>OX376303.1:92275127-92718858 GCA_947369205.1 Cantharis rufa
TAGCGAGTCAACGTTTGTCAAAACAAAGCGTAGTGCCCGGAGCGGAGGGGACCGGAGCGGAGGGTAGCGGAGCGTCGGTTTTGACGAACGCAACCAAGGCAATCAAGAATCTAACCTAAAAACGGGTTCAACGTTTGTCGACAACTGAATACAAGCACTACGGCTATCAGTAAGAGTATATTAATCCACACGTACCGTCAATAGAACTCTCGTGTTAGTGATATCCCTATCTAAAATGCATGTAAATTTTGAATTTTTAAATACCGTTCTCTCGAAAACTAATGGATAATCTGCAATATATTTTTTTAATACTCAGAAAATTGTCCTCTTTCCAATAGTGTAGGTGTCGATGCTCAATTCGTGGGATCGGTTAAGTGACAGATCCCCAAGTAAATATTCCTCAAAAAACTAAATTTCTTATTTTCAAAGAAACCCTTTTCTCTGTGTAAAATTCTTAAATATTACCAACTTAAAATTTTATTTTTAACTTACTAAATAACAATTTTGCTTTTTTAACCAAAACAATTTATTAAATTAAAGTAGAAAAAAATAGTTGACCGATTAGGTAACTTTTTTTTTCACGCAAATTTTCCAATCAATAAGCTCGTTTCACTCGCCTCTCATATTATGTAAAACTCGCTGTAGTATTATCTTACTATCTTACTAATCTATTTATTACCAATCGCTTAATAATTTTTATATAAGAAAAATACTTTTTTGTAAATGACAACATTACACTTTTAGACAAGCAATAAAAACCATAACACAACATTTGGCGACGACGGATGAACAAGAACAACAACAACATAAAAGAAAATGGCTAACAACACCACAGAAACTACGATAAACCCAAACAATGGAAACAATTTCAATTTCGATCGATTCAATCCTGACCAGGAAGCGTGGGAATATTATAAACAACGTTTCGAACTTGAATTACATTTGCATGGATTGGAAAAAAACGAAAACTCGAAGAAAACATTACTACTAACAAAAATCGGGCCAAATACGTTTAAACTACTCGTGGATCATTTCAAACCCATAAATGTAATAAACAAATCATACAATGATATAATTGCAGTCATAAACAAGAACTTTGGAAAGAAAACATATATTTTTTCTGAACGAGTGGCATTTACTTCACGATTAAGAAGAGAGGATGAATCCGTAAGACAATATGTAACAGCAATACGAGAAATAGCAGGAAACTGCGATTTTGGACAAAATCTAGATGAACGATTACGCGATCAAATCATTGTTGGAATCAACAATACAGCATGGCAACAGGAAATTATTCGTACACACCAATCAAATACAACAACATTGGAAGAAGTCGAAGCCACTGCAACACGATTAGAAAACGCAGAGGTGCAAACAACACGTTTAACAAACATGGCATCAAATACGACTGCAGACAAGCACGTTTTTCATGTAAAGAAAAGCAAAACAAGATATCCGCAGGTACAAGGTAAACACGAAAAACCAGAAAAATGGAACAAGAGAAACATACAGTTACATCCGGAAGAGGATTGTTTAAAGTGTGGAAATTTAAGACACAGAAATAGAAACAGTTGTCCGGCATTGGGAAAAACAAATACAGTCTCTAGAATCAATAATATACAAACACCCAAAAAAGTGATGATTCCAACAAAACTAAACAATCAAGAAACAACTATGCTTTACGACCCAGGAGCAGCATATTCAGTCATTAGCAAAAAACTGTGGAAGAAAATAGGTAAACCAAGATTAAGAAAAACCGAAAACTTAATAGCCTACACAAACATGGAAATAAACACCCTAGGAACTGCACAAATTCAAGTAGAGGCATTCGGGAAAATTAAAATGCTGACAGTGTTTGTAATCGAAGATGATGACGTTCCTTTATTTGGTTTAGATTGGTCGTTGATTTTCAAATTACCGCTTCCACCAGGATCAAGGATATGTCAAACCACTATGAAACTTAACAAAACAGAAGAAATAAAAACAAATACACTTACGCCGACGGCTCTAAAGAAGATATTGGAAAACTACAAAGCACTTTTCAGCGGAACTTTGGGCACAATACATGGTCATAGTGCTCGAATACACATTCCTATAGATACACAACCTAAAACGTTTCGGCCAAGGCCAGTACCAATAGCACTACAGGAACAAGTGAACGCGGAATTAGACCGCCTTGTTAAACAGGATGTTTTGGAACCTGTAAATACTACAACTACACAAATTGAATGGGCTACACCAATAGTAATCGCGATTAAATCAAATGGAAGCATTAGAATCTGTGGTGATTTTCGCGTAACAATAAATCCTCACGTACAAACAGATGATTACCCATTACCTAGATTCGAGGATATTATGTCGAAATTAAGCGGTGGACAACAATTCACGAAAATCGATTTAAAAGATGCTTATTTACAGCTCACTGTAACACCAGAATCAAGAAAATATCTCGTAATCTCAACACATAAAGGATATTTCGCATACAAACGGTTACCTTTTGGAATCTCTTTTGCGCCAGGATTATTTCAACGCACGATGGATCAAATTTTGGCAGGAATAGATGGCACAATTTGGTATTTGGATGACATTCTGATTACTGCACCAACCCAAGAACTGCATTTGCAACGAGTCCACCAAGTACTAAAACGTTTACATGAAGCAGGAATAAGAACACACGAATCAAAATGCGCATGGTTACAAGATGGAGTAAATTTTTTGGGACATCGAGTGGATAAAGAAGGATTACACCCAACAGATGAACATATCAAAGCTATACGAGAAATGCCAAAACCACGCAATGTAAGCGAACTTAGGTCTTTTCTTGGATCTATAACATATTATGGAAAATTTATACAAAATCTCCAGATTACTTGCGCACCATTACACCGGCTACTGAAGAAAAACGCAAAATGGGAATGGAACGAACAAGACAATGACATTTTCGATAAACTAACAAGCAAACTAACATCAAATGATACGTTGGTACATTATGATCCACAGAAACCAGTATACATAACAACTGACGCATCGGAAAAAGGTCTTGGGGCGGTATTGTTCCACAAATACGAAGATGGATCTCTAAGACCAATAGCTTACACCTCAAGAACCCTGACGATTACAGAATCACGATACGCGACTATTGATAAGGAAGCATTGGCCATCATATACGCAGTGACAAAATTTAACCAATACATATACGGGAGACGTTTCACACTTCTTACAGACCATAAACCATTAGAACGGATTTTCAGCGAACACCGCGACACGCCTAAGATAGCAAGCAATCGACTATTACGATGGGCGATGATTTTAAACAATTACAACTACGCGATATCATACCAACCGGGTAAAGATAATGCCCCAGCCGATGTTCTATCACGATTACCGCTGCCTGACAGTAACTTAACAAACAATGAAAAAGAAGGATTGCCAACACGAGGACATCTACTAAATGCACGATTACAACAATTGCCAATAACAAAACGAACATTACAAGATAAAACCACGAAGGACAAAATTCTACAACTAGTAGCAAAATACATACACAGCTACTGGCCAGAAAGAGCACAACTAATATCAGAAATTATACCATTCTATGAAAAACGTAACGAATTATCAGTAGAAGAAAACATAGTACTATGGAAAGGAAGAATTTGTATACCTGAAACATTAAAACAACAAGCATTAAAAATGCTACATGATGGACACCCAGGAATGAATGCCATGCAATCAATGGCAAGACTACATATCTATTGGCCAAACATCAACACTGACATTATAAAATTCGCACAACAATGCTATTCATGTCAAGAATCAAAACAAAACGTAAACAAAGTACCACTATACCCATGGTACGCTCCACCAGAACCATGGGCACGAATACATATAGATTTCGCCGGACCATTCGAAAATAAGATGTTTATGATCATAATAGATGCATTTACCCGATGGTTAGAAGTCATACCAATGAGAAATATCACCTCCGAAAAGACAATAACAGTTCTAAGAGAAGTTTTCGCACGGTTAGGTTTACCAAAATTCATCGTGTCAGACAACGGTCCACAATTAACGTCAAATGAGTTTGAACATTTTTGTAGTTCGAATGGCATTTCACACATAAAGGTTACTCCTTATCATCCAAAATCGAACGGCCTTGCTGAACGAGCAGTTAGAACATTCAAAGAAAGAATGAACGCAAGCGATAAATCAAAAGATTTTAATATTAGATTAAACAATTTCTTGTTAGGTTATAGAAACACTATACAACGTTCAACCGGAAGATCTCCCAGCGAGTTAATTTATGGTCGTCCAATGAGAAGTTTGTTTGATCAAATTAAGCCCGATATACATCGTAATCAAGAACGCGAAACCGCTAAGCAGAAGTTACAACATGATAAAACAGCTAAGCCTACAAATTTTGAAATAGACCAACTAGTTTGGGTAAACAACCCCCACGGAAAGGGATCGACACAAGGTAAAATAATTGGTAAACAAGGAATTTATTCATATTTAGTAGAAATAGGCGGAGGACTAGTACGAAGAAAGCACGCTGATCAGCTACGGCCTAGAATACCAGAAAAAACAAACCAGACATTCAAGCCAGAAATCACAGAAACAACACTGGTTTCAACTACAGACACTAATGATAACGTAACAACAATGGTGGAATCAGAAAATGAACAAATTTCAGATCTGGAGAACAATGTCGAAAATAACATGATAGTTTCACCAGAAGTCCTAGAACAGCCAACAATAATTACACCTCAAATTAGAAGGAATCCAGAAAGAACGCGAAGGCCTCCAGAACGTTATGGATTCTAGAACAAATTACGAAATAAACGTTAGTTTAGTAAGGGAGGAATGTAGTATTATCTTACTATCTTACTAATCTATTTATTACCAATCGCTTAATAATTTTTATATAAGAAAAATACTTTTTTGTAAATGACAACATTACACTTTTAGACAAGCAATAAAAACCATAACACAACACTCGCTATGCAAGATAAATTAATATTTCCATCCTAATAGAACATTCCGTTACTCTTTTTAGCAATATTACCATTTTTCGTCTTCTTTTGTTTTTTCTATACTTCAATTTTATCTTTTATGATTTCCATCTTATCTTCTAGATTTTTTCAGTAATTTGTTTTTATTCCATTCTTGGACAGTTTTAATTAATTTGTTTTTGAGTTTCTTTATTTTTTCTTTTATTTATTGTATTCTATTAATCTTCTTGTTTTCCTTGAATACTTCACCTTTAACTTTTTGTTCTAAATCAATCGTTCGTACCTAAACTGTTTTTTAATTTTCTTTTATTTTGTTGATGTTGTATTAAATCTGTTTTTATTTCACTTCTCGTTTGTTATTCATCAGTAAGTCATAAACCGATAATAACTACTCATTTTTTTTCCTAAATTCTTTTTATCCGCATAGAACCTCAATGGAGGTTAATTTTTTAGTGACTTTTTAGCGCTTGATCATACTACTAAGAATATAATCTTATAAAAACGCCATTGAGATCGACGTGGTGAAGCCACGTCAGCGTAAATGGTTTTTAAATGATAATGCCAACTTTCAATATTAAGAAGATTATAATAATCTAAGATTTCTTAGATTTTTTATAATTTTCCAGGATTTCCTCAGATTTTTCTTCACTTGAACACCAGATTTCCTCAGTGATTTTCTTCGTAGTTTTATTAAATTTTGTGTTTATTCCTTAATGGCTTAAATTAATAGAAAAATTTATTTGCTTTTTAAAATAAATTATTGAACATAATACATTATTATCCGCACTTTTTCTAAACTTCTCTTCCTACATGAGAATTTCATGTCACATAAAGTACAGCTGCTCGTAGCTTCTCGTTTTAAAAAATAAAGTTTTAAAATAAATACCTCGACACCTGTTTACAGGTCATACATTGAAAGAAATGCTTCATCATATTAATGAAAAATTCATCATTTTTGTGCCAATGAACAAAATTAATTGTATTTATGAACAAATTCATAAATACTATGAGCTTTTCATGAACACTATGAATTTTTCATCAATATTGTTCATCGACGTAAAACTGATGAATATTTCATCAATTATTTTTTTCAGTGTAAATGTAATTTCTTAGACTATTTTTGAAAATTTACTTAAATATTCAAAAATATATTCGTATTTAATAACTACGTATATTGGATTTAAAATACTAGGTATATGTAATAATGCTGATTTGAAGGAAAGCACACGCTCTCTTCCCATGTATAGTAGTCGTCACAGAACTTCACGTCTCGTCATAATGCATAATAATGATTTTAAATTATGACGAGACTTAAGGTTCTGTGACGACTACTATAGCACAAATATTGGGGCAATATTGGTGTTATATTGAAAATCAATATTGCGGCAATATCGGGATGTGAACATTTTTTAATATTGGTGCAACATTGATTTTCAATATTCAAAGCAATATTTAATAGTAGGTATATTATTTAACGAGGAGGTTAAACGGCATATTAAATGCGAGGTGGATCGTATATCACATGCGTACCTAGAGCTTTTGCCGCCCGCGGCGGTCTTAAATTTTGCCGCTCCCTACCAAAAAAATTTTATTTAAATTTAAATTTCAAAATTACTAAAATTTTAAACATGGGCAAAATAAAAAAATATGAGAAAAAAAAAAAAGAAAAGGTCATCGAGGTATTCGTAATCAAATATTTAACATCCTATAACTATTTTCAAACCCAAAATTTTTACATGTTGCAAATGATTGTTGTTTTTATATCCCGAGGAGAAAGAAAATTTATATCTTCGAAACGTCGATCAATAAATAATATTTTTTATTAACACCATTGTTTAAAATTCCCCACTAAAAGAATGGATTTAATTATATTATTTTACTTTTTCGAATAAACAACCCCCCATTTCTTTATTTTCGCATTAGTTCTTTCTTTAGAAACTTAAAATTCTTTTGTATAATTTTGTTCTTAGTTCATTTATTTATGTTATTCGGCTATTTAAATTAAACACTCTGAAAACCACCTAATTTTATTAATGGGATTTATTCACTATTTAAAAATTAATTTGCAGATCGAATTTTATAAGAACCCGAAGCTTTCTGAAAATTCTGAAAACGACCCGAATTTATCAACAATAATTTTTTTAAATGTTTTCACTAATTCGTAGGTTTAATTTTCTATAAATTGATCAATCATTTTGATTTCTACTTCCTGAAAGCCATCGTAATTTATAAAACAATATTTCAGAATTTTTGCTAGAAATGTCTTAATCAAACCCACCCACAGCAGTAGCAGTATGTATAGATATTTCTCAAAAACAATTACAGCTAAAAAATTTTAATTTTTCATATGAACTTGTAATAATATAAGTAAGCATTTCTTGAAAATATATTTAGAAAAATTCAAATTTTTTTCAAAAAGGATTGATGCAATTAATCAGGGATGAACGACAGACGTATGTCTAACGACCTATTAGTCGTTATGAGCAACGTGCGCGAAACTGGCTCCCTTTTTATCAAAAAATTAATTTTTTGTTGTTGTTCACGGTTGTTCTTCATTTGTTCTCAATTGTTCTGATATTTTTTTTTTTGATTTTACCAAAAAATATAAAAAAAATCGCAAAAAACTTTTTTTTCTGCCAGCTCCCCCTTTTTCAAAACTTAAAATTTTTTTAATTGTTCTCGATTGTTCTTGATTTGTTCTCAATTGTTCTGTAAAAATAAAATTTTTAAGTCTAATAACAACCGCAGAAATCGCAAAATAAGATTTCGCGCCAACTCCCCTTTTTTCAAAATAAAAATTTTTTTTTATTGTTCTCGATTTGTTCCCAATTGTTCTGTAAAAATCAAATTTCTAAATGTAATACTGACTACGAAAATGGCGAAATGAAATTTAGACTCGACCTCATTTTCTTGTTATAATTGTAATTATAATTACAATTTTCTTTCTTTGCTGCTCTGGATTGTTTTTCATATTTTCTTAAGTGTCCTGTTACTTACCTTAATACTCTTGTACTCTATTTTATAATTTGGTAAATTATTAGAAAGATAATTATGATATTATGTGCAGTATGCAGGGCCGTCTTTTATTATTATTAGTGACTATTATCATTGTTAAACAATACTATTATCATTACTAAGGCTGGGAATCGAACCCGCGTGAAAACAGCAACTAAACTCAGCGACAAATTTTGCCGATTACATCCGAGCGTACCATAGAAAGAATATTATTTAGACAGTTGCGCATGCGCAGTAATTCACATTTTTAATAATTTATTATTATTTAAATCATTTTCAGCGCAAACAATAATTATTATCGTAGACACTTAATATATTACCTGGAGATGAAATCACCTACTGATCAAATTACCGGGGATCTAATTATTATCAAGGGGTGAAATTACCGGTGGTAAAAATACCGGGTTGAAATTACAAGGAAATTAAATTACCGGGGATTTAATTATGAAGAGGTGAAATTGCTGGTGGTGAAAATAGCGGGAGTGATATTACCAGGGGGTGAAATCACCGGGTGTGAAATTACCGGGGACGAAATTACCAAGGGACAAAAAACTGGAGATCAAATTTCCGGAGGTGAAATTACCAGGGGATCTTTTTACCGGGATCAAATTATCGGGGACCAATTTACTGACGATCAAATCACCGGCTACTAAACCATTTATTTCTCCAAATCCACACATCCGCTTGTTTTCAAACTCACACCATAATTCACCTATCTGTAGGCTACTACCACATATAAGCGGCAACAATTTAAACAGGGGCCCTGGGAATAGAAGCTGCCCCCGAATATTACTTAATGCAAAACTTGCAGTTAAACCTATTCTAATAATTTAGGAGAATTAGAATTAGGGGGCAGGCCGAAGCTTGCATGCACTCAGGCCACATATCGGGCCCATTATACTACCTCCGATGTTGAGGTCACAACGTGTTGATGCACACCGGAAGGCCGAGCTAAGAAATTCTGTTAAGTCCGAGATTGGACCCCAGAATTTCCGCTCTATAACTCAACCAGCGATCCCACCAATCCACGGCTGTGGTTCTAATAATTTACCAAATTATAAAATAGAGTACAAGAGTATTAAGGTAAGTAACAGGACACTTGAGAAAATATGAAAAACAATCCAGAGCAGCAAAGAAAGAAAATTGTAATTAACAAGAAAATGAGGTCGAGCCTAAATTTCATTTCGCGAGTTTCGTAGTCAGTATTACATTTAGAAATTTGATTTTTACAGAACAATTAAGAACCAATCAAGAACAATCGAGAACAAGAAAAATAAATTTTAATTTTGAAAAAGGGGGAGCTGGCAGAAAAAAAAGTTTTTTGCGATTTTTTTTATATTTTTTGGTAAAATCTAAAAAAAATATCAGAACAATTGAGAACAAATAAAGAACAATCGAGAACAACAATAAAAAATTAACTTTTTGATTAAAGGGGAGCCAACTTCACGCACGTTTATGAGCACGCTTTAAATGCAGACTGAGCTTTTTCTCAGTGCAACATTTTTATTTATTTTTATTTAAAATTAAATATGTATCTACTGAAATAATATATCCACACTTTCCAACATTTACGACGTCCTGTGCTTACGACTTCTCGGCACTGTCAGTATATAAATTAACTATTTCATTTCTTTTCGCTTTTCAGGCTTTTTTTCAATTTTGTAAAATTAAAATTTTATTCTTATTTATTTTTTATTTTCTTTTTGTTCTTCTTATTCTATAATAAAATTTGAAAAATATAAAGTTTCAAGAAATGAAATAAAATATGGAATGGGGCACCAAATATGTTTTTTTCAGTTTATTATGATTTCAATTACCTATCGAACAAAATAACCACCATAAATAATACAAAAAATAACTTCTGCTTTTCCTAAAAATACATTAATTAAAAATCAATGGTACGTAATTATGACCTACATGAACATAATATAGTATTAAGTATATTATCTAAATGGAATCTTCATCATTAGTATGACAAGTCAAGTATAAATTTAAAAAATATTTGTGAAGTTGGTAATAATTTACCTTTCTACTAATAATAATCTCTATAACTAATCTTTAATGTAATTTTTTTTTACAATATTCATAAGGGCAAAAATAATCATACAATTAATTATATTGTAGAAAATAAAAGTTTGACAAAAAGGAGTCTTGAAACTTAAATGTTGAATATTTTTTTAAACTCCCTGGATATTATACCCGATACATGTTTTGATTAAAATACCAAGGGAAATTGGTTTGTGCAGGAATCGTTTGCCAATTCATCCAAGGCAATTGTTGAGTCGTTGGTGTTACTTGCTCCCAATATTGACCATTCCATTTCCATTGGGCACCATTACTCGTGATATAAGTTTGTTGTTGGGCTTTCGCCACCTCACAAAAAAATTGTAATATTACTATCAAAATTAGTATCCTCGATTTGTTCTAGAACAAAATTTTATTCACAAAAAAATTTAAACAACAAATTGTTTTACCGACTTTGAAACTCGCCATGTTTTAGTTTATTTCCGACTTTTTATTCTTCAATGAAAGTAAAAAATTGAACTATGCATAAATTTAACTTTGTCAACCTTTTATATAGATTTAGGTACAATTGTTATTAAACTATATAACCCGTGATTGTTGCTCACGCTATTTAAGTTAATATTCCAATTATTAAATTAAATTCTGCGTTATGTAAAATAAATTATTTTTTGTTAATTTTATATATTAGGTCAATTTATGTTGTAAATGAGCCAACGAAATTACCTAAAAAGTTTATTTATAACTTTTCAAAGAATTGGACAAACGTAACAAACAACAAAAGCTTTTAAATGTATAGTTTTTTGCTGTGAACTGTTAAAAACCTCCACATCCTTTTAATCAGAATCATAGTACGGCTTTGGTTTCCAATTTTTTTACAATTCACTTTCAACTCCTACTTTTTTGGGACTCCACGGGCAACCAAATTTACATAGAATGGAAAGAAGGTAATATTGGGTTGGAGTGGGAAGCAAAAAAACAAAATTATTTCTGCGTCGACGTTTCGGACACCATTATGTGTCCATTCTCAAGACTATAATTATGGAGAAAGGCCTGATATACATGTGCAAAACAATTACAATCAACAACAACTCACCGAAACAAAAATATGATGGAAAATGCTTGAAAATTTACATAGAATTTAAATATTTTATGTAGCTTGCCAAAAATTACCATTTACCAAAAATGGACCAAAAATAATAATTGGATTCTCATATCCAATTAACGCTACATAAATTAGCCCAACAACATAATTAAGAAAAGTTAAATTACATTCAAACTTACATATGGATTCAGAATGATTATTAAGTTCTTAATTTAAATCTACATTTCTAGTTTCAAGAAATATATTATTAATATTAGTAAATCTCTCATGTATTTACTAAGATCAAGCAAATCACATTTTTATATCGGAATTGGATTTCTCTTCATGATTGTAACATTAAAAAACCAACTTACTATGACGCAAATTACGTTGATTATAATTAGAAAAGGATTTTGTAGTAAACAAAATGTTTATGATGAATCCTCTATGCGTCAGTGCATCACAAGTATGTATAGTTTGTTCATCTTGAGTGATCAGTCAAATAAATTGAGTTGAATGATTTGAATTTTAAAACTAAAAAATTTCTTAAAAATAGAAATATATTTAAAATTTTTATGATCATTAAGTTGATTGGTAGTTATTAAAATAATAAAATATCAGGTACATACTCGTACCATCAAAGGATGAGTTCCAAAAATGTAATTGATTGTAAAGTCGACAAAAATTACCAACGAGTTATGACGTGTTTATAGGAAATTATATAGTTACTTAATTGAATAATTAATTAATTATAATGTTTTTTGAAACAATTTGCCAATTATTAAAACTTTTTTTTTACTTTATAATATTATAAATAATTATGAACAATTATCATACCGTTAACAATAAACATTTAACATTTTGTTTAGATAACTAGAAAGATGATTTTATCTAATTTCGTGACTCATTGTCAAAATAGTTTCAAAAATCGTTGTGTAATTGATATTATTCAACGATTTTGTAAATAGATGTAATAACGGCTTTTCCATGCGAAATTACATAAAACGTTGTACACCACTCGTGCACAAAGGTTACTGAACTCATTGACTTCGCGCTCACTGTTTAAAAATAATATATGTTTTCAAGGCGGACCCCAATGATATTTTTGTTTACTGTGGAGATTCCATCACAGTACATACTTAGAAGCAAATCAAATTATCAGTGTTGAACTTCTAGAAGAAGAACAGTTATTGTTGATTTTTTTGCTCATCCGCCCCTTGTGCCCCTCCCAGAAAAAAATCTTGGATCCGTCCTTGTATATTTTAATATATAGCTGGAAAGCCCGTCCACGGACGGGCATCTAGACCCGTTTGGTTGGAAACTCGATTGAAGTGCAACTCGTTCCAGGGGGAGTACCGCCGGTCCTTTAATATATTTTTCGGTTTGTAAAAAAATTTGACCAATCAGATTGTTTCTTTTTTCACCAAATAATGACACGTTGGAGCAGCAGGAGCAGCATCAGCAGCGTGCTGGGATTTTATGTATTAAGATTTATAATTATTTTATGTAATACTCTTGAATAGGTATAAAAATTATGATATAAAAAATCGGAGAAATGGTTTTTTATTGTGTGCATTGTAAAATAATAAAATGTTACATTTAAATCATATTTACAATAAATATAGTGTAATTTTTATAATAAACGTTATCGAGCAACTGTGTGTTTATTCACTCTTCAGAACTTAGTCGGCCGTAACATTATAATGAAAATTATATTAAATTAGATTGTTATAGAATTAATTATATAAGTAATATGCAAATTCTGATAGCATATGATTCATAAACATTTAGCCAATAGGAATCGTGAATAGTAAAATTGCGTTACATTAATAGGTCTTAGAAAATTTTTCTTAGACCTTTTTGATAGGTTTGCTTAGAAAATTGCACCAATTATTAAGCAAGTGTATCTAAGTAAGTCACAACATCATTTCAAAATTTACTTTTAGAAGTGGTGACGTTGCTATTGCGCAGAAATCTTTTGTAGAATAAAAGTAGCAGTTTCATTTTTTTGCCTGGAAGCCTGGTTTTCACCGCTCATGTTAAACTAACAAATTCAATATATTTTCAAATCAAAAATAAATGAAAAATTTACTGAAAAAAATGTTAATTTTATGTGATAGCAAATATCAAACATTATTTTGAAGAACTTCAATTTTTGCTCCCCTTCCGCCAATTTAATCAATTTTGAAAATGTTTCACTCCTTTTGTGATGCATTTGCAGTTTTTCATTTATTAGTACTCGTATTTTACAAATTAAAAACACAAATCAAAGTGACAATCATTAGTTATTACGTTAACCACATAACTGCTGACACTGAGGTACTCGGTTCGAATCCGAAGAGTTTTCTTATGATCATCTCGATGCTTTGGAGAGCATATAACGCTGGCGTTCTCTATGAGTTGATGATTTGCCTTTATCAACAATAATCCAGGGTTACGGGAATATATGAGACAAGTCTAGCAAAACTTACATTAAAATGAAGCGATTGAACTATGGGTCAACTTAAATTATTACTTTAATTTCCGAAATAATTAATTCATTTTAAAATTTTGGTGAATAGTTCATTCTGTTGACGGTACGTGTGCTTTAGTGGGTGGAACTATTCGCAGTGCACTTCTAGCCCTGCACCTGCTAACAACATAATATGTACGTATGTATTATAAATTTATTTAATAGTTAATTATAGCCTAATTTATTTAACTTTAAAATAATGATCCCATCCTTCTAGATCTGCAATTTTCGAGTTAGAGGCTCGTCAGCGATGTTTTTAATTGTTTTGAGCTACTCATGTCCGTACTAATAGTCACGGATTAATCCGAGATTCAAGATTAATTCTCAAAATAGCAGCCATTGCTACGATACGGTTTAAATTCCAGTAATCTCATTGGTAAATTCTAGGATTATCTTGAATCTCGGATTAATCCGTGACTATTATGCTCGTACTAACAGTCACTGATCAATCCGAGGCTCAAAATAATCCTAGAATTTACCAATGAGATTACTGGAATTTAGACCGTATCGTAGTAACAGTTGTTATTTCAAGAATTAATCTCGATACTCGGATCAATACCTGACTATTAGTACTGTACGGGCATCAAAGATTTCAGTTTTCTAAATCTGTCAATTTCAAGTGCAATTTATTTTCAAAAATACTTGTATAAAATAAGAACACGCCATGGGTGGAACAATCCTTATAAAAACTACAAATGGAATACATACATTAAGCTGACGTCAAAACTACCCGAATGAAATATTGGATGAATGGTTGAGTTAGCTTTCTTAATGAAAACAAATAAAATTTTCCGATAGTCCGGTTTCCTTAATGACCCATTTTATTTGCTTTTATTAAAACCGCTAACTCAAGCATTCGTCCAATATTTCATTCGGATAGTTCTGACATCAGCTTCATCTTTCGTGAGAACAACTACTGTACTCCCAAAAATGTTATTTATATAATTTTTAAAAAGGAAGTTAACATGTATACCTACTATTGAAATGAGCATGAAAAACCTCAAAATTGGTCTTGACTAACCACTTCATTTTATGAGGAGTTTTCAAAATAGATTACCTTGGTGGTTTGCCATTGCCTGCTGAGAGAGGTCGACGGTTAGAACCAAGTTCTTGCTTCACTCGGGTTTGAATCAGGAATCTCTGCTTAATGGCGCACTTAAGCATCAGAACGAAACCGTCTAATACCACATCCTCAAAAAAGTTTATCTACTACCATTACGTAATAGCTTACTTTCTATACTAATTTGAGTTACCTAATGTGCGAATTGTTTCAACACCGGTGTTAAAAGTAAATTCGCAGTGTTTTTATTTTTTTTATTGAAAAATTGCCACTTATTGACAGTACTTGTCAAATAAATTAACGACAATTTTAATAGTATGTAATAAACAATTTACATATGTATTTCAACTTGGATTATGAATTTATAAATTTAAAAAACATTTTTTAAATTAAATAAATAAATAAAAAATTAAATTATAAAAAAATTATTTGCGTGATTCTGAACGTTCGATAACGACTTACTTTCGACACTGATTACATAAACTACTATTATCTATTTTCATAGAAAAATTGAGCATTTGAAATAGCTGGATTTCTTTGATGGAAATTTTTGTATAAACTAATATGCTTTTGCACGGACACCGTCATTACGGCGATTCCAATTCGACACCGGCATTTCGGCGATTCCGATTCGGCGATAGTAAATTCGACTACGTCGATTCGGCGATGGGAGATATACTTTTTGTCACGCTTTCATATAAATCTTACAATTCTAAAATTGGAAGTATTTTTTATTAATTAAATATACAAATTAATTTAAAATTATTAATATTAATTATTATACAATTAATATAAGTTTGCTATAATAATCACTATAATATATCATCTGTTCTTCACTCTGCACAAAAAGAGAAAAATAAATAAAAATGTTGTTGTATAAATACAAACCCAGGTAGATATACCAGTAGTATTTAGAATGTCTAGGTCCTGTTGTTAATTTAAACAAAAAAAAAAAGAAATCTCATGACATGTCGGGTCCCGTATATGTCGTTTGTATAAAGTTTTCAAATAGTAAAAATGTAAAGGTAAGAACAAACTGGGCAACAAAATGTTGGCAACATATGTTGATGGATACAGCAGCTTGTATCCGCATACATGTTTTCAACAGTGTTGCGCGTCTAAACTAAAACCACTTGCGTCTCTAAACCAAACTCAGTTTTGAAGTAACAATGAAACTGAAGGCTGCTGCTGGTCTACATAATCTACATCTACTAGATGTACTAGATGTAGATTGTGATAAAAACTCTCACTAGAGACACTACTTGTAGACAACACCGTAGACTGACCAATGCATGGAAAGCACGGATACAACAACATGCAACAACTTTCTTTATGTCATGCCGCCAGATGTTGACGAGTATCCATCAACTGGTTGCTAGTTACCGGGGTACATGTTGACAACACCAATATCAACATGTTGCCAACATTTTGAAAAGGCCGGTTTGTTCTTACCTTAACAATAACATGGTTGTTTATTTTTTAACCTTTTATTTAAAAGGTATTTTATATTCAAAATAATATTTATCAGAAAAATATTAATTATACTTTAACATTTGCTATAAAACAATTTTTACTTTCTTTTGTTATATTATATATTATTATATAATTATATATATTAGGTCATATTCTTTTATTTTGTAACTAGCAGAAATCCCGTCCACGGACGGGCATCTAGACCCGATTAGACCCGATAGACAGGGGAAGTACCGGCGGTGATTTAATATATTTTTCATTTGGTAAAAAAAGTCGACCAATCAAAGTGCTTCTATGTTACCAAAAAATGACACGCTGGAGCAGGAGCAGCAGCGTGCTGGGATTTTATATATTAAGATTCTTCCTAATATTTTTTTTCTGTTTTAAACACTGAAAAAAAATTTTGAAGGTAGTATCCGGGCCCGTCTGGAAACTCTTTTTGCATTTTATAGTTGATTAACCATTTGAATTATTTTTGTCGTTCGTAATCAAATTTTTCATCGGATGCATGTTTGTTGTAGCTTTTCCCGGATTTCAGGATTTCGATTTAAATCCGGCCCCTCTCAGAAACTCCAGGCCCGGGGAAACCACCTCGACCCCTCCCTTTTCGTCAGGCCTACCTGCTTGTAACAAATAATGTAATTTTTGTCTATATTAAATGTTTTGCCTAAGATTTTGATTAATCTACTGACGACTTGCTTACGCCAAAAAGGTTACTAAATTCTTCAACTTCGCACAGTAATTTATCCTGCTTTTTTTACTAGTAACGTAAAATACCAAATTCTAATATTAATTCTGCAATAACCACAATAATTTAAAAATAATTCGAAAATATAAAATAAACAATAAATTTAAAACCACAATCTGTGGTCATTTGAATAATCACCAATAATTATTTACAAACTGAATAATAGTTTTAAATTTAATAAGGTATTACATGGTATTACCACCTATTAGGTACATTCATACTTATATTATACTATATTTATTAAAATTTACATTGCAATATTTTAATTTTACAATTAAACCAATATCCATTTAAACGGAAAATTGTTAGTTTGTGACTTAATGTACCATAATTAAGTTTAATAAAAATTGCATAATATAATGTAACAACTAAACGATGCTATTTACCATAATAACAAAAATAATTATAGACTGAATTGTTACGTATGCAACACTTTGTACAAATATAAATTGAAATTGCCGCGTTATTTTTCAAAACAACGACAATGCGCGTTGACAAACAGTGACAGTTAAAAGTCAGCTGTTTTAAGACATTCAAGATACATGTGTGTGTAATGTTAACTGTCAATGATAATATCGAATAGTTGTAATAAATGTATTTAATTATTTATTTTACTTAATAAAAATGGAACCACTGCACCTTTTATTGTTGGAACACGGACACGAAACAAGGAATCTTCTTACTTACATGACATTTGAAAATGAGAATTTTAGGGGTGAGATTTTGCACTATTAGGGCTTTTCAACGACTTATCACTTCTTTAATGAATAGGTAGAATATCCAGAAAGCCACCTTCAAGTCCTCGGACATCGGAAGCACGCAGATCTTCAAAACAAGAATCGAATCAAACAGGAGCCGGAAGACTAAGATCGGCTTCCACGGGAAGAGATAAAAGATCCGATATTAGAGCAAGATATTGGGCATTATTGTTTGGAAATCTTCAAAGATCTGTAAACGCCAATGTTTACTTTTTGCTAAATAATTACTGATGATATTATTTTTAGGTAACGGAACTATTTAACACAGTTCAAACACATGAAAGTATTACAGAGTGTGAAGAGGTTTTATTAGTATTAGAAAATTATGTACGTGATTTTAAAGGATTAGCAGATTGGTTTCGTATTAAGTGGGATTATGAAAACACACCACCACCACAAAGACCCACATCATTGACATGGGGTGTTTCAAAAACAACATTAAATAAAAGTGGAAAATCAAGTCCTAGTATAAGTTCTGGTCGAAACAGTCCCAATGTTTCCGGAAAAATAAGTCCAAGAATTACTGCAAGTAAAAAGTCAGAATCTGTTAGCCCTTTGCCAAATTTGGAATACTCTACAGCAGTAAATGAAAATATAACTAAAAGTGATAAAACACAAAATGTAAAACCAGAAGCAGGTGATGCACAATTAATCGAGGAAGATAATAGCAAATTTTGCAATACTGAAATTAACAATGAAAGTTCTTGTGAATTAAAACAAGAAGATAGCAAGGGTGTTGTTGACCAAACCCAAGGAATAACATTTTCTGAAATGGCACCGACTTATCTCAAAGTAAATACATTGGAAATGGTCGATTCTCCCAGTGAAGATCAAAAAACTTATGATGTTTTACGTAAGTTTGGGGTGGAAAGTAAGGAAATTGGTACAAGTACAGACGATTTTCCACGTCTGTTACAATGGAAAAAATCAAATGCTATCAAAATCAATCAAGAATCTCAAACTATGAGCGCCGATGAAAAAAAAATGGCACTAAGTAGTTCTAAGGCTTTAAAATCGGATCTAAATAAAGTAAGCAAACCAAATTTACTTAAGCCTGCTTATTCTACAGCTTTAACATCGAAATTAATAGCCACTCCAAAATTGTCACCGGTTAAACAGTGTGCAAGGCCTGTTGTTTCATCTGTTGCATCTGCAGGTAAACCACCAATCAAAAAGGTAGTTGGAAAGCCATTCACCAGTACTAGAATTGTGCCCAGTTCTTCCAGATTAGGTTTAGCTAGAAGTAAAACTATCAGTGATATAAATCCGTCCACCACTTACAACACTAAATTAAAGCAACCTCCTCAGCCTTCTAAATCTGTAGCTGCAAAAAAGTTAAGTAACGTTCCCATCACGAAGTCGACAAAATGTAATACAGCTATAAATAAAACAAAATCTTTAATTTTACCGCTAAAATTAGAAAACGGTTCTCTGAAAGAGAATTTTCATTCCACCGAAACAATCGTCAACAATACTGGATCGACTGAAAATCTAAATAACACTTTTAATTCGTTGGATAGTTCAGCTAGTTCTATCGAAACGATAAGCAACAACGACATTGTTAAAAACGGAAATTTGCATTCGGATGGCTGGTTAACAGTGAAAACAAGATCGCGGTTTAGGAACCGCAAATCGGAGGGTGGTTTATCGTGGACGTCCCGTTTTCATCAAGTCAGTTCAACTGCCAGTCTTCCAGCTTTAGCTTTGTTGCCTGAAGATAAAGAAAATGAGACAAATTTGCTAAATGTTAAACCAAAACCTAATAATGCAATTACCCCATTACCTAAACCACGAATCGATTCGACTTCGGCGTTTAGACAAAAATTGTTATTAAAGCGTTCACACACAACTTTAAGTAAAACTTATGAAGACTCACCCAGGTCAACGGTGAGACCAAAAAGTGGTTTGAGTAGTAAGTTATCCTTGACTCGGAAAAGTCGTGAATTAGTAGTTGACTTGGATTCCGAAACTGATGATGAAAATATCAGAGGTAAGGATGCTCACGATGATTTCGTAAGTGAAGAAGAGCATAATAAAAAGACACAAAAGCTGTCTGAAGAGGAAGAGCGTTTGAAGAAAGAAATAGCACATTTGCGTGAAATGGATATTGATGTTGATACGGAAACCGATGGTACAGAAACGGATGGCGAACTTCAAGGCGACAATGAAGGTGAAATATTAAACGAAAATATGGCACAAGATGATCAAATGTCTCTTGAAGCTCGCTATGAACCAATGTTGGCTGGTAAGTTTACTTTTATGTGTATAAAAATTATCGTAGATACAGTCATTGCATTGCTTTTACATGATATTATTGTATACTTTTTTTTTTATAATAATTAATGACGATTAATGACCTACTTTACTCTTCTGTTATGTAACATAATATTTTGTGTCTTGGTATACCTGGCTTTTAAAATTTATTGAACTTGGGTTCAGCCTAAGCTCTTACTCTTAGTTGCTCGTGAGTACAATTTCTTATTGGTTGCATTCATTAGCATGACTACATCATACTATCTCTTGAATATCATCATACAATCACTTGAAAACTACCTGCATTGTCGTGATATAAGTAGCAAAGTTTCAGTACACAGGGAAACGGGAAAGAACCTGCAATTGGAAGCACAAAAGTTGAGTTTTGTCAAAATCACTTCGATGTGTGATATTGCATGTTGTTTCCCTGGGGTCTTCACTTACCAAAGGTCATATATAAATGGTTTCTCTTACGTGAAACATCGTACTTCACTTGAAAATATAAAAATTCAAAAAGACCAAAAATATTGCAATTTTTTTGAAAAAATTGAAAGTGTTTTTTCTCAAAACATTCATTTTTTTCTTCTGAAATTTTAATATATTTTGGGTGGAATGTACCCTATATGCCCAATAGACTAATTATAGTTAATGCAATGCGTCATAGTTTCACGATATCTTGTAAATATAATTTACATAATTTATTATAATAAATTATATTATAATACATTTTTTAGGATTATCTTGGGGAGAAAGAGTCGATACTTTAGCGGCCTTAGAAGCACTGGTAGCAAGGCACCCAGGTAGGGCTCTTGAATTACACCAAAAATTATCAAATCCTACTAGATGTCCTAGTTTGCAAGAAACTGTCAAGAAATTTCAAGCTAAGCAAGCTAAAGCGCAACATCGCAGACAAGTTTTGCAACAAGAAAAATCCGTTAAATTACAAGCTCTATTGGCTCGAGTAGAAGTTGTTAAAAGTATGAAGTTGCAAATGAGTAATGAAAAACGTCAACGAATGGAAATGAGGTAAATCTTTTTAATTGTTGAAGTGGTTTTTTTATAATAAAACAAATTTTGTACAATATACATTTATTAATCAATCAATCAGAAATTTTCATCTCTTGGTGAAGATTGCCATTTGCTGGTTAATTTACTACTACTAATTTTATTTCTTTAACCTTTATGTGACTGAGAAATAAAACACCTTCTAATGACGGCATGGGTACCCGGGTACCTTCATACATTACATGCACCCATCCGCGCCTATGCAAAGTTTATAATTATCTACAATAGTAGTAAGACTATATTTTTATTGTGCTTTATGTTATGCCTAGCAAGGTTAGATCACATAGACCCATCTGATTTTTAGTTAAAAATTACAAGTATTTTCAGTTATTATAAAAATTAAATTTATAATTTCAACTAGGATGTCTCATAATGAGTCTACTGGACCAAGTCACGGATCTTTTCGAAAACCAAGATTGTCAAAAATGAAGTAAGATAAATAATAATTATTGTAATTATAAATTGTTTAAATGATGTAGTTACTCGCAAAAGAACTCGGACATATACCTATTGTTTAGTTTACAATTAGCCATGGAATTTTTCTATTTCTTAAATTTCAATAATTAAATTAATATAGTCATAACAATGAAAATTCAATTTTCAATATAAATAACTTTTATAATTTTTAGCACATGAAACAAAAGCATAATAAGTAGTTGACAAATTACTAAAGGCCAATTTTATAATAAAAGTTAACAGTTAAAATTTAAAAGACGACTTAAGGTGCTAGATCAATAGGCGCTGAACTGGTGTCAAGTTCAATTCAAAAACGAATAGTCATAGAAAGTTGATATTTTCAGTACATACGTAAAATATTGTTCTGCTTAACACCTGCTATTTTTTATTTTAAAAAAATTAATAAAAAAATAATTTTTTCTGAGTTTTCAATAAAATACGCTTTAGTTATCAATAGAAAATAGGAGATGTAAAGCAATATCCATCATACTAATCAAACAAAAAAAAAAGTAAGATTAACTTTCTTGGTTTGACTTGTGAACTTGACACAAGAATTCAAGCAATCTAGGCGAAATTTTAAATTAGTGCCATGATATTAACCAATCAGAGAATACATGCAGTTCTCGAAATTGAGAAACAAAAATACAAATATTAGAGGATATCACTTTATTTCAGACATCCAAATTCCACATAACATAATGCTAATTACAACTTTTTTATTTGGGATAAATATATACGATTTTATATTCTCACAATCAGTGCTGTGATGTACTTTTAAAATATAACCTAACGTAAATACTCTTGAGCTTGTTCTCTTTCTAACTTATAACATCTCTCTATAGCGTTGTCCTTATTTCTAATATTCTATTTGAAAAATATGAGCGTGAACTTACCAAGTGACGTTATGCGCCAAACCGGACGAAAATGAGACTCGACAATATCATATCTTGTAATTTGTTGTATCATGGGTCATACCCTGGTCATAACAGGTATAGAAGTATAGAACTACTGTAGGTAAATTTATTTAAAATTATTTTTCAAATTTAAAATATATTACGATAATATACCTGTTTAAAAGGTGTGCATCTTGAATAAAATAAAATATCATAAACCAACTAGTGACATCTGCTAGATTTTATGAACTACTCCTATTTATCTAGCACCTTAAGACAAAACAGAAAAATAAAAATTATCAGTTTTGTTCTAAGTCTTTTTTTAAATTTTAGTGCCCTGCTAACTTTTATTATGAAATTGGCCCTAAGCACTGCAACTTTAATTGCTTTAATTTAATTTTCTTTTTATTACTACAATTCCTATCTAATTTCACACAAAACTTATAGAGGTACCCTGTACCTATACCTACACCGTCATTGAAGGGTGAAATAATTTTGAACGCCATTTTCTCATAATAAAATTAATAATAATAATCAATAATCAAAATAATATAACAAAATATAGTATAAAACAGGCTCAGAGATGTTACGAAATTTCCAAACTCCACGACATTGAACACAAAAAATATGAATGCTTAAAACTGCAAAAGGTACCTATCCAGTCACATAAAGGTTAATTATTTATTGTGACACAAATAATAATTTATTGTTACTATATCTTTAATTTATGTTTATAGAATGCAAAGAGCAGCGCAAAATAGAAACCATCATTTAAAATGTATTGTTAGAAAAGCGCACGATGAAGAGGAAAAACTTAAAGAAATTGCCTTCATTAATGAACTTGAAGCTCAAAATAAACGGTAAGATTGCATGCTTTATATTTCATTTTCATGGAATAATTTTTTATTATAGCCACGATTACGTACAACTAGAGAGAGAGCAAAGAGGTCGAATTCAAGGAATTCAGGAAGACCGTAAAAAGAGACAAGAAGAGAAAGCAGCTAAAGAAGCGGCAGTTGAGGAACGTAGACGTATACTTGAGCGAGAAAGACTTGATAGATTAGATCGATTGCAGGATGAGAGGAGACAAAGAGATGAGAGGCAATTACAAACGCAACAACAAAGGGAGCGTGAACGCCAGGAATTGGCCCGTGAGAAGGCAAGAGATCGAGAGGTAAATCCTAGTTGGACTAATTAGTTGGAATAGTATTCATTCTTTTATATTATTTTAGGAACGTCTACAAGCACTTCAAGCCCAACAAATCGCATCTACCAAAGAGTTACAAAAAAGAATTGAGCAAAAACAAGACGAATCTGCTCGCAGACATGAAGAAAATTTAGAACAAATTCGACAGCGTGCTTTGGAACTATCAATACATCGATGCCACCTTGATGATAACGAAGCTCCAAATAACGCATTGTACCCCATCCAGAAATTATGCACTGTTTGCAATGTTCTAGTAAGAATATTGTTTGCAAGTTGAATATAAATTTTAAAACATTTAATTTCAGATTAAATCAGAAGTTTATCTAATGAGTCATCTTCGTGGACGCAAACACAAGGAAGCTGTGAAGCAAACAGCAAATATTGGTTCTTCCACTGTAACAAATAACGAATTAGAAGAACAACTTAATTTGAAACTAATTGTCGACGCCCCCGTAGGTAAAGAAGACCCCAAGGTGGAAGCAGCTAAAGAAAGAGGAAAGATTCATCGGAAACGTTGCAAAAAAATTAGACATCGAATGTCACTTAAAGCTACAGAATTTGAAATTGGTTATAAGCCTATTAAAGTGGATTCCGCTAATATTCGCACTTTAAATAGGAATGTTAATAAAATTGGAAATATCATCAATCAGGCTCCCCAAAACTTTTCTCCTGCAATTTCTAGTCAACTTGATCGTATTTTAAATGAATTGAATCGTTTGCTTATGAAAGGATCCAAAGAAGATTTGCTGGCTTTTCAATCGGCTGATGGATTTGGCGTTTTATCGAAGATGTTTCAGTTGGGACAGACATTGCACTGTGTTATTTCCGTGAAGTAAGGTTTTTTAACTTTTGTTTTTCAAACTAAAATATAAACAAATATTTTTTGCAGAAGCTTTGTTATCGCAAGTAATTTATGGCAAACTGCATGTAAGCTTGAAGGTGGTGCAAGTAATTGCAAATATATTATATTAGCCAATCGCTTAACTGCTCCACTCGACTTGTTGCAGTACAAGTTGACGGTAAGTAGTTTAATTTTTTTCAAGGGAAAAAGACGGACAAAGGAAAGGTGGTAAAAAGTAGAAACTTTTACTTACTGTTTATATATTTTATATATTGAAATTTGCTCAGGAAAAAGAATTGAATTATTTGAGACAACTAACAAATAATTTGTTTAGGGGTAATATAATGTAACAAAGTATATTTATTAAAGTATTGGTTAATCTAATGTTTAAGTAAAGGGTTAACTTGATTTGAATTATTCTTATTAAAAGTTCTAAGATTTCAACAATAGATTGTTGTAGTTGTCTTCATTATTTGCTTTTAATTTGTAAATAAAAAATGCAAACGGGTAAGGTATTTACAACATGTTAGCATGTTGTCAGAGCCTTCATTTTTAAACCCCGCTTTCCCTTTAAAATTAAAAATTATGGGGAACTTAAGTATCGAATTAGAATAAACGAATGCTTACACTTGACTTGTATTTAGTATAATATTATACTTAATATTTAATTACTATTATTAATAATCTCATAATATATCTCTCTTTTGAATTAAACCTGAAAAGTCAAGTTTACTTCATCAAGAAGGTTCATCATAAGGTTTGCTAAATATTAAAATTGGCTCAATTTGATAAAAAAATTAGTGAAGATATGATTTTTTTAAAAGTTGAGGGTCATTCTATATCAAGTGTCGCTCGACCATTCTAAAAAAAATTGATTTTTTTTGTGACAGCATTCTAACATGTTAGTAGTACTAAATGACCATTATTTCAATTATATTGTCTTTTGTTTTTGTGTGAGGGCCATATTTGCTTTGCAATGCCGGCATTGTTTGCAATTTTAAGGGTTTACGGCAACTGAAATATTTCAGCTCTTATTTGTCCTATCGAGATGGGAAAAAAGTGAAATTGTTTAGAAAGAAATAGACTACAATATTGCTCTTTACATATTTTTACTTAAAAACAATCCCAAAGGGTAAAATTACAGCCTCAATTATTCTTATTAGGTTTTTTAAGAAAATGCCATTTTTTATGCATGAAGGGAAAAAATCTCAATGTTAAATTTTTTTTTACAAGGATATGGTAACCAGATGAATGCACACACCAAATATCAACCCTAAGATTTACTCTCCTTTTCTTTTAAAAATTTTCAAAGTTTGAAAATTTAACAAAACGGTAATTTTTGGTACTAAATATCTCTGGTGGGGGACCAGATAAAAATCTGAAATTTTATGTTATAAAAGTACTGTATCAAATGGCATTACGTACAAAAAAAGTTGAATTTGAGATTTGACTGCAAGCCCGAGATATTACAATCACAAAATGTTAAAAAATGTACACGTTTCAGTGAACGTAATTACTTTTTTCAAGGACGGTGTTGTCCGGACACAGATGATATGCGTATGTTTTTCTACCATAGGCTCTACTGATTTATTGTATTGTTATTATCCACAAAGGAAAGTAAGGATAAGCAGGCTACTGTTCACCCGTATGTATATTATTATAAACAAATTAATGGAAGAGAGTTAAACAGCATCTGCTGTTATGCAGCATCTGTAGATAAGCAGATAAACATCTGTTTATGTATTATCGGTGACCACCTACAACATAACACCATTGCACTCCACACATTCCAAAAGCATTTGATAGGTGACATTAAAGATATTGCTCCCTCTGTAACTAAGGTCATTTATTTTACAGATGGAACTGCTAGCTAATATAAAAATTTTGTTAATTTATGTTACCATGAACGAGATTTTGGCCTTCAAGCAGAGTGGCACTTCTTCGCTTCATGCCATGGAAGAAACGAATGCGATGGAATAGGAGGAACTACAAAAAGAGCAGTAACAAAGAAAAGTTTGCAGATGTCTACTAATAACCATATTTTGACCCCAGAAGACATGTTTAATATTTGCGATAGAAACTTTCCTGGAATTAAATATTTTTATGTAAAACGTGAGGAGGTGGTCACGAATGGAATTGAGCTAAAAGAGCGCTAAAAGATCATATCATAAATATGTTCCAATGAATGACATCATAATAAAGAGTTACCATACCTCACTTTCTGAGGTTTTTGAGGAGGTGCAGGTGTCAAAAGCCTTAAGAAATTCGAGCAGTCACCCAAGTTTTTAACATTACAGCTATTATAGTTGAAGAATATTTGCTTACATTTTACGAACAGGGGTGGGCAAAATACATAAAAATATGTATTTGAAATACAAAATACAAAATACATTTGTTTTGGGTATTTGAAATACAAAATACAAATACATTTTGTTCCGAGTATTTAAAATACAAAATACAAAATACAGTATTTCAAATACAAAATTTATAGCATTTAAAATACAAATACAAAATACATCATTTCAAATACAGTACATTGTTATGCCTGGTTGGGAACAAAACACATAACAATACAATACAATGGCAGGGCCGTATTCAGTAACATCATCGAATGAAAAAATTGCAAACAAAAATTTTTACGTTACTGTTACTGAATACGGCCCTGTCTATTTGATGTTATCAATTTTAAAGTATTTTGTACTTTGTACAGTATTTAGTAATTTGTATTTGAAATACAAAATACAAAATACATTTGTTTTGGGTATTTGAAATACAAAATACAAATACATTGAAAATATGTGTTGAAATACAAAATACAAAATACAAAATGTATTTCAAATACGTATTTCAAATACAAGTATTTCAAATACTGCTCAGCCCTGTTTACGAAGAAATTTCTGGTTTACATTTAATTTATTTGAGTTTTTGTTCCTATTTATGTGTTTTTATGTTTAATTGTAATATTAATTGATTTTATTTGGTATAAAAATTATTCATTTCTTTGCTATTTTGTGATTGTAATATCTCGCTTTAAGGTCAAATCTCAAACTCATTTTTTTTGTGCGTAATGCCATTATAGATTACTATTATGTCATGAAATTTCAGATTTTTATCTGGTCCCCCACCAGAGATATTTATCACCGTTCTGTTAAATTTTCAAACTTTGAAAATTTTTAAAAGAAAGGGGAAGTAAATCTTAGAGTTGATTTTTGGTGTGTGCTTTCATCTAGTTACCATTTCTTTGTAAAAAAAAATTTAACATTGAGATTTTTTCCCTTCATGAATAAACTTCCCTTCAAAAATGGCATTTTCTTAAAAAACCTGATAAGAATTGAGGCTGCAATTTTACTCTTTAGGATTGTTTTTAAGTAAAAATATGTAAAGAGCAATATTGTAGTCTGTTTCTTTTTAAACAATTTCATTTTTTTTTCCGATCTCGATAGGACAAATCAGAGCTGAAATATTTCAGTTGCCATAAAACCTTAAAATTGCAAAAAAATGCCGCGCATTGCAAAGCAAATATGGCCCTCACACAAAAACAAAAGACAATATAATTGAAATAATGGTCAATTACTAACATGTTAGAATGTTGTCAAAAAAAAAAATTTTTTTTTAGAACGGTCGAGCGACAAGATTGGACCACTTGATATGGAATGACCCGCGCGAATTATTTTTCGTCTTTTTGTAAAAATAAAACTTGAACATGCATTTTTTACCATTTGCTTTAGAAAAAATATAACTAGAACTTTATTGTATTCTTTATTCCTCCGCGGTAAAACTTGGCATTGTTATGAAGATTTATTGTTAAATCTTATTGTTATTGTTAGACCAGCAGTGTGGCGTAAAGCCTACACCGGCCGACTGGGAAGCGGGTGACCGCGGTTCAAATCCTGGTCGAGTCGAATACGCTGCTGTGATCTAAACAGTAGAAGTGTGGCCTCCCAACCTCTGTTAGGAGAAGCCACTTATAAATGCAGAATCGTTAAAAAGTGTTTTTGTGAAAATTGAAATATTTATTCAAAACAAGCCAAAAGAAAAGAACAAAATTATTCATCTATTGTGAAGCTAAATAGAGAGGCATATACTAATATGTATTTTAATTATTAAAAATAAGATATTACTCAAGAAAATTGTTTTATATTTGTACTGGGTGGCTCAATTTCGCTGCCTCTTATAGGGAAATCGGTAACTATAGGAGATATCTAAAAATGGATGGCGCATCCTCGATCTCTTTTTTTTTGAGGAAAGTTAATTAGCCTAAAACCGGAATTTGCTATCTTTTTTTGTTTCCGAGTTATAGCCAAATGTTCGATTATTTGACTTGACGATAAATGTCGATATCTCAGTTGTTTTTGAAGTTGCCAAAAAAATGTCCGACACTTTTTTAAGGGCAACAAAATGGGCTAAAGAGATTTTAAATTATCTAAGTTAGTTTCCGAATTATAATATAAAGTTGTGTTTTTTTTTTAATAGAATCCATACTTGAATATGGTATTTTTGAATAGCGTTTTTATCCTCTTTTCTATGGTGATAAATAATATGTGGGGTCCATTATTTCGGTTCCATCCCATTTTATTAAGAAATGTAATCAAAATAAAGAATATTAAAAAATTAAATATGATAATAACATTGTTAGTAAATATCAATAAAAGGAATAAAAAAATTAATGTTTTTTTTATCATTCATCTTTTTATTTAAATGATGACATGCAATTGGCCTTTTAACGTCTTGCTTAGGACGATGACCAAAATACTTAGAATAATGGAATAGATTGGCACTTAACAGAAATCCGAAATTTTGGTCAAAATTGGTCAAAAATATGTCGAATGAAAACGTTGATAAACACAAGTTCCTCGAAGTTAAGTAACAAACTGAACCAACATGGCACAAAAGTTGGGCGCCAAATTTCTGAGTAATTTTATAATAATAAATAATAAAATTAAACAAATTCTTTGCAGCTTCTAAACCTGCAAGGAAAATTTTGTCGGAGAACTAAGATAGGTGATTATTTTAATTGATTCCAAGAAAATAATAGAAATAAACAAATTCTTCCCAGATTTTAAATCTGCAAGGAAAAAATAAACAAATTTTTTTTTAAATAATTTGAAATAGGCTTCATCTGTACAAATCACACGTTTGGAAAAATTTTCATCTTCTTCAACTTTCAGACCATAACCAATTACAAAATTCCAACAGTCTCTGAGCATCTCCTGTTGTTTTCGTATTACATAAGGCCTGAATTATGTTTTTTAATATCCGCGAAGCTTTACATCTTGAAATTCCTGAGGATTGAAGGAAATTGAAGGAACTAAAGCTTCAATTACATTAAATGTCGTTTTTTCTGCATCTTGAATATTATAATTTTCTGATCTGGGTTTCTTAAAAGTTCCATGATTAATAAGATTTTCGGATACTAAAAAACAATTGGTAAAAGAAAACAATATGGACTTCAGTTTGAATACTATTTACTTTAATTTTTGTTGTTTATTTTTATTTTATTTTTTTATTGATATTGACTAAAAATATTATTATCATATTTAATTTTTTGATATTCTATATTTTTATTACATTTTTTAATAAAATGGGATGAACCCGAAATAATGGAAATAAATATTTAAGTTTTAAATTAATTTTATTAAACTAATTGAAAAGTAAAAACCGCATAATAATTAAATTAATACCGGTAATTGTAAAGATAACGCTGTCTTTTACATTATTCAATGCACTTTTACCAACTCCCGTGGAACCTGTACACATTTACCGGTAAATGTATTAATGTATACATTTTCTAGTTACTTACTTTTTCCGTAACATAGACATTTATCGAAAACGAAAAATGATTGATTCCGGTTTTGGTCAATTAGTTTTTCTCAAAAAAAGAGATCGAAGATACGCCATCCATTTTTCGATATCTTCTATAGTTACTGATTTCCCCATAAGAGGCAGCAAAATTGAGCCACCCTGTACAAACGATTTTTTTTTTAATTTGTTAAAAACAATGATTACCTATTTAAACAAATAACATATAATATAATGTTCAATAATGTTTGAGGATCATATAAGCCAATTTATAGCTGGTAAATTGAGTTTTGAGTACCTATTTAGTGGACACTAAGATTATATTGGAATTAGTCAAGTGCACTAAAATCTGGCTTATAGTAGTTAGTACGCATTGAGGGACGATTTGACTTGCTAGCTAAAATGCTATTAAACTGAAAAAATTTCCGGCAATAAAATAAAACAATAAATTTAAGAAAAGTGAATATTTAACCCTTCACTGGCCAGGTGATCTGAAAAGTCATACGAATGGACGGGTAGGGACCAGGATCAGGACCAGGACCATTGTTAAAAGACGTATAAAAATTATTGTTCCTTTTATATTATTTTTTATTTTCCTTTACATTATATGGTATTCAAAAGGTTGTCCCGTCCGCTGGAGGGTTAAGTTTAACAATTAAATGGTATAAAGTCAGGTTTTTTGGAGAATATTTTGTGCCTGCCTAATTTTCTATAAAAAATTCTTGAAGTCCTCAAGTAGTAAGTAACAAGTTGCCGCTAATTAAGTTACTACCAATCTGGACCCGTATTTACTATAATCGACAGTAATAATACAGATATTATCATATTTGATAAGTATTAGTATGGCTGATAATAATTTGACTATATATGCATACGCTTAATAATATCTTATTAAATATTTTCGAATTTATCTAGAAAAACCAAAATATCGTATTTGATGGGAATAAATTAAAAAATGATATTTGGTGAAGTTTCTAAATTTAAAATGCATTTTTCAAGTAAAATTTGATGTCTTCCATTAGCAAAACCATTGTTATTCTATTTACCTAGATATACTTTTCTTACTCTATTTATCAACTTTACAGAGTTGTAACTATCGACTTGACACTTTTAGATGTTATATAATAATTCAGCTGTAGTACATCGATTTTAATGCACTTTGTGTGTTTTTTGTTAACAATTTATCGTGTACATGACATAAATAGAAACTGTTTGTGCAAATAATAATTATTTTTAAATGTGTCCTGAACATTACTGTTATTTTTTTTTTTAATTTGTCGTTGAATTAATACGACAATTGCTTTAATTTTATATAAATTTATCATATGTTGCACAAACTATTTTTTAATTTATTGATTACAAAAATTATAATCTTACAGTAATAACCCGATCGGTTCTGCCCTCCTTTGTTAAAAATTGCAACTACTGAATACAAAAAGTAAGACTACGAAATATTGAAAGAACTACAACACTTATTTGGTTGCCTCACCATTTACTCTTGAAAGAATGGAATTTTCGGCTATTTCGTAGCACACATCAAGGGTTAAATTCGCTACCGAAAGTTTTTATCGTTACGAGACGTAAGGGAGGAGTGCATTAGCGCCAAGCTTTTAGTCGCGGTGAGAGCTGAACGTCTTGTCTATAAAATGGAATGCACGTTATGATTTTAATGTTTATAGGTTCTTTAGGTGTTACTTTTTTATTATTATTATTTTTCTTATGTTTGGGTTTTAAATTTTCTCTCGACTTTTATTTTAACAATCCATTGGATAAACTAATTTCTATCTAATTGGCGAGACATAATCGTTTGGTTTTAAGAAGGCGTTTTTTCTTTTATGATTTATGGATCTTCTTCCTCTTCTCGGACTAGACAATCCAGAATGCAAAATATAGTGATGGCGTTGTCAACTCGAACGATAGGTATTCGCATACGCCTGACACTTTTGTTTTTTATTGGAAGTTTACGATCAAAATAGGACCTTCCTTTTAAAAACACGTTATTTCTTTAGACAAGAAATTTGCAAATTTTACATTGTCGACGAATTGCCAAGCTCTAAAAATGTTTCTCGTGTGTGCACTTTTATTGCAAGACTTTTAGGTATTAATAAAAATTCATCATATGTGAAAACATAAAAATTCGTTCGGGTGTATACAAAAATATTCGGAAACGTCTCCAAATTGTTCAGACCCCAACGTTTTATTTAAAATCGAAACAATTTCACCGATTTTATGGTTTTCTATTGAGATTGATTTTTTTTGCTTTATTAACCTAATTTATGAGTCTAGAATTGGATTTAATCAAGCGAATTTTTGCTTACGAGTACCTACCCTACATTTTTATTTGAATTCGTTTATTTAGTATTGATTTAGAATATTTTTCGAGGGTATATCAAGCTTTATTGGAGTCAATTCTCAAAATTAGGTAAAAATAATTATTTGCAATTTTTTTTTATTTCGGCGATAATTCATAGATACTAATAATTTTAGAGGTAGTAGTAGTATAAATAATTAAGAAAAAATTCTATGTTAATAAATAATTCATATTATGCTAATTTATTGTTCCATCTTTGCTAATTCAGTTTTCTCTTAATCGGGATTAAATCGACATACTATATTATATCCATATGATGTGGTCTATGATGTATCTATTATTAATTCTTCCCGAATTTCCACATTTATCATTATCTGACGACTATCAGAGAATATAAACTACAAAACAAAAAATTGATTCAAGATGTAGTTCTTTGGCTGATACAAAAAACCTCAAGCTAAACGCCTTTTACTTTTTTAGAATATTGAAAAATCTGAAGATTCTCCTCCTTCCGATCAACTTGCAACATCTCTAATGCAACTTTCGGCAACCGTACTTAGAAATACTCCAAAGGACACTCCTTCGCAGAGAGTTCAGGATGTCGTAAGGTAGGTGAAATTTTTGTTTAATTTATATCGCAACATGAAATTTTAATGCTTCAGGCTGACTTTATCCTGCGGTGCTGTTGCCTGTGCTTTTTTTCATGTTAAAATTTTCTTTGCAAATTTTTAATTGTATTGTAATAAAAAATATCAGATGGTTTCAATTTAAAGGTTTAATTAGTACTCGACCCAAACTGTGCTGCCTGTGGGCACGAAGGATATATTGCAGGATACGCATCAAAATAATCCTTTCGTTGGTGGTTTTATTTTACAGCCTTAGGCTTGTCAATTAATTGAGCACCTGATGTTATACTTACTTAGTGTTAATAATAAAAAAATTGTGCTATTATTGCTGATAAAATTTTGGGAAGTGTTTTTTTATTATAATTCTTACCGTCTCATCACTTCTATATTATTGAGTGCTTTATCCTGAATGTGAATGTTTGATATGTAAACGTAAGATTAATAATTTTTTTCTTGTGTAAACAATATCGATTGATTGTATTGTCGACTTTTTTCTTTTTAATTTAATATTAATCGACTGTTCAAATAAGAAAGAAATATTACAATCCCCTTGACAAATATACGATATAACTACATATTTGCATCCATATCAAATATATAGAAAGGTCGAACCGCATCATGATACAGACATGTCAGGAAACATAAACAGAATAAATGAATTATAAAATACATTCTGATTGAAACATCACGCTGCGCTGTGGGCTATCAAAGTAAAATAATCAGGGATTATCATTGTTTGCAGATGTCAGAGGACATACGGGGTGGCTTACATAGGGTAGCGAGGGGCAACTGTACCTATACACGACATATGCATTGTACAGGAGCTAAGGTTGCTACACTATACCACTTCCATGGGGTTTGCGCTTTTTGCGGGCGACATACGGTCAAGTTTCAAGAGTACGAATGCTTTTTGCTTCATATACTCTTTTATCCTCTTTACAGTTTTGACAGGTTTATTGACAGGTTAAAGTTACACTCTATACAAGTGTATTCTTTTTAATTATTATAATTTTAATAAAAAGGAAACAATGCCTTGTGGTTTACTTTTTCTCCAAGTTTCGAAGCTGATGCAATACCAAAAATTACAAAGTGTCAGCCTTTTTTTTAAATTTCTATATTATCATCATTAACGTCGATGATCCAAATGACAACTGTACCTATAATGATATAATTAATTTTTAATAAAACCATTAGCGCAAAGCAATAAAAATTAAAATACTAGGGAAGATTTGATATGGAATTAAATGGCCAATACATTACCCATTATATCTACACATCCACGTCTTTGGTATACACATTATTTCGTATTTATTTATATAGGGAATGAGGTTCTAGGGACCGAGTAATAATGATAATGCGAATCGAATAAGTAACTAGCCGTATCGGATGAGCGGTGACATGACAAGTAGGGCTAGTTGCACGCCCTTATCTGGTCATCTGCACATCTGCCAGCCTTCTACTACTCCCTCGAGGTCGTTGTCGAACCTCTCTAAATTCACTGATGAGCACCCGGTATTAAATATTTAAACAATAATGGTTCAAATAGCAGATTTTGATAATCCTTCATCAAAAATCCGGTTTCTGAATTTTTCCGCCTGCCTGTAATTGATTGGATAATGGATCATCAATATTTTCAGCTTTTCAAGTTGTAATTTTTATAAAGGAATGGAAGGTCTTCCTGATATGGTGTTCCAATATTATTTAACTCCTTCTCTTCCCTTGATATTTTTTGCTATAATATTTTTATTATTATCTCAAATTCTTTCTTTTCTTTTTTATATAATATATCTGCAAATAACTGTTATTTGCGAGGATTGTCAAATGGGCAATCTGTTACATTTTTTTTATCAAAAATAACCAGTTTCCTTTTAGAACATATTGTGTACTTTTTGCTTTTATACCGTACTATATGATACAATAGGTTCTGATAATATGGTTGGAAGTTAAGAGATGTTAAAGAACGCCATTACCTGACGGCATTAAATGTTCACTTTTTTTACTAATTACAAAAGGCGAAAGCGTATAATATGTGTTTTATTTTATATTGTAAAAAAACCTCGAATACAATGTAGGTATCTTTATCGTAAAATTCAATCGACAAATCACTATACGTAAAGTATTATATTGTTGAGATTTAAGCCTCATAATCGGTAAAAATTTATAAGCCTGTCGAGAAGGCATAATCTGTGAAGCAGAAAGAGCTGGCTGGTATATTAATATACCAACCTTATCTTTTAATTTTACCATGATATCTTTATTAGCCTACAACTGACATGATTATTACTGCATTATCCTATATGTTCATGGCAAATAGCTTGCTCGCAATAATATTAATTTATTAATTAACTGAAATGACTTGAAAGAAAAACTAAAACTTATTCTTTGAAAACGTCTCGCGCTACATCGTAGAATTAAGAAAATATAATTAACAAAGAGAATATTCATTATTTTTGTATAATTTCAATTTAATTTTTTTTTTTATTTAAAATATGAAAACCCGGCTGTATAGAATTCGCTATCTCTGGGACGACTTTAAATTGCTGCAGATCTAAATAAACATTCCGTATTTACTCAAGAGTTCTCATTCGTTTTACAAATTTAGACTCACTGTAATTATATTTGGATTTCAGACAGATACTTTTTCAGTTTTCGCTTCGTACACATTTCAATTAGCAAAATAAAAGCAGCAGTTTCTTTTTGAAGTGCCTCAAACGGGCGCTATTTTAATAAGTTAGGCAATATAATGAACGCAGCAAATATTTAAATGTTACTTTTACTCAGTGTTAATTTAATACTTTTTAAAAATTCCTTACTTGCTTAATTTTTGTATATGGATCTATTAAAAGTATTCCTTAAATTTTTTTAAATTAAAAGCTTTAGCTACATTTGGAAGATCTATAAAAGTGCCTTGATGTAAAGTTAAAATATTTGAGAAGGGAAAATTTTAAAAGTAGATATTGCATTTGACGAACAAATTTAATTATAAAAGAAAAGAAAAAGTCTACAAATGTAAATTAATTACCGAAAAGTCTTCTTTTACTAATATTTTTTTATTTTCATAAGCTTTTGCCTCGCTCGCTTGTAAGCTTAATTGCATTTTTTTTTATAAAAATTTTTACCATTCGAATTAATGTAATTTTATTTGAATTTCAAAAATGAATGGTTCACATTCTTGTTGCATCATGTATGCAAATGATGTCTAAGAGTAGAAGAGCGGTCTTCTGTGAAATATTACGAAAAAGCTTCTAGTTCTTATGCTCAATGTTGTTTTTAGTACTTGAACTGTTTTAAGTGTTCAAAGAAATATGTTTAAGTTTATTTTATTTTGTTATAAGAACTGCCGTAATCGGTTATTCACCTTTGTCAAGTGCTTGATATTTTTTCCATCACGTTTGAGTTCTTCTATCAAGTACTACTTAATACGCACGGAATACAGCAAAATGGTTTCCACGGTTTGTTAATTGCTAACAGTATAGGTTAGGTACAGTTTGGATTACAAATCAGAGCTTTGTTTCAAATCTTAAGTCAATTCACATTTTGGATTTTCAATAATCCAAACCATTTTTACCTTCTGTTCTCTTCTGAATTTTTTTTATTTGCAATTTATTGTAGTTTTTATATTTGGTTACAACCAACTTCGTCCTTGATTTAATTTTACCTAATTAAACTCAATGGGTTACTAGATTTTGTGGTTACTGTGTACATAATTTTTTTAAATTTTGTCAAACTTCCAAGAAGAAACCGGAAATGGTTTCTAGTTGTGTCAAGTGTAATGCGACTTTGGGGTGGAATAATCTAAGAGTCTGCATGGTAAACATCTCTTTCGAAAGCAGAGAGGAAACTTCTGGAGCTTACATCACATGTATTATGTCTATGGTAGACCTGCTTGAATAGCAAAAAAGCTCCACACTCGGCTGCATTTGGTCTAGTTACGGTGTTTTCCGGCCATGGTGCTTAACAAATTTGATCCAAATATTAAAATTGTCAGTGAGTGTCAATCGTTGTAGTGCAGGGTTGATGGTCTTTAACAGATCTTTCTAAATTGGAAGCAGTTCATTGTGTTGCCTCTTTAAACCAAAAAGGTAATATACCTAAAAACATAATTGAAGAAAGATGAATTTGTTGCTTTTGCTCTTAGAGATCTGAATTTGACCGATTTTGGATCATTTGCTTCCTGAAAAAAAGTAATAGCTTAATAAAGTCCAGGCCGAGATCAGAAAGTGATAATCATTATATAAATAGTGTAACATGAAAACTCTATGTTTAGAATGTTTTCGGTTAGCTAGGAGGTTGGTTAAAACCTTAAAATATGGAGCCTGCCGTGTAGTTGTGTGGAAAATTAAGAAGATCTACACTGAGAAAAATATGTTACTAATCCACACAATTGTGCAGAAAAAATAGGCAATTGTGTAATTTTTGTAAAACTAACTTCCAATCTGATCTGATCAGATTATTGGTTGTGAGTAACAGCATTAACTTCAACTAAACTTATGAATAAAATACAAAAGAAATTAAGATTTTTTGAAGGAGAATCCCAACCAAAATAATTGCTATGTGCATTTAAAATGAAAATCTTGCAGTGCATAAATTAAACACAACTCACATGTGGTGAACAAAAAAATTGCAGCTTGGTATAACATGCTTTTGAAAAATATTATGGTTCACTTCACTAAAACAAATCCAAGGCACAACAGTTATTGAAATATGCAGAACGAATAACCTGAAGCTTCTGAGATGGAAGACGAAAATTAATAAAATGACTTTTAATGTAAAATATAACTAAAATTTACATCACTTTGTATGTACAGGAGAATAGGAAATTTTTTGTAAATAAATTTTGTTTAACGGCAACGTTTAAAACTGACGGATGTTGGTGGATGAAACGTTAGGCATTTCAAATAAAAATTTGAATGTCGTCGTTATTTGCTCCTTTCAAAACACCAACCAATAGCTGCATTGCTTTTGAAAGTTTTATATGTGTTTTCTTTACAATTTTAGTTTTTAAATAATACGTTTATTTTGTTGTTTGTTTATAATACAATCTTAACTTTTACATTAAACCATAAGATCAACTTCTAATAATTATGATAATTATGTAAATAAATGTAATTGTTTTGAATTCTCAGGAATTCTTTCTCAGTTTTATTAAAGCTTTTGTGCTGTAAGTACAAGCATAAAAACTTGACTTATGCAGTACGGAAGTGCTCTTAATACTACTGAAGTACTTAGTGCAGAATTCGAACTAATTAAAAACACAGTGTATGCAGTGTACACAATAATGTACACTGGTCTACATGAATATCGGTACTGACATCGTTCCTGCTGATTCTTATGTAAAATGACCTCTTGAATATGAATATGACTCCCGTTTTCCACCATCACAAACCGTTTTCGTGGGAGGCCTCCTACCTATTTTTATCTTTTTTCGATAATTTGAAGGAACGAAAAGAATTATTTTAGCTTTTAAAGAGGCTGCGGTAGAACCTGAGGGGCTATTAGACAGATAAGAAGTTCTAAAACATGAACATTTGTAACAAGGAAGTAAATTTGGGGGGGGGGGCAACCTTTTGCCCTCTTAAATTGTGGGAAAAATATTTCGCTTTCTTCGCAATTTTTTTACTTATTTTCTACATATTCCAGCTGCCATTATTGTACTTTTTATTACCATAAAATTGTTATCAAAAACTGAAAAACCTGAAAACGGCGGGGATGAGAAAGAATCGGCAGTAATGGTGTCTGGATTCGAGAAAAAAATTTTACGGACCAGTGTTACACAGGGTACCACAGCTGACCGTGGAGAGCCTTTGAGGTGGTTATAAAGAACACTTTCCTAAGACAAATTTTCAAATAAAATTTTTGTCCAAGTGCAAACTCTTGGGGAGTACCTCCCTTTAAAGCAATGTTTTCAAATTGCTCATTTTGCTATTTTTTTGCTATCTCAAACCGGATAGGGAATTTAACGGGCTACAATGTTGGTCAAATAAATTTTTTTAGGAAAACCAACCGTTTTCATAGTAATTCTGAAAATAACGAACAAGGTGTAGGTAAAAAACATAAATTAATGAAAAGAATACAGATATGTAGGTGTGACCGAACTTAACGAAAAAAGTGCCATTATAAATAATATCGTGCAACACCTTTTGAAAAGAGCACGCCTGTGTGCTGAAAATGAGGGAGGCTATTTTGAAAATTTATTAAAATAAATTTTGTGAATTTATATTTTTTTACCCACACCTTGTTTATTATTTTCAAAATTTCTGTAAAAACGGTTTCCCAAAAACATTTATTTAACCAAAGTTGTAGCCCGTTAAATTTCCTATCCGGTTTGGCCCATCAGTTTTTTTCTAAGACGTTTCGTTTAAAAGATACGGGGTTCGCAAGAAAAGTAAAAAAAAATAAAACTTGACCTTTTTTTCCTTTAATTTAATTTATAACTCGAAATCCGTTGATTCTAGACGATAAGGGGTGATAACCTAATTTGTAGATAAGCAACATATCGGAGCTATGATCGTTTGAAATCAGAAATTCAAAAAATTGCTTTAAAGGAAGGTACTCCTCATGGGTTTGGACTCGGACAAAAATTTTATTTGAAAATTTGTCTTAGAAAAGTGTCTTTTATTACCACCTCAAAGGTTCTTCACGGTCAATGGGACACCTGGTATATCCAGTGTACAGGGTTTTCCATTAAGGACGCCTAGATTTTAACAAATCAATGCGGCTATGTTTTTGAAGCTGCATATGTCAAACTTGGTGTTTTTATTCAATGATAATTGACAAATCATCATGCCAAGTTACAGCGTCGAGGAACGCATGCAAATCATAAAATTTTATTATCAAAATAGATGTTCTATTTCCCCGATTTCGGAAAAAAAATCTTATTTAGCGACGAGGCCCATTTTTGGATGAACGGGTACGTCAATAAGCAAAATTGCCGGATTTGAAGCCGTGCCAATCCACACAAGGTCCACCAAATAGCAATGCAACCGCAGAAAGTCACTGTCTGTTGTGGATTTTGGGCTGGCGGCATCATCGGTCCGTACTTCTTTGAAAACAACGATAGCGTTGCCATCACTATCAACGGAGAGCGCTACCGATCGATGTTAACCGATTTTTTTTGGGCCAAATTGGAAGATATGGATGTGCACGACAGTGGTTCCAACAGGACGGTGCTACGTGCCACACAGCTAATGCCACAATAGAACTTCTGACGCAGCGGTTTAGTGACAAGGTTATCTCACGCAGAGGCGACGTGAATTGGCCACCGAGATCTTGCGATTTGACCCCGTTAGACATTTTCTTGAGGGGTTTTATTAAGTCACAGGTCTATGCTAATAAGCCGCAAACCACCGATGCCCTAAAAACCAACATCAGCCATACCATCGCTCAAATTCAGCCTGATTTGTGCGCAAGAGTAATCGAAAATTGGACCTCTCGGGTGCGCGCCACCAAGCGGAGCCGCGGCGCCTATTTTAACGACGTTATTTTTCACACATAATGTCATTGATAGGCCTTTCGAATAAAAATAAAAATTCGTAGATATCTCACATACAACTTGCTTTATTCAATTTTAAAATCTAGGCGTCCTTAATGGAAAACCCTTTATTTTCGAATTTTTCATTGTATTAAGTGTTGTTTTTCTTCAAATTGTGCATTATTTATCAAGTTTCTTGATTATCCTCACCAAATGAAGATCGAAACAAAAGCGAGTCTCACTCGTGAGCGAGTGAGAGATCTCAATTTTTATTAAATATTGATTTACTTTAATAACTCGCTCCTTTTTCGGTTTTAAATATGTTGCATTTATTCAACTTTTTTTTTATTATATTCTTCTTAACACATTACCGTCCGGAAGCCTAAAAATAAGTTTTTCTCAAATCACAGGTAGCCCAGGTTATAAAATGATATCTGAGATCGATGAAAATTGGTACACGTATCCTTATTGACTTTAGGATCTAATTAAAAAATTTTTAAATCGATTCACTACTGTGTTCAATAGTTCTTTAGGTTTTAATTTGATATTTTCATGAAAATTATATACATCTATGGTTTAGCTTAAGAGTCTGCTTTTAGGGAAAATCACAAGGTGAATCTCGTTCTCGAGAAATTAATTATAAGCTGCAACAACGTTATCACGTTCAAATATTCAAAAATTATACAGATATCGACGTTAAAAAGGACCTCTTTAAGAATATTTAAAACTTATTGGTGTTATAAATATCATGTACTATATCTCGGTTTTTATCGATGTTTTAATACCAAATATCAAATTTTACTAATAAATAATTTTTTTTTACTAATAAAATCTACAAAAATATTTTATTTTGTTAGGTTGGATTGCAGGGATAGTCACTCTCAAAATTTTTGTTATAATAAATTCAATATTCGTAATTTCAGTAAAATAAACAGACCATATAATATCGAGTACACTACTTAAACCACGTATCAATCGATTAAAATAAACAGATTTAAAAGTAAAAAAATCTTGCTAGTTTCTACATGCATTTTTATAACATTGTTTATCGTTTCATTTAAAAAATATCTTATTACACGTATAAAGCCAACATTCGTGAAATTTAAATTAAACCTACTTTTGTCTCCGATTGTATCTCCTATACATCCTTAAAGTAAAAAATTTTAAGATTTCAGTTAGTTAATTTGAAAGTAAAAACCTCAAGTTATTAAATTATATGCCTTTTTTAAAAAATAGTTGTAATTCTGTATAAATTAATTGTTGTCGCCTGAATAAATAAGATTTTATAATTCCTTGTCGTAATGTATTAAATGTGTTTTTTTTTAATTTTGTATTTTTACTGTCAACTTCAGCGTTCATTAAGTTTCAATTTTTCTTTTTTCTTTTAATTAAAATTTAAAGAAGTTTTATGGTTTTTCTTATGTACGTAAGAATATTTATATTTTTGTATTTCAAAGTACCGTCGCAATTTTAACCTATATATTCTATTTAGCAACATTTATTCGACAATTTCTTTTTCCATATACGTATGTATTTTTACTCGGCCCTTAATAATTAATCCTTTCAAATTGAATATAAACGTTTCTTAGCAGGTTGCAAGTTATAGTTGTGATTATTTCCCACCATATTTTGTGTATAATGCTGTTTTTAAGCTAAAACCAACAATAGTGTCGGATGTCGGCGTGTCTGTTACACAAGAACCTAGCGTCCCATTCTTCTTGAGTGTTCGGTAAACGCAAGTCCCACAACAAACAACAATCTGTGTAAACAAGAATCTCCGATTGCCCGTCTGTATACTGTAACCCCGCCAAGATCGGGTTACAAAAGAAGAGAGAAAACTATTCTAATGCAGCTTCCCCATTATCATGATAAATTGAAATCAATTAATTGCGTTTATTTTAATTCGCAAGGAAAGATTAAAATTTTAAGTTGGTTGCGAATTTTTGTAATTTGTAGAACATATTTTGATAGCTCAACCAATTTTAATATTAATATCTAACTTATAAACAGAAAACATTGGAAGCGAAGCTTGTTCTTAATGGAAAACTCAAACAGCAACTTCTTGTTAATATATTTCGTGCTGAGGCTCGAGAACAAATTTCAATTAACCGTGTGATCCCACGTTAAGATTTTCTATTAAAACTTAGTACATGAGATTAGCTGAGTATTTGCTCATTCCTAAGATGCGTTATTGACACAGTCAACTTGGTGGTATAGCCTCCGCAATAAGGAAGTGCCTTCTTTTTCATCATTTTCTCCGCAAAATTAACAATTTCAAAATTAACTCTTACAACCAAGCCGTTATTTATTTTATAAAATTGCCAATCATGAAGCATATACCCTCGACGTACATCGTGTCTTATTACCGCATCGAAATTAATTTTTTGTTGCAATAATAAAATTTGCTTTCCCGTTTTATTGACGTTTTCGATCCGGAATATTCAAATGATGAACTACACTTCACAATCGTTTTATTTTATAATTAGGCATAGCGTAGCGGTGGAAATTCTGGGTTCTAATCTTCGACCTTACAGAATTGGAAAATCTGACCATTTGGCAGCACGTCAAGGTCGAAAAGGAAAGCTTTGAAATTAATAACTGTTAATCGATTAGATATAATGAAGTGAAGTTGTTTTAACAATAGATTTATTTTTACATAACTCCCTCGGATGCAAATTTGAGTTTTGCATAAGGGCATTAGGGTATTAACAACATGCGGTGCAGATTGCTACCGGGTGGGCTCTTCGAATAGTATACAGTTGCAAGGAGAACGGATGGATTGCTCACAATATTTAGGGGCGGAATTTTTAAATGAGCTTAACGGGGTTACCAGAATAAGGGATTCGCTATTCTTGTTTGCATAGGTAATTCTATATGCTCAAAAAATTTGCATATTAAAATTATCGTTATCGATACAAAACGAATTTGTTAACTTTATATTTCATTAAAATCTGTTACATTAATTTTAATTTACTGAACCGAATCTCCTGCAGAATTTTATTATCAGAAAGTTTTTGTTTCTTGTTTCTATAATCTTTTAAGAAACTTGCACGAGTTTGGACGAAAGAAAACTTAACTTGGAAAAAGTTTTCGCTTTTCGGTTCCGCGATATCTTAGGAAGGTAGATGGATTTTTGCACAAAAAGATAAAATTTATTATTCATGTATCCACCTTGTTGACTTCTTTTTAATTTTAATATTCCGTGTACTATTTAGTTTAAAAAATCTCTTTGGTGATGTGATTTTGCAGTCTCATCGAAGACGAGGATTTCCATCTTACCTACATTTAACACAGAATAAAAGTGTGCGACAAAGTACTGTTACTGTACACATTTTATTATAATTTATTCATATTTAAATAAATTTAACACTAATCTTGCATAACGATATAATAACGATGGGAACTAAAACCCATCAATTACTTCATGGAAAGATTGCATGCAACGAGCCCGTTTTGTTTCAATCTCTAAACAAGTGCATTCGTTGCGTTCCCACGAAGTGATTCTCTTTATTTACTTTATTTTTCGTCACGTTGTTATCTCGAATTTTCTTTTTCCTATACTAAATCGAACCCCTATTTATTGTATTGCAGTTTAGTTATGAAATGGAATAGAGAAAGTGCTAAGAAGTGCACTAGCTTTTCGAATCTGCCTCGCGTCACTGCGCTTCGAGTTGGTGTTTGTATAGAGGGCTTCCACCCTTGCGTTCTTCTACTGTTACACTGTCAATTCCAAATCATCTACGTGGTCTGGGATATGACATGTGTACCATTGTGCATCCTGTATTCTTCGTCATAACAAATTAAGAAGAATTGTCCCAAAAGTAAACATAATCGACTAAATGGATAACCGCATATTATAGTAAAAAAATAAAAAAATTATAGTATTTTTATGCAATGTCGTGTTCGATTATTTGTAATTAAACTCAACGACACCTTCAACAATGGAAGATTATAGCAATAAAATTGCAATAATAACAGTTGGAACTGCCCGTATTTAAATTTTATGCATGTGCTTTAAAGTAAGTAACCCATATGTTAGAATAACCCTTAATAATGGGGAGATTGAAAGTTTTTATTTAATAATAAAGACCTAACTTAGATTCCCGTCACGAACGATTATATCAAACTTATTTTGGCGAATTAGCCGAGATTTATTTCAATTAATTCGCCACTCTTGCAATATTTATAACTGGTATTTTTAAATTGCACTTCGTAAACTTTGTATCACCAGCTTTATAATTATTTTGTTATAATTGTTAATCTGCTACCGTTACGTAATAGCTCAAGCTCATTTTCTACACTTGTTGTATGAACCGATTTTACGCACTAGTGCGGAAAGTGATTTACTTTCAACACCGGTGTTGCTTTAGCTGTGCTTTTATTTATTTTTATTGAGAAACTCAAAGAAAGAAATATTGACAAAAAAACGTAGATTTAAAAAGTACTTTCGTGATTGTAAAACTCGGATGAGTGTTAATTTTGCAAGTATTACGTGCATTCGATAATTACTTACTTTCTACACTGATCATATTAACTACTATTATTTATATGAACAATAGTCACCTGAATTGTTAAGTCTGACTGTCAAAACGAGAGCTACTTTTAAGTGTTGTAACTGACGAATCAATTCTTTCCCCTAATTGTATTAGGGAGTCTCTCACACCGTAACACTTTCGTTATTATTCTTTAATCAGCATTAGACCGATTCAATTTTTTATTACAGGTTGACCAAGCAAGTGTTGATTCTCTTTGTACAATTTTTCGACGTTTCCCGATACAAACGAATTGTCAGTATTTTAAAAATAAAAAAAATAAAACAATTTTATGCTTCAAATATCCTAATATACGGGTATGTGCATTATGGATATTCAAAAGTGCACTGAGCTGGATTTTATTCTTCATTTTCATTGAATTCATTAATTAATTATTTTTACACCTGTATTTACATTGGACGTCACGTATCGTTTTCGATCATATAATTTGTGTGTGTATAAATTATTTTCTATATCGAATTTTTCAATTCGAAATTTCTTTAAATCAAATCCAATGTTGGACATTTAATATCAATTTACATTTAATTTGCATCTCTATAAATCCAATTTTTTCTTATTTTTTCTAACTCAATCTATTCCTAATTCGAATCAATTTAATGCATTATGAGAATTCGATTTAAAGAGAGTTTACTGTATTCCTGTTTTCGGTATAATTTTCCATTTTTTTTTCTTACAATAAACGAAAACTACATTTTTCAAACTTAAAAGTGATCTCCCGCTTTTTGCTGTTTCAAACTTCATCAACTATTGTTGAAGTTGATGATGCTTGTTGCTTCATGTTTTGTTCACATCACAAGTTGTTTTGAGTTCAAACCTGCAAACAGTTTAGTTCGTCGCAACGATTCACCCAAATCAATGCGAGTATTGGATTTTGTTTTCAATTTGTTTGGCAAAAGATTTGACTGGATCGTGAGCGATATTAGTAAATCATCAAATTTTTTTGTAAAATTATAAATTGAATATGTTGGTTTTGTAAATTTATGCATTATTCCACACCCGATTGACAGAGTTTTAGATTGACTTTTAAGTATCAATGAAAATGTTTATCTTAAAGTTTCACTCGAACGATATTGAATCTTGAAATGTTTCAAGTAACTGCGAAAACAATTTCAGGCGCATTTACATTTTACAAGAGCGTCTGCATGTTGAAGGGTTCATTCGCTCCAATAATATTGACCCGTAAGTCCGAGGGCATCACAAACAATCTAAAACAGTATTTCAATCTAGGAAGTGCCACTCGAGTTTGGCTGACTTGTTTACAAGTACCAAACTACGTCATGCGTTATAGTTAGAAAGTTTATATTTCCACTTTTTGTACATTTTCGACCGCAGTTAACAACGAAACTTGGAACACTTTGCACTTTTTGAATTAAAATATACGGTGCGTCGGTTTTACGGATAATTTTCTTTGCGATTTAGACAATCGTAAATTTTTAAGTCATCTTTTTATATCTACACTGCATGTTTTATTGAATAAGATGAATACTAATTGGATGCTTTCCAAACCATTCCACATTCACTTCGTAAACTATTTAACTCGCGACAAATGGAACGTTTTTCTTTTTCAATTTTTGGAATAAAGTATTATAAATCCCCGAAGAGAAATGTTTAATTTTATTTGGCTTATTTTACTTTAGGAAAACAAAATAATGAAATTTTCAACCACAACCTCTTTCAAATTACTAAAAATTTATAACCCAAGTTTTAGTAAGTGGATTTTTGAATAGATTCTGGAAAATTGTGTGTTTGTCTTCTAATTTGCTCTTACTGGAGTGAATTTATGTGCAGCACACATGTTATAAAAAAGGAAGGTTGCTTTGTTTGCAGCTAGTGAATGGGCGTATATGATGAGAACCGGCGTCGGCGTCCGCGTAATTGTGATGAATGGGTGCGTCGCGGTGCTGGTCGACTCTTAATCGAATTCATAGCGTAGATCACAGTTGGCACCCATTAGTAGATTGCCTGTGGTGTTTAGTCCGCTCATTTCAAGCCAATTTTCGATAATTTATCTACTAGGTGTATGCATACATTTTATATTTCGTTCTAACTGCAATGTTACAATTTAACAGAAATTAGTATATTATTATGCAAGGATTTTCCTTTTCAAAGGACTCGTTTAAGCTAATATTTAATTGGTTGGCTCAACAAGATGATGTCTATTTTTTGCAGAGGTGTAGTTAAAAAATGTGTTGCCGTTTTTGTTGAAAGGAGACAAAATGTCTGTAATTTTTTAATTAAGATATAGCACACAAGGCTGACTAGCTGCTAATCTGATAAACTTAAACTTATGTTAGAACATTTGGGTCGTATATGTGTGTGTGTGGCGGTGGGACAACTCGCACATGCCGAGATAATCACATCAGATGTGTCATGTGCACAGCTGATTATCGTTCCCCCGCGATAACGATCGTCCCTGGGTCACCCTCTTGTAGATGTTGAGTGCCTCTATATACTACCATACATCCACTTAGAAGCGCAGCCTGATACCTCTTATCACAGTCAGCTTTTGATACAAAGTATAACAATCTGGGTGTTGTGGATATTACAGAAAATTATGCCACTCAACTGCACTGCTTTTGAAATTCAGATTTTATTTAATTAAAAATGTAAAGCAAAACAAATTTGAATTTCAACCTTCCACAAACATATCGTTCAAATTAACAAATGTAATCTACATCATTGCAGTAGCGATTGATGCAAATTTTTACGTTTAGTGTAAATGTAGACGTTATTTTTGGGTTTTGCAATACTTAATTAATTTCTCTTCAAAAAATCATAGAGACGATGAAACTATAAGAATAGTTTATACACCCATGGTGTTTTCATAAATCAAAAAGCTTCATTTCGATATCTTTGAGTTTATCGATGGAATTATCAAGAAAATTATTTTAAATATTCTCTATCTACGGTAAAAACTTATCGATTGCGACTTTTAAATCCCCCTTTCAGGTTTTCCCGTGATCTGTCAGTTTAAAAGTTTGCTCAGTCGTATCTTCTAATATAAAATTTATGAAAGGGGTCTTATTCGAAATTTTTACTGAAGGCACAGTTTAACTATCAAATTAATTATTAAAATATTAAAATTCTAGATTTTCTTTCGACATTCATAATTAATTTTTTCTTTTTAACTTTTTGTTTATTTTTGTTTTATGCTCTTTTGTTTTGAAAGTAACTTTTTGAGTATATTGCTAAAATACCTACCTTAAGTATTGCGGTTAAAAATTTAAAGGATTTCACATTAGCGCAAATTAATTTTATTTTACTTTTGTACAGTGTGATGTGCTCATAGAAAACAGTTTAAACTCAAGGAAAACTACATAACCGTCTCTGTTGACTGTAGAACTTAATAATAATAAAATTATAGAAAAGACATACATATATGTACCTAATATAATGTATAGTTATTATAACAGTAAGATTTTCAATATTTTTAACTTAACAAGATTTTGATAATATTTCACTTTGATCATATATGTACCTAGTTATTATAAATATAAGATAATGTATCATTTATTGTTTAAATGTTTAATTTTGGCGGGTTTCAAACTAATTTTTCCTATTAAATACAGCTGTATGTACAATTTATATAAAGCAGAAAAACAGTGAAATAATTTCAAATATTAGGCGACAGTGTCAAGTTTTGGGAGCCGATCATTTCACCGTCGACCCATTTCATCGTCGGAAATTTAGTATTTAATTTTTTAATGTGAAATGTGAAAGATATGGGAAACAAACTTCAATTTTATAATATACAGTATAATAAGTATAATATTATATTATTAAAATTTAAAAATGGACGGATTAATTAAATCATAAAATTTTATAAGTTTTAAATTGTTGCTGACTTTTTATTTTAATTTTATTAATTGAAAAATTGTTGAGCTGTAGGTCTATTTGACATTTGTCAAACCTTGAAAATGAGTTAACAAAAACTCGAAACGTCGGACAATATATATTGTTTAAATAAACCTACAAGTCAACAATTTTTTAATTAATAGGATAAAATTCTATTTCATTTCAGGATTGTTAATTTATACCTGACGAAGAGAAATCTTTTCGAAGTAATCTCGAAACCGTTGTTGGTTGGATAAAACCTTGTACTCCATGCGATGGCAATTTTTAAGAGTATCTATGCTTTATGATAGATTTTCATGACTGAAATGTCACTTATACCTACTTTTTGAGTTTAATTAACATATTGTACCATATGTTAGAAAAGCTCGAGTTTATTTTTCACTTATTAAAAAAATCATAAAGATGTTAATGTTAAAATTTTATCGCCGGCGAGGTAGCGGCGGCGAAGTAGCGGCGGCGAGGTAGCGGCGGCGAAATAGTTATATTTCATGCTTTTATCTTAGTTATCCTGCTTACAAAAGTATATCAACGACTTGATAGACTCTTCGGCATATTTTTGTAATATTTAAAAAAAATAATGGTAAATACATAAGTAATTAAAAAAATTATAGTTTTTTTAAAAAATTGAAATTGCAGACATAAGAAAACTGCATAATAAAATACTGTGAGTATTTCTAATGTTGATTAATTTTATTTTGAAATTAATTGGAGGAATGAATATTGTAAGTTTAGAAATAATCCACTTTGATCTTATGCGTATTCCCTTTAGTTTTTGTAATATAGAAATAGCCACACTTTTGTTAATTATTTCAAAATCAGTGGAATTTGTTTCAAAATTAGAGGAAATTAGTGTTATTTTTTTATAAACAGTGGCAGGATGTGTGGTCTCTTTTTATAACAGATCTAATATTGAAAACCATGGGCGATTTCGTTTTTCCATAACATATTATAATTGCTAAATTTTCCAATAGTAAATTTTACCATTTATAACTGTAACAGTTCATTGGTTACGTGGAAATTTTCTTGAATTCTACCACATGTTATTTCCATTTCTTCTTATACTTATTCTGAATTTAGGCCACAATCTAAGCTTTTTCCTTATGGAGTATTTTCTCTTTTAATTATTTCGAAGCTTTTTGACCTATTTTGGTTCAAAAAAATTTTTTTGTATGCTTCTATATAAATAGATCTTCAAACAGTTCTAGAACTTGGAAAATCCCATTTCCGAGCATGGTGGAATAAAGAATTCGCTTTTCCAATAAATTAATACACTAATTCCCCTATTAATAGTCACAGCACGAGTCACAGATTAATCCGAGATTCAAGATTAATTATCTAATGCCCGTACTAATAGTCACGGATCAATCCGAGACTCAAAATAATCCTAGAATTTACCAATGAGATTACTGGAATTTAGATCGTATCGTAGCAACAGCTGTTATTTCGAGAATTGATCTTAATACTCGGATCAGTCCATGACTATTAGTACGGGCATTAGTACGAGCATAAATAGCAACTATTGCTACGATACGGTCTACACTGAAAAAAATTTGTAAATATAATAATTTTTTTTCATAAATACTATGAATCTTTCATCAATATGATGAATTTTGTTCATCGGTGTAAAAATGATGAATTTTTCATCAATATGATGGAACCAGTTTTTTAGTGTAAATTCCAGTAATCTTATTGGTAAATCCTAGGAATATCTTGAATCTCGGATTAATTCGTGACTATTAATACGGGCATAAAAGCACCATAACATCCTCGCAAAAATAATATTTCCAAAAATTGAAATTTGTCCATATTTTATTTGATTAATTTTAAATTGAATAAAACATTTTTCTTGACAACGCTGGAATGCCTAAAACACTTCAAATTGCTTCGATATGTGCATCCCATGGACAAAGAAGCCCAGAAGTAGGTTTTTTGATAACACACGGGAAGGTTTTCTCACACATTACACTTATACAGCGGCCTCGTAAGAAAAATTAGAAATCGGTGAAAAAGTTTGTAATTATTTTGTGAACATTTTATTTGTAGTTCTTTTGTTTATAAAATTGAATATTTTGTAAATATTAATTTTTTAACTTTGTAATTATTTTGTATTTACTATGGTTTTCCCACCAACTAGTTAAGGTAGCAATGGTGAGCAGTGAAAACCAGGATTTTTGCCAAAATGGCCGCAGGTAGCGAAACTTAAAATTTAGATTGTCGTTTCATTTTATATTGGAAAGTTTATTTTAAACTGAAATTAAAATTTTAATAATTGAGATTTGAATTTTTAAATATAGCCCGGGCATACACTTCAAAAAGATTGTATTTTTCTAGGGAGCAATATTTGAAAATTTGGGACCCTAGAAAATATCATCTCAATATGTATAAATGAAGTACTGAAAAGTGCCTGAAAATAAAGTGAAATGAAAAGCAATTTTCGCCCATCTCTTTCTGTCTTTCGCTACCTCATTCCATCTCGCAATTATTTATTCTTTATGTATTTTTTAAATAGTGATCCTTGTTTTTCTTCATGAGTTTTGATAGATCACATTTTTTTGAGTTACGTTAATATCATGTTTTCAAATATTTTATAATTTTGATTGATATTTCGCTGCTGGGGGGTGAAAAAGGGGTTAAGTCATAAAAGTCGATTTTGAGTAAATGCTTGGCAAAGAAATTGGCAAATTTTAAATGACTTAACCCCTTTTTCACCCCTAGCAGCGATTTGATAATTGACATATTTGAATGATTTCCCGTTTATTCGAACAAAATTAAAAGATCCCACCCCCCGCTTTGCGATGTTTCTTTGGCAATTAAATTTTCACTCAAAGTGACTTTTTTTCATCTGTTTATATCCTTCTTTCAGCGGCGAGGTTGAGTATGGAAAACCCTCTTTTTTAGATAAATATTTAGATTAGACATTTAGACTCCACGGTTGCTCACAACGATTTGAGGAATAATGTGCGATTATTTGCTGAATTAGTTTTTGCATTTTTGCTACGTTGCTTTACCATGAGTTTTATTACAAAATTTTGAATATTTCTTGAGACTTGGATAATAGAAGTTTTTTGAATAAAACTGGGCTAATAGTGAAAATTATACGTGAAATGAATATTTTGTGTTTCAATTTTAGAAATCGATTTATCCTCCTGCTTTTTTTTATTTCATCTTTTTTAAATAAAAAAAATGATATAATTTACATTTTAAGCAAATAAATATAGATTATTTTTGAACTGCTAGTACTCCGGGTCTGGGTTAACTCTCGGGTCTAAATATCCTCATATTCAAATAACTGCCCAACCGTCGTCCTGTTGGTACTAAAAGCTTCTATTACTTCTAGTTTTTTTTTATCGAACCTTGTACATATTTTTTATTCAGAATTTTTTTATAGTTTTGCAGTATGTCTCGACATAGTGGATCAACTGGCTGAATGTTGTCACGCTGTTCGAGGTCCCATTCATGATATACCCCAAGCTTGTGCTTTTCTACTAGCCGCACTCGAATTTTTGGCTTCTTTGGCAGTACATTGTGTTGAAGATGCCGATTCTACGCATTTGGTAAGTTATAATTCGGAGTTGGAATATTACAATACTATTTCCACTTTTTTATTTTTTATTGAAGGTAGCAACCCTTCACGAAACCGAACTTATGGGTGCCGTTTCAATACTTTACGGATCGTTATTACCACCGGAGTCGTTACCTCGCGAAAGACAATCACCTCCCGTGGTGCCGACGACATGTCTTAATTTGGCGACAATCACGTTTAAACTATTACGAAGGGTGGCGGAGTTGGATCTGAAAAAGTTTCAAGTAAGTTTTGTCTTTTCAAATTATTACAAACTTTATCATCCGTTTTGGTATCTTATGTAATTTTGTCGAATTGCCGATGAGTAAAGCACACACACTGCAATGATAAACAAACATATCAGTTAAAGTACACAAGAAACGCCCTAGAGATCGTGCCCAAATTAACTGAAGCTTGAGCACAAAGCCAATTTTCAACTGGAAGCAAAATGATTCAATTAAAACGTAGCGGCCGATGTAAATACAGTTAGAGGTCTATCTGTAAACAAGGGAAGTTAACTTAAATTGATACTCCGTCCAGCATCGTTCGAAAACGCCACTAGATTAATATCCAATTCAGACGAATTTGGCCAATGTTAATAAACGCAAATATTTTTTTAAAACTTGAACCAACGAAATTGTTGTACTACCAAATGGAATTTCTAAATTAATTTTTCTTTCGCTTTAATCAAAAACTTTTTAATTTAAAAGTTAATTATTTAGATACCCTAATTAATAAGTTTGTTTATCTATTTAAAATTGTTTGGACATATAAATTGAATGTTAAATTTTATAAATAATAATTTCAATATTGGCAAGTCCCGATGTGTTTGAATGTGCCAAACAGCGAAACGCAAATTTAAAATCCATGTAGTTTATTTTCCATAATTAAAATGTGGATGCGTGTTGATAAACTTTGTGGATTTTTTGTTATTCATTGGATGGTATATTATAATTTTTAAAGCGATACGCTATCGTGCGACTAGACATTCCCAAAGCTCGTTATATTCTCTAAGGAACAGTCACGTGCCCAATATTTCTGCATAAAGGCACGCTCAGTTTTATCCTTAGGGAATTTATGCCTTGGACAAACTTGAAAGCTAAACTTTTCTCACGTGTCAGCTTTAAACTTATACGCAACAATGGCATCTTTTAGGGAGTTCTTGGTGCCGAAGGAATTTCCTTACAATTCCGACACATTGCTAGTCATCTCATATGGTGTTGCAGTTCATCTACTTTATCCAAAAATTCTACTGGTAAAAACAACGGCTCTTCGGAAAAAGAAACACATCAACAACTCCTGCACGAAGTAATTACTGTAACTGGGTATTTTGCCGCCGGGGATCAAGATAATCAGGTAAGTTACCTGCGCTTATTTTTTATTTTACACAAAATTTTGAATGAAATTGGCAACGTCAATAGTAATCATCCTGTCGGTGTATTATGAAAATGACAATTAAGCAAATTTTGGTGTAGGTAATTTTTTTTTATCATCGCAAATTTATTTTGTGATAAACCGAAATGAACAGTTGTTGATAAACCCAAATCGACAACATAATGAAGTGGAACAGTTGTCGGATAAACAGACATCTCCGTTTTAAAATGATTTTTTAAATATTGCGTTTTCCAGTAAGAATATTTCAAATTGGATGAATTGTCCTGCAGGTTTTCTTATTTATTGGAAAAAAAAACTTTCTTTTTTACCTCGTCTTTTGTCTCATTAAAACTATACAAGGGTAACAAACAACTTAGAATATGGAAATGTGTCAATTTGCAAACATGAAATCCGGGTTAGCGGTTGCCAATATCGTCGCATCCCGTGTTAATGAGGGCGCGGCATGACCAGATACCGCGAAGATGGGGACCTGCGGTGGCGCCGCGCTATCTTAATGACGGCGGGCGGCGCGACCGGCCAACATGGAATGCGGTTCAGACACGGCCTGCGTCGTGTTATATACTAAAGAAACCGAAAAGCTCATCATATGTTTTCACAAAAAATGATAATTTCTATATTAATCTTCGAGTGTTTTGATTGCCGCACGTTTATGCTCGCATCATAATATTTTGCAACTTCCAGGAGCACTCAGAAGTGCTCTGAAGAAGTTAATCGGAACTTTTCAAAGTCAAATATCTTGGTTTAAAATTTATTAGTTTTGGTTTTTCAATCGATTTGCGGTTAAGTTACTTATAAAATTAGGCTGATTAGTTTTGTGCCCTGCTCCAACACCTACTATAAACTCAATTTACCCAAGTTAGTTTGGATACGAAAACTTGACAGCATTGACTATCAAGTTGAATAACTTGATTTTGTTTATCTTGGGCTCTTTTTAGAATTCAAATAATTCTAAGATTGATGACTAAGGTTAACAAATAAATTAGTTATTGATTAGTGGAGATGAGCCTCATTCGAATGGACATAATTAAGATTTCTAATGCAAAATATTTTTTTATACTGGAGAGCAAGAATATTATAAAGTCTGATTGTCAAATAACGATTGGTGAAGACTATTTAATTATTAAACTAAAAGATTTTACTGTCATTATCACTAATTACAAATAGGAACTAAAGAAATTACAAATAACTGAAATGATAAAATAATATAATTTTTAGAAACATTCCGAAAAAGAATGAAAAGTGAATTTGAAACTACGGAAACTAGAATATGAATTATTAAAAGGATAATGATGAAATTAACGAAAAATTTGAAAGGCGACCAAATTTGATCTTATAGAATTTCTTCAGGCAATCATAATAAAGAGATAAAGAACAATTGAAATTAAGGCAAATTTGGAGAAACAAAGATGAACAAAAAGAGAAATTGAAATAATAGTAAGGATCACCAAATAGTTATAAAGTAAACTAAAATTATTTCAAATTCAACAATAAATTTTTGTCTTTAGACGTTTGTTTACCAATCTATAACCCATTATCTGACCTGCTCATTATTTATTATTTTAAAAAATTAATTGTCTGTAGATGCAATACATCAATTTTTTAACGATATCGGTCACTTTTTCGACATTTTCCATATACCTACCGAAAGTGCGTCATTCGTTCAAGAAGAATTTTTTTAAGTAGATTTTCAAAAGGAATAGAGCTTTTCAAGCACGATTCTATGAACATTCACGATCTCATTGACTTGAAGATAAAAAATCTTACTTTTGCAAAGCACCTATTAAATATGGACTACAGATAGGGAGAGTATGAGGTTTTACATACAAAACCAAAATTTTTAGAAGCTATTGAAATTAACAGATTTTAAAAAATAATTGTCCTCTTTATTAAATAATCAATCAGAACTGAATAATAAACCTATCGTCAAAACAGCTTCGCTTTACATCACTAAATTGTCAGACTAAAGATTCACATTATTATTCTGACATCAATTGTTTTACTTTACTGCTGACGACGGACGGCACAAAAGTACTTTTATGCCTACAGCTCTAAAAGCAATGCTTCTTATTAAATTTAATGTAAGTTTTACGTTACAAAAATAAATATGTATGTAGTTTGTTTTATTTTGAGCACAAGTGACTTTCTGTGTCTGGTTTCAGTCGTCGGTGAACCTTACAAGTTCGGCACGAAAAATTATACTTTTGCTCCTTACAAAACAACTAATACGTGAACGATATGGAAATTACTTTCTGCGCGGCATCATTGTTTATATCTTTGTTTATCAAGTTTAACGGTATTATTTCTTATTTTTTTAAGTTTAAATCAGTAATTTATTCGCTATATTGGTAGCAGTGGTATGGTAGCTCAGTAGCTGGGTATATGACGGGTTATTACAATAAATTCGCGTTCAATCGAAAACTAATTAGCCGGTATCAAGACTCCATAAGTGGCACGTATGTAGAAATGCATATCTCCAGGCTTATAATAAATCATAGTACCTTTACATCCTAATTAGTCGGAAAATTTCAATTTCGCGGTTTGTTAACGTTCCCGACCTTGCCGGTTGAACACAAATTTACAGTATAGAGATCATACGAATAGTTTTATTAATTAAAAATGGGTAAGCCATGCTCTACATAATATTATCCTTGATTTGGACGCAACTTGATAAACAAAAAAACCCTAACGTTCCTAATAGGTTAAACTAATAAAGGTAGTTTTCTATTCACCATTATATAATTAACCAAATGGGACGCCTGCAATTACTCCTTTTTATTAACGATAATCTGCAGACTACTAAAGTTTAAAAACCGGAATAGGTCTTCATTAACAATTTTTTACTACTATCATCTCATCTATTGTCAAGTTTTTGCCTTGATATTGATTTATCATTAAAGAGCTACATAATTAATAGAGCACAATCTGGTTAAAAAGCAATCTATATCCGATTTTATCTTAATCTATGTAAACTTGCCGAATTACAATTCCAAGACCAAACTAAATAAATTTCACTGATATTCAGAATTCTTGCATTTGAGAATGTGTTTAAGCCATTACATCACGAAGCTATTCCGTTGGGACTAATGAACAGCATTTACTGTTTCTGTTCTTGGATGTTGCAAATCAACCCAACTACACGAGATTTTTTCATAAATTTTTCTCAACGGGAAACTAAAAGAAAAATTTGTAAATTTCTTTTATTGCAATATAAGATTTACAACAGTTTTATTTTTCTATAATTTAGGTCTCTTTTTTGCACTGGATAATATGTCATATGCATAAATATGTTTGAGTAATAAATCTAAAATGACAATTTTCTGGTAGTGCGTGACTAGATGAATTTTCATTCTGTTACGCGATGATTATCATTTATAAATCATCCATCACATTTATGTTGTTATCGTTATATGTAATTAGTTTGTATAACCAATATTAAATAACTATAATTAGGGGTAGCTTAATCGAAAATGGTGTAAGATGAAAGAAAATGATGTTTGCACATGCGTAAATCAACTATAAATATCTGTTGAAGTTAGAAAATTTGGGAAAGTAACTTGTAGCCACAAATATGCAAAAACTCAACTTAGATATACTCCAATAACTCGAAAACGGTGGAAGATAAATTCATCTAAAATAAAAACAGAGCTTTTATTTAATTTTATTTCATCCTGTGCATCATCATATTTATAAATATTTAATATAGTTAAATGCACTCTTACGGTAGGAATTTGATATAATTATCGAGATGGAAAATAATATTATTCTAATTCTCTTGAAAATTTAACAAATTCTGGATTTAAGAAATCCGGTGTTTTCGGTTTTCAGGAAAAGATAAGGTGTCACATAAAAAGCATTGTCATTCCGACAAATGAATATCATCAGATAAAAGGTTCAAAAAATCAAAAAAAAAACTAAAAGTTAAAGTTAAAGGCTCGAAAACTTAAAAATATCAAGGGAGTTAAAATAATATTATTTCCCTGCAAATTTAGCACCGAGTTTTTTCTCAAATAAACTCGACAGATATGTTTAAATTTTTAATTAAAAAATTCGACTTGTACGTTTGGCAATAATTATCATTTACTTTTATTTTTTGACAAATCTTTCAAATTTTTATAAAACAAAAATATAATTATAAAAAGAATATGCAAAAAAAATTATTTTGGTGAGGACTGAGTTCCAATCGAAAATGTCATCGTGAAAAACTTGAATTATTATAAAATTCTTTTGCTTGACTTTTACTTTTTGTAAATTATAATGCACACAGAAGTTAATATAAAATAATCGATAACTTTTTACTTGTTTAATGTCATTTCATTAATATTAAAATATGATGTGTAACGTGGTTATCACTTATCAATGTGTGCACGGTAGTTCTTTGATCCTTTTATAATTAGGACTTCTACCTACTACAGATCCTTATCGAACTGTCTTGTACATCGAATCCAGTTGATCGCATTCGCATTGGACATAATTTTATATAAATCGTTTTGGCGGTTTTACAGGTTGATTGTTTTCATCGTGCGTGGTCGATTAATATTTTTTTTACGCAATCTTTCGTTCAGCAAAGGAAATTAGTCCATAACAAATGATTGATTGAAATACCGGTGCATTATCAGTAATTTGTACTGAAGAACCGAGGTATTATAGAATTTATGATGCGCACCTTGTATAGTATATCGTCTTATCGATTCGACTCATAATTAATAATATTTGAAAATGACAATTTACGTTTTGCAAAATTCAAGAAGTCAAGTGTAATAATATGAAATTTGATAAAGGCGTTCGAATCCTCATTTTATAGCATGATATACATACACCACGAACCGAACCTTTATTGACTCTTTCGCCTTAGGTACATAATAGATAGGTTTGAAACAATTTCCATTATCTCTAATTACAAGTGAGGTGACATCAGAAATAACAGTGGGACACATACACGTGACGCCTGACGCGCGTGAGACCGGAAGTAAAATTAAACGTGCGGTAATGCAAGTCAACGAATGGACGTTGTCGCCCGTTGCTCATTATTCTGCATAGACATTAAGGGTACGGAAAACGTTAAATATTACATAACGCAATCAATGCTATCGCTTGCACAAATCGAACAATAGCACGTTATTGTGTTATTTAAACCACATTTTGATATATTGACTTCAGATTTATTCAAATCAAATCAAAAACAATTTCAATTCAATTATTAGAAAAAGAAAAATTTTTTGGCCTAACTTTTCTTTTCTGTTGATATTTTTTATAGATGTTATTGGTCAGTGGTCAACCGCCATCTGTATTACAACAACTATGCACTCTTCCATTTGAATACTTCTCAGTTGAAACTCTTTCTCAGATACTCTATCCCACACTAATAGCTTGCTGCGATGGAAATGAACAAACCACTGAAATATTAGTGCACGATATATCTTACGAGGTAAGTTGTAAAATTTGTTTTTTCTCTTGAGCCGGATGTGTATCCCTCAATAATTTCTATCTCACAGTTACTGAAGAAGTATCGAAATTCCGAATCTGGACGCGCACAACGCTTAATTCAGCTCTTAAATAATAAAAATACTCTTAAAATTGATACTTCATAAAGCATTTGGGATTGCATTATCAATGTGCCATTTTTAAGCATCGCAAGTATTGAGATATGTTCAACAGTAAAGAGAGATCTTTTGGTTTTAGATTTGTTTATGCTTACATGTACTTTTTCTACACTCCGTTTTAACAAAAATTAGTATATCTAATATATAATTTTTATTTTAAGTCAATATTTATTAATAAAGTAACTATGTCCTATTTATATTTATTTACAATATTCTCACAGTTTGTACTAACGTATTATATAAAAGTATTTCTATATCATTTGATATTTTGTTAACCGAGTGTCCAATTCAATTAAAGGTAACTGTAATTTTTTTCCTACATATTAATTTTAGTCTACTCTCTTTTGTTTATGATGTTGATGAGTTTACCCCGGTAATTTGCCCCTCAGCAAGAACTTTTTTCACGGGTTGCGTACAACGTTTTATCTAATTTTGCATATAGGAAAGCCGTCATTAAAGCGATCAATTTTACTCCTGACGTTTCGGGAACTAACAGAGATGTTAAGATGCGGTTTTCGGTGAGTATCAAGTATCCACAGTTTACCTCTAATTGATTTGCGCACTTATTCTGTTCGCTTTTTTTTAACCTTTTACTTAAGTCTTAATTAAATTATTTTATGTATTAATGCCAATGACCTAGTGATGTATAACTTACTCGGTGTATTAAAAAAAATAGAATCGATAGTGAGAAGGTGTTAGGCGAAAGTTAATTAAATTTTCGGGTATAGATTACCCCTCTGGTTGAAAGAGATTGGTCGAATTATTTATAAAATACAACTAAAGTTTTGTTAATTTGTTGTTACCAAATGACTTTGACAACGCGACATTGATTATATTTCAAGAGGTTACAAAAACTTGGCCGATAAATAACTAATTGTTGCGCCCCGATTGTACACGCTTATTATAATTAATGAAACGCTTTAAGTATTAATAGTTAAAGGTAAATACGGCAAAAATGTGAAAATCGACGTTGCGAGGTTAAAAATTGTATCTTTAGTTGTTTTTTTTAATTAGCATTTAATTTTGATGGTAGCAATAGTTCTCTCAAAGTATCTTCTCTTTGTAAAAAGTGATGATCAAAGTGAAAAGGAGCCATATCTAGCAACTTGACACACTCAGGCAGCTATATGGAGCGAGAAGACTAGGTTTTCGACAATAGCTTCAACATCAAAGCGCGAAGTGGAAGTGGTTCCTAATAATTTGAGAGATCCTATCGATACTTAATAATTACTAAGACAGAATTAATTCACCTTTTCATTATATTATCTGGTTGCTAAAATACGCTAATTATAACGAATAACTAATACTAATTATACAATTTGTAACGTTTTTATTAATTGAGGTGATTTTTTGTGAAACTTTGTGATGTTAGTTGTACTTTTTACAATGTAGTTTTATATGATTAAATACATTTTTAAATAATTTTTGCATTAATAATCAACATTTTTTTTTACTGTTTTTTTCTAATCCTGAATTACAGAATACTTTTGCGTTATAATAATATGATTTCGATAATTTTTTTGATTGTAATGTGGCGCAGGATTTCCGAGAAGCAGTGCCGTAGGCAAGAGTGAACCGACTAGAAAGGAGGAATCTGGAAGGATTGCTGTTTTATTTACATAATATTTTTGTTTTTTCAGAAAAACTTCTTAAAATTGCCCGAGTGTAGCTTGATCTTAAGACTCGATTGCCCTAAACTACAGGTAGGTGTTAATAATAAAGGAACTTTTTGTAAACTTCAGCCATGGGCTTTTTTTCATGTTCTCTCTTCCTTAGAGATGTTTAGGTTCTTATAACTAAAATTATAAAATCGTTATTTCGAAATTCATACTGAAAACAAAGTTAGATACCTATAACATTAGCGGAACCTGGCCTGGCCTGGAATTTAGTTTCTGGGCAATTTCTTGTGAGTGGGCTCTCAGACTTCTAGACATATTTTACAGAAAATACAATGAAATACTTTTTCTCCAAACTTCAAAAGAACTTGACTTTTACATTTGTAGAAGCAACTGTTTAATTTACGGTATCCGGACAATTGTTCGCCGGCAATTATTCGCCGGACGATTGTTCGCCGGACAATTATTCGCTGGACAATTGTTCGAATAGGTCAATTATTCGCCGGATAATTGTTCGCATAGGACAATTGTTCGCCGGATAATTATTCGCCTGATTTTTTGTTTATAGATAATTTACCTTATGAAATGTACCATATACCAAGAACTGTTTGAAAAACATACTACAATAGACACAATTTAAAACTTTGCTGAAGCTTTTTATTTAAAAAAAAATTTTTTAATTTAATTAAATTAAAAAAAAACTTAAAAAAATTATACTAACATAAAATAATAATAACAATAAATATAACCATAAATATAACAAAAATAACAAAGTAATAATAACAATAACAAAAAATAATAACACATCAAAAATTATTTTTCAAACAATCTAGTATAATTATTTCTTCATACGAAAACAACTAGGAAACTAGGATACTCGAATTTAAAGAATTTCTATTAATTTAAAAAAATACTGTGTTCTTTATTATATTCATATATACATAAGAAATTAAATCAAGTTGGTAAATGTTTCGTTTAAAAATAAAATGTTTAAAAAAATTAAAAAACTTAAAATTTGTAGTGGGGGGGGGGGAGTTAGTTAAAGTTAATTTTTCGAGTTAAGTGTCCGAGAGTCTATGTTGTTGAGTGAAGAAAAAAAATTATTTGCTCCCCTTTAAATGAAACAGTGCTTTTATTGTTAATTTTTATTTTTGTAATTTTTTTTACAGTCAATTGCCCGGCATACAATTGTCCGGCGAACAAAAGTCCTAGGCAAACAATTGTCCGGCGAACAATTATCCGGCGAATAAAAGTCCTGTGCGAACAATTGTCCGGCGAATAATTGTCCGGCAAACAATTTGCGGCAAATAATTGTCCTAGAATCTAATTTACTGCCAGCGATGGACGGCATTGAAGCTGTTTGGTAGCGTATAACCTTAGCGTAGGTAGCTTTTGGTACCTTTGTAACTCGGCAACCCGTACGCTATACAAAAAATAATGTACAAATTACCGGTCTGTAGCAGTTTAAACTGCATGCTCTCTCTAACTTTTCTTGTTTCTGTTAATGTCATGTAATAAATTTCGCAGAATATGACTTACACAAATTTGAAATTATATGTTTGGCTGTATGCTTCTTTCTCTCTCTCTGTCTCTCTTAACCTCTTTATCCATTGCTGAACAGGATCTGTCAGCTTTGAACTGACTGAAAGATCTTGTAGAGAAAAGTTTCTGCATTTAAACCCCACGGATGCTGAGACAGGATTTGGAAATGCCTGTAATCCTGTTTTTGATAGTTGAAGGCGGCAATCATTAACCTAGGGGGACCTTCGGTTTTACGTGCCCTCCGAAGCACGGACACACAAAATCAAAAATGTACTATTGAAATTTATTTCTTTAGATCTGTATTAACCGAGGGACAAATCACAAGACAATTTTTTGTGCACTGAATTTTTTATTATGAGATTCTTGAGAGATTTCTTTCTGGATTGCCTTAATTGAAGAACAGATATTTTATAATATTCCAGATTTACCTGCAGTATGGCGTAAAGCCTACACCGACCGACTGGGAAGCGGGTAACCGCAGTTAAAATCCTGGTTGAAGGGGAAGGCAACGGGAAACCACCCCATTAATTAAATTCCTTAGTACGTCATCTTGGCTTCAGCCAAGAAATCACCTACGCACTACATAGTGTATATCACTTGAAGAAGAATAATAATATTCCTAGGATTTTTTTGAATCTCCTTCAGATTTTCTTATTTTTATTTTTTCTTAGCTTATTCTTCTGGTGACAGTTATTTTTCTCAGCATCTAATTCTGCCTTCTGATGAAATCAAATTGCATTGTTTGCAATGTTTAGTAATCTGGATTGGAAATCAGCAGTTACTTAGCATCGCCAAGGACTTGATAACCTGGAATAAACACCAGTGTGATTCCTAACCAAAGTCTAGTAATTATAACATACTGGTTGAATTACAACCTTCTCTTTGGTTTTTTAGTTATTATTGAATCTATCAAAAATGCAAAAGTAATATAAGCAAATTAAATTAAAATCTGAAAGATGACTAAACCGTGATGGAGCTTTTGTGCACACAAATCATATTAAATCATGGATTCAAAATCCCCGTTCATTTATTATTCTACTACTAATCAGAGATGCACTATAACCTAAGTATTAAGCCGGCTACAGACTATGTGCGCACGTACGCAAACTTGGAGCATACGCGTATATATGCACGTAGTGTGTATAGTACCACACATCACGAACTTCGTCTATATGTGGCATGTGTGGACGTTCGGATGGAAGTCGGTAAATGAAGCACACATCAAAGAGATAATGGTCTCCACTATTACCATCACCACACGTGTGCACATGATAGCGCATGGTGTGTATAGTACATTCGTTACATATTCACGTCAAGGTTAAATTTTGCCAAAGATGTGCACATATTCGCACATACCCCACATTTGCGTACGTACGCACACGTGTGCACATAGTCTGTAGCCGGCTTTAGGTATGTCAAACAACGAAATGACAGAACAGTAACAGAACAGCTACCCAATTAAATTATGAATAATTAATAATTGAAGTAAAAAAATTGAAATACAGCATAAAACATATTGTCAAATTTGTGAAAATTTATCTGCAATACTTTGGCTAATTTATTTATTATAAAAATGTAAAGATCTGGCTTTTAGATAATTTCAGGCTTTTAAAAATCCATTAACCTTAATATTAAATAATTAATAGTTTTATGCTTTGACCATTTGAAGATATAAATTAAAAATTAATTATTTCAGATCAATAATATTGTTAAACACCATAGGTAGCCCAATAGAGAATTTAATTTTACAACTACATTACAAATTTTTTAAAAATCGTTTAGAAACAAAGGATTTGTTGACGTTACGTTTCCGGTGAATTTAAAAAATGTAGTTTTGAGAATAAATTGAGATAAAGCGTTCGAAAGTTTTCGATAGTAGGTATATTGTTTAATGAAAATTTTTTACTTTTTTATATCTGCAATGTCGTTCTGAAATTGAGATAAAAAGAACAAAATTAGTGTTGCGCTTGAAAATAAAAACAAATTTGTTAGTTGTGCGCGGGCTTCGGAAATGTAAAAGTTAGTGATTCGTAAGGTACAGATGACCTTTTTTTATGCTATTTTGAAAGGAAATCTTAAGCCAATTCGGGAAAATTTTTCAAAAATTCCTTAAAAGAAAATCTAGTCTACAACTGTTTACCTTGTGACTCCTCTCGTTGTAGTTCTTTCACATTGCAGTGGAGACTTCGACCACTGGGCTAATCGCACAATGCACACCTTATTCCATATGAAGAAACCTTTGGAATTTTAGTATATTGGAGATACTTTTTAACTATCGAGAATAGTTTGGTCAATTTATTTTATATCTCTTTAAATTTCTTAGGGATATTTTCAAAAATTAAATGAAATTGAATTAAGCGTTCGGTAACATTGCATAGTACATTTCGAAGCGTTTTTTTACAAAAAATTTCTTATCGAAAATTATGATTAATTCAAATGTCGACGTGTTTTGTGTTCTTTGTTCTTTTGTTGACTAATTTTGAAACAAAAAGTTTTGACACATCGGCCTACTACGTTCTGTCATTGCTTTATTGTACGCGGTGTGTTTCGGGTTGTTTGATCGCGGGTGCATAAAATTTGGAAAAATCGGTGAAAATAACGGGAAAACGTCTGAAATTTGTGATAATCTAAACAATGTAGTTTTCATGTTGATTAAAATGCGATGAAAACTCAATTTTTCCGGTTTGATTTAAGTGACCAAGTGTTTTTCGACCTGTTTTCGATTTGTGATAAACTGAATAAACTTAGAGTGCCATGGAAACAAAAAGTACGCCGCCAATAGAGAATTTGGGATTAACTTCTTCTGGGAAAAAGGTAAGTGCAGAAATTTAAATACAACTTGCTCAATTTTAATGTAATTTTTAAATTGACCACTATGTCAACAACATTTAATTGAAAGTTAACTTATTCTACAGAAATTACCCATAATTTACGTTATTATTGCGATATTTGGAAGAAACGATTGTTCTCCAATAATAAAGTTATGAATAACGTCATATTGTTGATGATAAAGTATTTTGATCAGGTATCAAGTTCAGACTTGGTAATGAGGGGCCATGCCTCTCCCACTTTTTCTCACTCATTTTCGCCTGGATAAAATTAAAATTATAGCTCGGTGCCGAATAAGGGGCATCAATTTTTTTTAGCTTTTGAAAATAGATGCAAAGAAAACAAATGTTTTACAATAAAATATAACATAAATTATTTAATCTGTGGTGTTACGAGGTTTTATAATAGAAATAAATAAAAAAAAACAATACACTCTTTTCGCACTTATTACGTCAGGGGTGACGTGTTTCGACCTCAAACGGTCAACTTCGGACACAGTGTCAAAAATATATGAACTTGAATGCTTCATCGGCCAGAATAAAGTTTTAATTTATTTTTATTTAGATTTAATTTAATTAATTAATTAAATAATTAATACTTATTTACATCTTGTAAATTGAAATTTTTACTCTGGCTTTTGAAACATTCAAGTTGTTACATTTTTGACACTGGGTCGGAAGCAGAAGCGACGTGGGCTACTACAATAAGGCCTCACAGTCCGATGGGCCTTGTGCGCCTAGCAGCTAGCTTTCTTTAACTCATGAAAAATATTTATCTAGGACTATCAAAAGTTGTGACCGCGAGTAAAACTTAGTAAAAAAAAGCCTCGCAAAAATTGTTTTGCTCACGTCAGATTTAAGTCTTGTCCTGCCACTGGTGAGAAGACTTAGAAGATCTAAGATATGGCATAATTCTCGCGATAGATTTCAAATGAACTTCAGATCAGTAATCCATCAAAAACAGTGGATTTGGATCGTTTTTCCGAATTACACATTATTTTCAAAGGAGGTTTTACTGAACTTAGACTGCTATTACGACAAAAATTCAGACTTTGACGGCACTGATCAAACCACTGTGCGGTATCAAATTTTTTTTGATTTTCTTAACCCTTCGTTTCGTGGTGTGCCAAATTTGGCACATACGAAAGTTTTGATTATATTTCTTACCATTGAAGTTAATGCCCAATTTCAACTACTGTAGCCTGTTTGTAGAATACCTAAGAGTAGATAAAAGTGAAAATAATTTTGCTAGGGCACAATAGTATTGATTAAACATAAGAATATTCAGCATTTTTTACAATTGGTTAATCTTCAGTGCGACGCACAGTGCGGCCAAATCCTTAAAAGCTGGCCAAAAATCGAAAAAAAAAGTATTTAGTTGGGCGTTTTTTTTTGCTGGTTTGGCTTTAATATACCCCTAAGGGCAATAAAATACTTACAAATTCCTCTATTTATTTTTATCTGCTCTAAAAAATTAGTGGTAATGTTACTTTTGTTCGACTAGCATCAATAGTGGTACCGTAGTATTCAATAACGCATATGTTTAAGGTGCCATATAAATTATAGATTGAAGAAAATTGCAATCGGATAATATTGAATAAACTTCTGAAGGTAAGTAGAATGAGAAAAAAAATTTGGAAGTAATATTTGGACAAGTACAATAAAGCAGTAAAACAACAATTGTTATTAAATTTGATTAATTGAAATTCTCATAATATAACATATTTTTATGAAAAAGTTAAATTGTTCCGGACTGTTCCGCCGTGAAACTTATTTGTGGTTGCAATGAAACGTATTGCTAACGATTAAAAAAAAAAAGATTGTTCTAAGTTATGCTTTCTATTTTTTTCACGTATTTAAAAAAAAAAACGATTTTACTCTGAATTCACATGTTTCTCAAAAGTAAAATTTGAAAGATTGTAATTCTAAATTCTCCGATTAAAACAATGCTTTGTACAAATCTAACCGCATAATATGAGAAACTTGATGAGCAGGGGCGGAACCAAAGCTTTTTTCCAGGGGGGCACAAGGATTAGGTTCCATACAAATACTATAGACTATAATACGTTCAACATCATGAAAAAATAAGTTTCCAACCTTTGGCGGCTTGAAGTGTAATGAGAAATGTAAGTACGTTTATTAGGTTAAATCAAGTAAAATGCAATATTATTGCTTCTTGATTATATTATTTTATAATTGTTTCTAAAAAAATCGTTGTGTTTTGGTCAACCTTGTATCAAATGATTTAAACCTAATCAGAGATTACCATTGAATGTTAAGTTGGTAGTGGGATTGCTAATAATTACTATATAAATGCACAACACAGAAGATTTTGTGATAAAAAATTATTATTATTATAAATTATAAATAGAAGAAAATTGCAATAGAATAAAATGGATTCTACTTCTGAAGGTAGTGGTACTTCACGTAATGGATTGACCAGGAGAGAAATTTTCGAATCACTTGAAGGAAACTGGAAATTAAACGCATCAGAATTATCGCATCTGTATATTTTGCATCAGACGATGAAGCTAACTATTTTTTGTAAAAATATATCTATACTTGTTCATTAATGTGCAATAAAAAATGTATGTTTATTATATATATCTTTGCAATTATTTATTTGTATTTTATATCTTTGATATAATATATCCAATTTTTTCATGTATTATTCATAAAAAAATTATTATTCCGAATTATATTCGGCATTATGTCCGCCCTTATGAAAATAATAATTCTGATACCAGCGGCCCCGAAAACCCCCGGATATCAATTTTAAAATTTATTATACTTTAATTTTCGACTTTTGTCCGCCATATTGGATCCGCCATTTTGAAAATAATGATTCTGATTACAGATTCGTAATCAGCAACCCCGAAAACCCCCGGATATCAATTTTAAAATTTATTATACTTTAATTTTCGACTTTTGTCCGCCATATTGGATCCGCCATTTTGAAAATAATGATTCTGATTACAGATTCGTAATCAGCAACCCCGAAAACCCCCGGATATCAATTTTAAAATTTATTATACTTTAATTTTCGACATTTGTCCGCCATATTGGATCCGCCATTTTGAAAATAATGATTCTGATTACAGATTCGTAATCAGCAACCCCGAAAACCCCCGGATACCAATTTTCAAAGTTATTACTTAAATTTTCGACTTTTGGCCAGCTTTTTAGGATTTGGCCGCACTGTGCGACGTCAATGAAATTTCTCAAAGGAAAATTATGAAATTGATGAAGTATAATAGTAAAATAATAATAATAAAACATAGTTTAACACAATAGTTTAAATTTTTTAAGTATTATTGGCCAAGCAATGTAGTGAAACGGTGTGTGCCATATTGGGCCATACCCACTTTTTTTTAAATATTACAATGAATTGTTAAATATGAGTATTTTATTTTTCCCATTAACTACAGCACAATAAATAACCAAAAAAATATTTCTATTTTAAACCTATTTAATATTTTTAATAATATTAATAATATATAATATTATATTAATAACCTATATTTCTATTTTAAACCTATTTAAAATCTTTTCCCACTTATAAAACTTATTAGACTTCATTTTTAAGACCCTAATGCATCATTTAAGCTAAAAACATATGTAATTTGAATTTTTCCAAAATGCACGAGTTGAATTGCTCCTTACTTCTCGTTTTGCCAATGCTAAAGGCTTTATACAGTACTGTGAAAATGAACCGCAACGTCTTTAATTTGCTTTTAAACCTATTGGATTACAAAAAGGGGCCGAAATTGTTAAATGCCAATTAAGTATGACCTTTTTACCATAAAATAAAATTTTCAAAATTTGTTTGCTTTGTTCAGTAATAAAATAGTTTCTTAATAATAAGAAATTTCATTTTTCAAGAACAAGTTTTTCAAAAAAGGCCAAAAAGGCTTTGTATTATTTTAAAAAGTTAAACTAATCTTTATATAATTATCAATCTATGTAATTTCTCAATAAATCTCGCAATATTCAATTTTTTTTGTTAATTAATTAATTAATGGAATATTGTGACATTTATTGGGGAATTATATAGATTGCTAATAACTTTTTAAAAGAATGTTTGGCCTTTTTTGAAAAACTTGTTTTATTCGGATTTTAAAGATTTTGAAAATTTTATTTTATCTTACTTAATTGGATTGAACAATTTTGGCCCTTTTTTTGATCCAATAAGTTTAAAAACAAATTAAAAACGTTGCGATTCATTTTCACACTACTTATATGTTGACTATTGCAATCCGGATACAAGAGAACAGATGACTCGGGAAATTAGAAAATAATTACCACCGGTTAACATTTGTGTGGGTTAAAGTATTGGGGGGGGAGGCAGGTTGTAAAGTATGTCTTGGCACTTGTTTCTCTTTATGTTCAGGGCGTACCCAAGTTTGGTTCCTGCTGAAAATATTGTTGAACTAGGAAAGGGATGATACTGAAGTTTAAGGGAATAATTTTTTATATTTTACCTGAACAGTGTCTGTGTCGGATCCGAGTTGTTCACAAGTAAAAAAAATGGATAGAAAGGAGATTTCAGAGGGTTTTCTGGGAATGGGTTTGGCGTGTGCATGGGGCACTAAAGTCTTCATTGACAAAGGTTTTCCAGCTTGTATAGGAATTATTAATCATTTAAAGAATTAAAAAACCTTTATCGAGAATTGGACTATAAGAAAATAAAAACCTTTTACTTTTCTGTCGACGTTTCAAGTTTATTATTGAACTCTTCTTCGGGACTACAATTGAGAATATTAATAACGTCAGTCGGTCATAATCCAAAATTATTTTCCCATAGTCCAATTCCCGATAAAGGTTTTTTAATTAAATTTTATGCATGATAAAGTGACAATGGAGGATTTAAAGAATTATTTTCGTTCAATTAATATTTGATTTTATTATTTTTGGAATATTGGGCAATAGGATTTTTATAATTAAACGCTTGTTTAGTCGACGTTTCTCCCAACTTTATTGTGGGTTTCTTCAGAACTAGAATGTTTTACAATTAATGGTAATAGGCCTAATAGCATAAATTATCCAAACGTGAAAACATGGATTAAAGCATTAATTGTAAAAAATTTTAGTTCTGAAGAAGAAGCTAGGCGAAACGTCAACCTTTTAAATAAGCATTTGATTTCAAAAATTAATTGACATTACATCAAAGTCAAAAATGAAAAAAAATTCAAAAAGCTTTCTCTAACTTAATTTAGGATTTCGTCCTGTTATTACCATTAATGTACCAAGTTTACACTTAGCACTGACGGTTTTGTGAGAACCTGAATATTATTCCAGTAGGGTGCTAATCTGAATAGAAGCATAACCCATAGATCGAAATAATTGGACTTTAGATCACCGCAGTGTAGTCGGTGTGACCAGGCATTGAACCGGGTTTTCCGCTTGGTAGCTTCTCAATTTATGCTTTATACAACACTACTTGTTTAAAAAACCTATTACCCAATATTCCAAAAATGTAAAATGATGTTCGCAGAACGAACATTCTGCTGGGGGTAGGACCCCTGAGACGCCTCTCTGAAGGCGTAGCATTTGCTACTTGTATATGGCTGATCCAGCACTGGATGGGTAAACACATCCATATTAAGATGCGTTTACAATTTTTACTTTTGAATCCAAAAAACGAAACGTAAATTACAGCTGTCTTCTAAATCGCATTCCAAAATTAACTGTACAATACTGATTTTTTCAAACATTCAACACTAGAAGCTTTAGTTTTTAAACATCATGTCAATTAAATGTCAATGGTGAGTTAATAGCCGTCATCGGGCTAAGCTAAACTAGAATCAAAATCTGACAAGAACATGAGCTTCCACAAACCCAATCAAAATAGCTTAAGCAGTCAAAATTTGTATATTATTTTTGAAACGTGTTAATCTAAAAATGTGACTTTGCCCATTTCCAATTCCTTCTTCTAATTTATGGGTATCATTTATGAACACATTTTATCGGTATACTTACTAACTTCCTTCTGTGTAGAGGAAGTTAAAAATTCTCATCATAACCTTAAAAATAGCCTTTTAAAAGCATCGGCACTTCTCTTTACCTTATTTTTTTGAGATAAGTGCTTATATCCGAAATTGTTTAGACTCATTTATATAGCATGTGAGACATAACGTCAAGTGGTTCTAAAATAAAAATAACTTAAAAATGCACTCGTCAAGTAAAAATAACTTCATTTATCATCCAATATTTGATTGGAAAGAAATTATACCCCATTTACTACCACTCAATTTAACTACATCTCCGACTTATTGCAACAATAGCTTTGAAATTTGAACGAAATAAATCAAAATTGCTTCGAAATTTTAATTTCCGGCGAAATTTCGATGATGGTGCGTGTATGTGTGTGTGTATAGTGACTTTGAATAGTTTAAAATTGCAGAATTCTCTCTAGTGAAACATTTTGAAGTGTGTCGGCTCTTTGTGCCCCATTCACGCGAGTACAAATTGAGCGTTCAAAATAATAACACTTAATTTGAAATGCCAAAAATATATGGATTTAGTTCAAAATTTGAAATTTCTCTTTGATTACCCATAAATATACGATTAACAGTAAAATAAAATTTTCGAATTATTCTTAAAGCTGTTAAAGGTTTCGTTTAATTGTTGTCTAAGATTTACAGAGTTAAAATCAATACAATTTTACTTGCTTTAAATAGCGTGCTCACGTTAATAAATTTGTCAATATTTGAGGAAGAACCAGTAGCAACGTACGGAGCAATTCACATGTACACGTTACTTTTGTAAAAAATTGATTCCGTAATGAAACAATACCATTCTGTCTGCTGTAGCAATTTAAAATATTAAATAGAAAAATAAACTGTGAGCAAAAAAATTGAATCGAAAATTAATATTTCGTTTAATTTTGCAATATTTACGCATTTCCGCAACTATGTGACCAAACTGAATTCGTATCGGAGTTTTAGAAGCTGGGGCGGACTCCCCTATGCTCTTAGCGCTAAGTGCTCGTGTTAATCTACCACCCCGCGCCCTTAAGCTACCCCAACGCTGTTATTCTACTATTTTCGACGCTAAGACCGCTTTCTTCTTGTATGAATGCCAGAATTTACTTTCTTTTTGCTTGTGGATACAAATGGTAAATCAAAATTTTTCGAGAAAAAATTTAATATTTTCTTTCGCTCAAATGTTTTATTTTATTTAAAAATTAAAATATAACTCGAGGATTGCAAGACACACCGTGCGGGTAGGATTTTTTCTTTGCACAGGTGCTTCAATTGACGTTAACCAATTTTAATAGTTTTTCCCACAATGTAAAGCGAAACAAGCACTATATAACTAACATTTCCTTTTTATGTAAGTAAACTTTTCTTTCGGTTAGGTAAAGTTCCCATAAGCACCTGCATCGACTTGTATTAATTATTCATACATCTTAAGGTATGGTGGTTATAGGGTTAGGGTAGGAGCGTTGCAGTTGCACACCTGGGTTCCGGTTAATTTAGTAGTTTGTAACTTTCATTAGATAAGCGATTGTTAAATTTTATTTAATGTAAATTTTTTTTACAAAATAATGAATAATAATAATCAACATTATTTGTACGTTGTGATTTTGAATATTTCGATTAGGCCGGGAGCTAATTGCCATCATCGGCTTCACCGCATAGCCTCAATGTTTGTTATTCCCAACTCGCTCTATATTTATGAAATCTGATATTTGTTAGTTTGTTTAACATAACATGTCAGTCAGAAGCTCATATAAACCGTGTTTATTTGATTTTTAACTTGATGCGAATGCCGGGATTTATCTGTTAAGCTATATGAATATATGTGCAAGTAATAAAGGCAATGCTCTGGATTGCTATAAATACAAGGCTTGTAAAACGTGTAGCTCAATCAATGTTCCTCAAAAAGCTTTTAGTCTGTCGATGTTGAAAATTGACGTTTTAATGTGTGGGTGGTGCTACTTTAGCTGCCGTACACGGAATCGCAAGTAGATATTATATTCGTGATATGTCTTGAAATGTACATCCTTATATTCCTTTGTCATGCATCGACTTCACAAAGGATTTATCTATGAAGTTATCTATTTCTATGAGACGAGGGTAGGTAGCTGCTACCATTGTTAATTCTACCATCAACTTATTGACGTGTAATTGATGTAAGGCGTGAAAATCTTTATCTTCTCGATATCTAATTCCGATAAAAACAAATTAACACAACCGGAAAAATTAAATTTAATCCACCGTTCATGTGGGTTAGAAACTTGTAAATCACCTTGTATAATAGGTACATTTTTAATTAAAAATTACCTTATATAGGTCAATTAAATTAGAATAAAACTATTAATAATTATGCAAGACGCCAGATCTGTCAACCGATGCTCGAAAAAATGCATCAGGACTGGAGATAGGAGAAACTTAGTATATAACTCTTAACTCTTCACAGAGACACAGCCAAACAAGTTTTATTTTTAATTACTGTAGTGTTTGCGTGGAGGGGATACTTGATAATCCCGCATTATTCTAATTTCCTTAAATTGGCAATCAAAATTTACTAATCGGAGGTGCGTTACGGAAGGAATGACTGACAGCGTCTGCAGAGTCCGATGTTGATCTTACAATTAAAACCACGAAAATAGAACATACTGTAGCGAAGGCAGATCGAAGAGGTGCAGCGAGGAGATTTACCATGCCATTTGACGTGCAGCAGACGGTATCAAATTGTTTTCCTAACATAGAAAACAGATCAGAAAGGAAAACCATGATACTACACGAGGAAGGACTTACAACGATTGAAAAGTAATAGTCAAAAGCTTTGGTTTTTGAATTTTTTTTCAATTAAACCTGAAAAAAGCGGACTAAAACTCTTACATTTATATTTATCTCATTTATTTTTAACTTTAGGGCATATATGAACATGAACAAACTTGAAAGAAATTAAATTTAGGACAAATTTGGTGCTTATCTTTTTTTCTACGGTCAATATTTAAGGTCATACGCCAATGACAAAGAAAACGAACTGTCAAAATTGTTGTTTTCGACAGTTAACCTGAAGATGCAGAAACAGTTGTTGTTTTGCAAGGTTGAGCATCATTCTGCAGACTTCGTTGTCTTTCCCTTACATAACACAGGAGAAATTTTTTGGAATGACAAGAGCAAAGCAAGCATTATCAATCTTCTGAAATGAACTTTGCAAAATGCTGATGTCGTCGTTCAGCAGGCACCAGCAAACGCGGATTCTTTTATTGTTGGAAGAGCTATTCAAGAAGCGGCTAATTATGTCAATATCTGTAGATATTATTATTATAAGGTATAATACCTTCTCGTATTATTAACTGGATTGAGTGGTCATTTGACAAATATATTCTTCAAAAAACCAAGCAGAGGGCAGACTTCTGAACAGCTGTATTCAGCGACGAGTTTTAAGTATGAAGAAGCTGTAGCTTTGTATGGCGGTGGTCAAGATGTGAAATCACTTGACACACTTCGGTTTAAATGCTTCACTAAATCAGCGACAAAAAATTAATTTAACTTCGCAACTCTTCCACCTACTACAGCAGCAGCATACATCTACAGGACATGCCTACAGTTGCAAATATGGCTTGAATACAAAACATCTGCCACAGAGTGGGGTTGGATAAAAGCTAATCGCGGGTTAAAACTGATGATAACCACCACCGCTGCACCCGCCCCGGAATTGTTGCTCAAAATGATGTCGTGCAAATGTAAAATGAATTGCGGAAAAATGTATGAATGTCGTAAGGCAAGGCTGAAATGTTCTGTTTTATGCCAAAACTGCAGTGGAGAGAGTTGCGAGAATGTTACGCAAATTCGAGACCTACTTGAGGAAGACAATTATTACTGATTATGCACAATCAACATTCAATTCTGATACTGCTGGAACCGATAATTTCGAATTTTCCGAAGTTGAAACCGATGATATTGATTTGGCAGGATCATCGTCGAAGAAAAAGAGAACTTATTCCCTTCCGATTCTTTAATTCTCTACAAATTGTTTATGTTCATTTATGCCCTTAATTTAAAAATAATGAGATAATACAAAAGTTTTACTTCGCCACTTTTTCAGATTTAATTTGAAAAATATCGATTTCAGAAAAAAATGCTGATACCAATTTAGTGTCTTTACGATTTTTCCCCAAAATTGAAATTGGCCGAGTTATCGAGAAAACCCATTTTTTATAAATTTCAAAATGGCGGACTTAAGCAAATGCAGGATTTGGTCGACTTTTTAAATAAAGACTACCATGCACTGACCCCCCCCCAACGGTTAAAACAAGAAAGAGCGACAACGGAATTATTGTATGTTCAGCGGGGTTATTTGGATTGTTGACAGTACTGTAATTTATATTTTTTGATAACCTCAAGCTGACCTCAAACCCCTTGGTTTTTTTTGAGTTTTGAAATAAGACAGTAGATTAAGTTACATAGAATCAAGCTGAATTTCCACGCAGGGAGATGACCTCGAGGAGGCAAAGATTACAGAAAGTGAAACTGGAATTGGCAACTGATGTGGGAATTTTTCTGGTAGTCGTCTAAAACGGGCAGCATCAAAGGCGCTTTTGAAGATTAATGCAGAGACATAGTCATAGAAAGACGCCTCATCGGCGGATGTTGTGTCGTTGGCATCCGAGCAGCACAGAGGGTAGATAACACCCAGGAAATAATCGACAACAAAGTGACTCACAAACTTGGTTTAAAGACGTCGTTAAAGGAAAAGCTTGAGAAGATCCTTAGCAATCAAATTAGAGGTTGCCTAAATGAAAGCGAAAGAAGAGGAAACCGGTTTCACGGCTCGTACTTAGGGATGATAAAAACGAGTAGCAGCAAGAAGAAAAACCCCAATAAAAAGAGAAGGTAATGCGGGAAAAGGACAAACCCTGGTGGAAAAATTTTTCTGAAAAAGTAAAACAAAGTCTGCAGAATCTTACAAACTCTTAGAAACTCTGCAAAAGCCTAATTCAGAGTTTTCAAAAAAATATTTCCACCAAGGAAGGCTTCGTTGATGGTGACTTTACTGCCGGTATTGCGGATTACCCGGAAAGCAACAAAGCGAACGCGCCAAGAGCCACCAAGTCAAAACGAAGGGGCGGCGGTACTTGTAAAGGCGTCACCAGAGCTATTGTTAAAGAGACATTGGTTCTAGTCAAGGGTAGTCTAAAAGATACTCCGATATAGAAGATTAAATTATAACAGCTGCTGATGCAGAAATGCTTCTGCAGATGATCCAGGAAAACCACAAAAAACGGCATTGGGCAACCTTACGAAGATGACGGAGCTAAGAATAGCCGATATCAACGCGTTGACGGACAAAAATGAACTTCAAAATTCCACGAGATATACAGCGTGGCTGATGGTCATTTGACCCTTCAGTCCCTTAGACCGGCTTATGAAGGTACCCAGACGGCGATCATCAGATGCGACGGTGATACTTAAGTATTAAGTCTCCTACGAGATTTTCTCTACCGGCGCAAATAAAAAAAAAGTTAATTATTGCTTAGTTTGTCTTGCAGGTCAATTGCTGTTTTCCGAGATGTGGTACGTGGAGACGGGTCTAGGATTTTTCGGCACAGCCGATCCGGCGTGGCCTGTTCGGCGTAACTACTTCAGGTTAACCAGTTCGGCGCACACCTTACTGGCGCCGCCCTTTTGGCGCAAGGACGATTTTCCGTATCCGATTTTGGTGCAAAACAATTCTTTTTATTTTGTAAGAACATAGAATTTTAAAACTTAAATTAAAAAATGCAATAAGTTTTGCGCTAGACTGCTTGCGTCAAAAAGTTTTGCGCCGAATTGAGTTACGCCGGATCGTTTTTGCTCCGTATTTATCCTACTCCAAAAAGCCTTTAGGCCGGACTGATTGCGCCGAACCGGCTGCGTTTAACTGGCTGCGCCGAAAAATCCCATTCTCCGTGGAGACATGGGCACAGATTGAATAGGCTAATGGCACCAGTTCCTGTAAATCATTATGTTTACAGCGTGTTCCTATCGCCCCATATCCAAGATAAATATTCAAAAAAATACCACAAATAATACAGTTTCGCCCCACTAAAATAAACAATTAATAATTAATATATATGACATATTTTGTTTATATCGCATATTTTTTAGAATTTTATATTATAAATCTATAAAGGCAAAAAATATAAAAAAAATATTTTATAAATACTAAAATTTATTTAAAATTATTCATAAATCTTTATAAAGAAATATTAACAAGTTTCTAAATCCGCCTGCCATTAAAAATAGTATGTTTATTAAAACATTATTAATATTCCATATTAAATAATATAAACTTATAAACAATATAACAATGACATTAACTTACAAATTTATATTTAATTTGATAAAAGTGAAACTGGAAAAATATATCAAGAAATCGATTTTATTAGTTCAGTTTTTTGTTTTACATTAAAATAATAATTTTCGATTACATACAAAATCTAACGAGCGTTTCGTGATATAAAATTTGTTATACAACCTTCAAAGAAGTCAGTGTCCAAAGTTGACATTTGACCCACGCTCCCAAATTATACATAAAAATAGCTCTGAACAACTAGAGAAATCAATTTTTTATTAAAGTATAAATTGCCTTATCTGTAAGGATAAGGAATAAATTTCTTATTCCACTTAATTCTATCATTTTTTAACAAAATTCTAAATTTTAAAACAAAAATATAAAATTAAATTTCAGTAAATATATCAAACAAATGTTAAAAACAAAATATCACACCAGAAATTCAAAACAACTTTACATTTACATGTATGTACCTATAATAATTTTAGATTATTTTTCTGTTTTGTTGTATTTTTTGTTTCATTGTTATAATCAAATAAATATTATTTTGCACCCTAGTTACACAAATAACTATTTAATTAGGACGTCAAATTATAATTTTATTTTAGTGATTCTAAACCACAATGATGTGAAAATGTAATTTTTTCGACCTTATTTTTGATCTAAAGGTTCAGATTTGATCAACTATGAAATCAGTTTTATTTCAGGACTCAAAATGTCTAATTTGATTAGCACTGCTATCATGGAATTTAGAGTAAATAATTGTTAAATATTTCGCGTGTCACATTTACCTACTGCAGGTTATAAAAAGATTAACGATTTATTATAAGTAAGAGCTTTTTAAAGTATACATCAAATTAAAATTAGATAAATCTAAGTAAGCGTAAGTGCATTAATGTTTCGAAATAGACAAATTGAGGAAGTTCAAATTTATAGGTCACGAGTGAATTTTAAATTTGAATTTTTTAGTGCTTTTAATTTTCATTTCCTAAATAGAAATCGTAAATGCAGCTCGTCGTTTAATTATTGATTAATAAAGAGTGAATTTTTCTTTGTACTTCATGCTTAACGAGAAAAGGTGTGTAGAACATCCTGACTGAATTTGTATTACAGAGAACTGGCGTCGCGGCGCTGCGGTTTGCTAGAAGCTCTTTCTCCACCCTCAGTGCCGCCTGCTATCCATTACACATATTGCCTGCCGCCCCCAACCGAAATACCTACAGAGTCGGACTGTGTCACATAAAAGTGTAAATAAAGAAGATCGTTTACTATCATCGGAGCTACTCTTTAAGAATTTCAAACGGAACTTCGTTTGAAAAATCTCCAAATTTTCTTATTACAGTATCACCTAATTATTTATATTTGCATGAAAGATCTGAAATTCTTAAAAATAGGTCAGATTATTTTATTTTAAATTTCAAGACATTTAATTTAAGGAAATTTTTATATTATTTTTCATTTTTCATCGAATGTTCGAATTCAGCTTTTAATCATCTAACTGGAAGTTTAAATCCAAACCTGGTGCAACGTAATTAATTCGATAAGCAACGCAGTCACTGTCTTCGTGAAGCTCCTGTAAAAGGGAAAACTCAAACAAAACTCTTTCACTATTTTTTATTATTCACTAATGGATCAATTTTACTCTTTCCGAACTCAATTTAAAATCCCAATATAGTTACTTAATTTAAGATATAAAAACGTCATTACATTGAATTTATTACTATCTTTTGGAGCTTCGTTATTGCAACTACTGACATCAATAAGGATTATGTACGTTTAAGGAATGCTTAGTACCTGGGCGGTTGGATTCTAGAGGCGTTAAAATCGAAAATATAACATTAGAGTAATATATATTCAGTAATAATCTTAATTACTTTTTTAGAAAAGTCTTAATAAGTACATGTAAGTGAAAAAGAGCTTAAGTCAAAATATTACATTTTTATTTGTGCTTTGAATAACTTGAAGTAAATCATCAAATTTTGTTTAAAAATATTATGGCAAAGTGACTTCTGATTGGTTTTTTATTCTGTTTACTATATTTTTTCTTAGGTAATAGATCAGCCATTAGGTACCTGTGTATGGAAATAATTCGAAACAGAAATTTTTTTTTATCAAACCCTTTACTCTAGTATCAGGAAAACGGCCTTAAGTTTTCTACAACAGATCTAGTTTCCGAACTACAATTCTTTGTGGAACCATAATTTTTGCCCAAAAAACGTTGTTTTCAGTATGCAATTTATAGTTTTGTTTTTACAAATGAAACTAGACTCAATTATTATTAATCTACGTATACATAACTTTGCAGCTATAGAGTTCTAGCCGTAAGCTTTCAAACTTGGTCTCTTTTCATCTATTTTTTGCTATTTATTAAATTTTTGCGCATAACTCAATTTCAATGCATCTAAAGCTGAACGTTAACATTACAATTAAAATTACAAATATTAAATACTAAGGTTCCTCTTCTGCCTTATCCGAGGAAGCACCTGTAACAATTTTGTCGCTGGAGAATTTTAAATGTTTGTAGAAATCCCAACAAGGGGTAAATCTCCCGAAAATTTTGTGTACACTCGTTTGGAATTTCCTTGGAAATCATTGGAATTCCTTGGAAATCACTGGAATTCTTTGAAAATCATTGGAATTCCTTAGAAATCGTTAGAAGTTTATGGAATTCCTTGGAATTCTTTGGAAATCCCTGGAATTCTTTGAAAATCACTGGAATTCTGTTGAATTCTTTAGAAATCCTTGGAATTCTTGTAAATCATTGGAATTCTTTGGAAGTCTTTGGAAATCGTTGGAAATCATTGGAAGTCTTGGAAATCTTTAGAACTCCTTGGAAATCTTTGGAATTTCTTGGAAATCTTTGGAATTCCTTGGAAGTCTTTAGAATTCTTTGGAAATCGTTGGAATTCTTTGGAAATCGTTTGAAATCATTGGAATTCCGAGTCTTATGTATAGAAATTTTACTAGATAATTTACCCCTTGAATCCCAATTTCTGTATGGTAATTTACCATATATTGGTGTTTTATTTTTGCCAAGCTCCGGGCTGTGTAAATTTTTAAGAAAATGTTTAGCTCAAAAAATTATATTTTGTTGGTTCAATTTTAAATTTTGCCTTGACGCAGCTTTGTTGTAGGCAGAAAAAATATTCACTTCACCTAATGTAGAAAATAAAGAGAAGCAGCATTTATAAGTGACTCTAATATCTTGACAGTGGCAGCTGGTAGACGAAGGGTAATGCGGAGCCGCCCTCTTTAAATAAAATATTAAAACCATAATGCAAGTTGTAACGACACTCACGATCGTGTGATTTTAGTCAATCAGATAGTTTAACCTTGTGTAGTTCATCTAAAAAAATTTTATTTTATCACAATTATTGATTTGCTGGGAGGTATTCATCCTCCCAAACTCCCCATTAGTAAAAACTGATTTTTATAGGAACCTTTTACCTTTTTAGAACAAAATACATTTAAATATCGCGGCAGTACGCACTCTGCATGAGGGTTGTGGAATATAAAAATTTTAAATATATTCCTCAAAAAATTAATGTCTCTTCTACTGCAGCAAACTTCAATTGTTTGTAATTAATAATGGTTTAATAACATGATATTATAAAAAGACAGGTTTAATTAAATTTATGAAGTACAAAGTACTATGGTATGAAGATGGAAGATGTGATAACAAAATTAAAAGTCGAACAAAAGCTGTAATACAAGAAAGTGGGAGAATATAATAAAAAAAAATCAAATTTAAGAAATTGTAAAATAGAAACAAGAAAATCATAAATACAGCATGCATTCAAGTAAATTAGTATAAATAATAAATATTCTAGATATGTGGATATGTGTTCCAATTTATGATCTGCAGTAAAGATAAAATTTATTTATAAACAGATATTTGACAATTTTACAAAATTTGGAGTCAATCCTCTAATATATAATGGTGCATTCCAAACTATACCGTTTGCGTTGTTTTGCTTTTTTTCTCTGTTGATCAATCTACAAACACATGAAAATGTATAAACTACAATAATTACAGAAAATATATTAATGCCTCAAAGACACTTTCACATCAAAATATTTCCTCAATATTGAAAATCAATATTGCACCAATATTGAAAAATGTTCACATCTAAATATTGGCTCGATATTGACTTTCAATATTGCAACGATATTAGTGTTGCATGGGAAGATGTTACGTATGAATTAAAAAAATTCAATTGACGATAACTAAATCTAAAAGAAATAAAATGTAATACAGAAAATCAAAAAATTAATAGTAGATCTAGCAAAAACCTTTAAAATTCACCACAGCTATTCAACACGTTAGCTAGCTTGTTGTCTAAAACACAGTTCCGAAAGCGCATTATTAATTTTGAAAAATTGAATTAGAAAAAATTTTATTACTGGTTGTAGTAAATAAACTCCAGCGAATACAAATAATAATAAACATATTAATAAATTGAAATTTTTCATTAATGTTTATTGACTAAATACTACCTTCTTGAGGACCGACACTGTAGATTAAATTATAGCTTGGCAATCTGAATAAGAGTTTAAAACGGAGAACGTCCAAATTATATTAATTATTATTTAGTTTACCAAAAATATGTAATAATTATTAATTGATGATTTCTCGTTAAAAAATATTAATTATTTTAATTAGTGAAAAACAAATTCTACTAATTAGGTCTGGTTTATAAAGTTGCATAATACGAGTATATTCTTGTGCATCGTTTCAATAAAATAGCCATAAAAATATGTCTAAATTCAAATATGTACATTTTGAAGTAACTCAAATCATCTTCAAAGAAGTGGAAAATGAGGCGAAAGTATATCCTGGATTTTTCGTTTCTTATCCGGTTCAAGTAGTCTATAAGAAAATCGTGCATCAGCATTAACACTTTTACTAATAAAACAGGAAAGATCAGGTGAGTTAAAATCAGGTGTTAAAATTTAATTAGGAATAAATACAAATAATTACCTTAGCAAATTGGTTCCACAACACTAAATTTTGCCACTTAAAAAAGACTGGAAGTCTTTAATTTGTTTTGCAGAAATTATATGAACTCGTCTACCTAATAAAACAAGTTTAATAACATAAGCAAACGTTTCAAAACTTAGTCAAATAAAATAGGAAATAAATCGTTCAGCACAATATTGATTTCCCTAAAAGTTATTTTTGAATTTACAGAAAACGATTACCCTCAATTTTTATAGATACAATAACAGTTGTGAGTTTTCAGTGAGTTATTCAAATTACATTTATCGTAAACAATTTTTGTTTGTCTCCAAAGATGTGAAATTTTCTTGGGCAATGATGGAAATTTTTCAAATGGTCTGCAAACGTTTTCAGTTACATATTATTTCGAATTTTTCCGAATGCCTCTGTTCACAATTATTGAGAAAATATTTTTAGTCCAAACATAGTCATTGCAAGTAAAACGATTTTTGGATAAGTGACCGCTCTGCGAGCACTGCTTGATACCAACCATGTGCTGAAGAAGGAAAAAGTAAAGGTGTAGGAGATCTGGTGATACAAGAATTGGAATCAAAAATTCATTTTTTATGCCCAAGTTTAGAGGCAAAAATTTGGACATGGGTTGGGTTCCTGAGCAATTATTCAAAATTAGTTGAAATTCAAATTCCCGTCCATTGAATCCGAAGTTCGACGCCATCAGTTTTAATTGTAACCAAATTATAAAGCAATATTCAAAGCACTCTTTGATTCTTTGAAAACAAAGAAAAAAACTTTCTAAATAAATATGAACTTTTCGAATTATAATGCGTTGTGTTGCAGCTTCTCTACCTGGTATAATTAAGATCCGAGTTAAAATGTTATTTAAAAATTTGCATTAAATTTTTAGTTTCTTTGTGTTTTAAATTAAGTATCTTCTTTTTGTAACTGAGCCATAATTAAAAGTTTGTTATGAGATCTGCACAATACTGGCGTTTCCGACTTTGAAATAGTTTTATCATGATTCTCTTGGGATATTATGCGAAAAGATTTGTAAGAAACTTAGCGAACATTACCATGTTAATAGAAAATTTATCTTTCTTTAAAGGTTTTTTGTCTGGAAACTTTTCACAATGTTTACTTAGATTTATAAAGGAAGGAAACTTATAATATACAAGAATTTTAAATTGCATTTAAGTAAATAAAAATATTGAGAGAGTCAAATCCGGTTCTGCATTTTGTAATCTCATACCATTTTACTGCGTTGAAATATCGATTGAAGTGACGTCACACAGGTAATACGTCCCCGGGCATTGTCACTAGGCTGTGCGTGCGTAATTGGCCGGCTACAAAGGGTTATAATATTACCTTTGTACGAACCACCAAAACCAAGGGGTTATGTGTCTCTTGGCGCATACTTGATCTAACTTACTCTGATAATTAATTACTTCAACGTCAGGTGTCGGAATGGTTGAATGTGAGAGTACATTTTCCTTTCGATTTCAAATCTTTCTGATGTAAAAACGCTTTTGGTTTTATTAACTTTTCAACTACTTTCTAAAAGAACAATTATTATTATGTAAGTTTGGCATAAAAGTAATCAGTTATACTGAATAATCAAGTTGTACGTAATATTCTCAATTATTATTCATGAGCACACATCAAGCAAAGCAAATATATCTTGGTTAATGAATGAAGATTGCTGTTGCTGCAAGTGCATTTCACGCTGTGATGATTAGTAGTCTAATGTTGGTAAGGAAACATTATCCTTTTTATCGAAATCTCTGAATTGTTGTTAATTGGACTATATATTTTATTTGTTTATTAATAAAGTTTTAATATGCGATCTTTGTATATTTGTTTTTCAGTACCTATTTCTCATTTTTTGAATTTTTAATTTTAAATAAAATCTATCTGCATTTAAAAAATCGACAGAAAATAGAGATATCCATTTTGATATTGACTATTATTATTTTGTTGTTGACCCCCTAAGCCCATTTGACCGATCTTGGAAACAATACACAGACAATTTCAATCCTATTTTTTATATTACTTTACATTACATATAATTACAAGCCTAGAAAATTTGAAGGCATGAAAAAATTATTTACTACTTTTTCTTAAACCCCATATTAATTATTACTTTTTGATAAATCTAATAATTATAAATAATATCTAAATATTATGAGTTGGGTTATTTATTCTTCACATAAGGAAATTATTAACTATACCGGGTGACCGGCCAAACACCGAACATAGGGAAATATAAAATGGGAAATTGATTTTTTTCTAAATTCCTGCTTCTCATTATCATTATCATAAACGGATAAGAATAAAATTATTATTGTTAAAAACTCGAAAGTAAAATTAAGAAATTCAAAAAGACATTTCTCTAGAGAGGAAAGAAACTCTATGTTCAGTATTCGGCCGGTCACCCGGTATATCAGTATTTTAATAAAACAAGTTAAATACACATAAATCATTTCCAAAACTTATAAAACAAAAAGTTATTCATGAAATAAATTTTGAAAAAAATTATATATTTATGTAACTTATTGTCATTAAAAATATACTACATATTATGTTATCTATTTAAATATAATAAATATTAATGTTTATGTTCATTTTTTAGAAGTTCGTGTAAATTCAATTATATTTCCAAAAACAAATCATTTTTGTTTTAATTATTATTTAATATTTAATATTTATTTTCAAGTAAACAAATAATAATTTCTTTAGAAGATAATAAAATTCTATTTTATCGACGAGCGAATAACAGTTACTATAAAAGTAGTAAAAAAAATTTTTGTGCATTATGGACCGTGCTAAGACAAAATGATGTGAATGAAATCATAACATACCTATATTCAATTATCTGAAATATTTACATCCCATAAGGACTGCGTAAGGATGCTGTATGGCTTCTTCTTCAAGTGCCGTACACTATTCAGTGCGTAGGCGATCACTTGGCTTTAGCCAAGATGACGTACCAGGGAATTTTTATATATGTGGTAGTTTCCCGTTGCCTTCCCCATAAGCTCAAAGATCGAACATAGCTTAGTCAATTTAAGCTTTACGGAACACTGCCGGTGGATGCTATAGCGCATCAACTATTTTTAAAATTTACCTTTTTGAAACTTTAAAGGCATGGAAAGCGAAATGTAAGAACATGGGGATACAAATTAATATGGGTGGTTGTATTTATAAACTCCATTTTGGAGACGATGAGGTAATATGCACCCAAAACGAATACGACACACAATATACGAGTATGTTGAAAAAAGTTCAAGAGAAAAACTCCAAATGGAGTTAATAAGACCGAATACATGGTAGTTGGAGCAGATGATGAAGATCTGAATGTCGAGAGTGAAGTGATTCAATGTAAAATAAAATATAAATATCTAGGTAGTTATTGATAACTAAAACAGCTGCAATGAAGAAATAAAAGGGAAGAATGGCCCAAGGAAGAACAGCCATTAAAGACTGGAATTCGACACTGAGCAAAAGAACTAAAGAATTGATTTATAAAAAGACTGTTGTGGAACCTGTGATGGTATAACTATGGCTTTGAGATGTGGACAATACCAAAACCGAATAGAGAAAAACAAAAAACAGTCGAGATGGAGTATTGATATCATATGCGATATGATTAAATCGGATTAAGCAAAAAATGACAACATTTGATGACAAAAACAAGCTGAGATAGATATAAACATCGTTGAAATCTTAGAGATAAAGCAATTAATATGGCAGAAAAATGGACAGAGAAAATATTAAATTTGATGTCTTTTCAAAAAAGAACCAAGTATATACCGAAACTCACATGGAATGAAGGTATCACTACTGCTATGAAGAGCAAAACCATAAAACTCACAAAACTGAAGCAAGTCCAAGTCCAAACTCATGGGGATACCTCTTTTAAAGCAATATTTTGAATTTCTGATTTCAAGCGGCCATAGCTCCGATATTATTGATTTTTTAAGCTTAGTAGATTAGAACTTTTTTAAAGATCATTTTCTTATCTACAAATTACGTTATAACTCTTTATCGTGTAGAATCAACGGATTTCGAGTTATAAATTAAATTAAAGGAAAAAAAGTTTAAAAAATTTAAGTTTTATTTTTTTTACTTTTTCAAGCAAACCCCGTATCTCTCAAACGAAACGTCTTAGAAAAAAACTGATGGCTTAAACCGGATAGGGAATTTAACGGGCTACAACTTTGGTCAAATAAATTTTTTTGGAAACCAACCGTTTTTACAGAAATTTTTAAATTAGGCCAAATTTCTCTGTAGATCATTGACACAATCTTAGAAATTTTTTTCTTTACTTTCCTAAGTCGCCAATAAAGACGAGAGAAAATAAATTCCCTGGGAAAAATTATGAGCAACATTGGAACGTGCCATTTTATAGGCTTATAGGTCTCTGATGTTCTGTATTATAATATTATGATAACAAAATTTCTAGTTTTTTAGCATTCAGCCGAAAACATTTTTAAATTTTTCATAATAGATTTGTTTGGTGAAGTTTATTTACAGGAGCTTAAATTAGCCAATATTAGTTTATGCTTGACTGTCAATATTATCAATCAATATTGCATCAATATTCAGACTATCTTACACCAATATTCTTATACATTATTAACGACGTATTGTGCCAATGTCGTCTTGTGTTTGGCGGTCAACATTGACAATCAACATTGCATCAATATTCACACTACATTGTGTAATTAATTGATTTTGGATTTTCAGGATGTGACTTTATATCGCAAAGATTTAAAATTTATTCTCATTTTGAGTCATTTTCATGCGTTTCCACTAAGCTCAATCGTTTTCCGATCACTACGCATCAAAATACGTTAGTTTAAGTAGTAATTAAAAGACTTAAAACGGTTTTTTTATTTTGAAAAAATATTTTGGTGAAATAAATTTAATACAGCACTCAGATTTCAAGTATGATATTTACCGTCTTACTTTACTTTAAATTTTCTCAATTCGATTCACATTTTCAGTCGTTTTGAAGGGTTTCCGCCAACTTCAACGTGTTATCCGAGTTCTAGGCAAAAAATACTGAGAATGTAGCTTTAAAAGGATATATCACTAAAAGTTGTAGTGTCTTTAGCTCGGTAAGTTGAGTTTTAAACAGGAACCCTATGTACACTAAATTTGAATTTGACCAATAGGAATAAAAGCGGATTCAATATAAAATATGTCGGTGTCTCTCATCGCCGGCAGTAAAGTAAAACAATTGCTTTCACACAGAAGTAAACCTTAAAATTTGATAATTGAATGTCACGTCAGCTTTTCTTGACATTTTGGTGAAAATATATTTTAGTGTTTTCTAACTTTTCTAGTTTTTAATAAAAATTTTTTAAGTTTTATATTCAGAGATATTACAGAGGGCTAATTTCTATTATAGAGTGTGAATTTAAATGCCAATTTGTATTTCTGTTTAGTACAGTTACTTTTAATTTGGATCTGGATTTGAACTACAATAGCAGTCATGGAAATTGCATCGGTAATTATTTCCGAATTAAAATAACAATTCGCAATGAAATTTCAGTAATCGCACACACTATAAACACAATACGCATACAAAGCTTGGTTTTTCAAACCGGGGGGTATGGAATACCCTCCAGTACACCAAAGATTGAGCGCAAAAAAATTGTGTTATTGAACTTTGGGTTTCAAATTAGAAATCTAACTTCTAAAATTCTAAAAATCAAACATTTCTGATTTGAAAAATGTGCTGGGGGTAGACCCCCGGTTTGAAAAACCTAGCTTTCAAAAAAATTGTATTTTTGAGCTTATGAGTTTCAACTAAAAATATAACTTGTTATCTATTTCTGTTCTATTTTCCAGTTTTTATTATTAAGAATATAAACATTATTTAGAAATCTATTTTTTTAATTCGGAAATAATTCCCAATGCAATTTCCATGACCGCTACTGTACGTTCGTCGAAATAAAGCCTTTGTATACACTGCTGTGTTGTGTAGAACAACTTTTATTTTGGTAGATAATATTTTTAAATGTGTTGGTTGCGCAGAACCAATTTTTGGTTTACAAGAAGATTTTTGATTTTAATTGCATAAATAATAGTTGAATGAATTTATTGGCTAAGAAGTTGTAATTTACAACTTAATTAATATTATTATGAATAAAAATCGTAGGTGTGAGTATAGAGAAATAACCACATAGTGAAGTAAAAGTAAACGTAAAAATCATTAATTACATAATTATAATTCACAAAATTCTTCCTGGAAAGCAGTAAAAGTGAAGGCAGAGGGATTTCGAGTGTATGAAAGGTCTGTCCGACAGACAAAATTTTACAATACAATGGAACCATAGGGCAAGTAATTTCATAGTGAACGGGAATCGAAACTGGAACCATGAGAAAAATTAAATTTTATTATTTTTCCGATGACAAAATATACTAAATTATTTACATTATTTCTGGTAACTCTTGTTTTGCTAAAGAACAATAATGGACGCCAAATGGTGACATAATATCATTTTAGATGTGCGAAAAACTATCGAGGGGAACTGATTTGCTTACATGCTTCATTAGCAATCAAGCTCCGTTGTACATTTTAGCTTAAAATGACCATTTGGGCGTTTAGGTCAAAGGGATGATTTTTTTAATAAAATAATTTTGAAACCCAATTTTGTTGCACTGTAAATCTTTGGAAAGCAATAAAAGAGTAAGGGTGAAAATTGGAAAGACTTAGCAAAAATATAGAAGTAAGTTGCAATGGAGGATGAGAAGTGGAATGTTGGAAACGCGTGCTAAAGATGATTATTTGAATTGTGCGTAACGCTTAGTCGCAGAAATTAATTCCAGCGTTGTTCCAGGGCTGAAATAAAGAATCCGTTGGAGCATAATCCTGGGCAAGGGAGACGTCTATAAATTGCCAGTCACGAAACCGAATGCGGAAAAAGACAAATATAAATCAGAACTGCTATATTTCAATCAGATTGTGTAGGGTGTTTACCAAACAAATATCTAAGCAATGCATATCAATGGCTAAACCAAACCGTACATGAAATTGATATCGACTATTCTCATGAATATACAGATGTAATATACTAAGTGCAGTTGGATTAGCATACGTTTATTAAGTTTATCTTATCGATTTACAACATGACTTGCGTTATTATCAACGTGTGGGTTATTCGCTTTATCCGTAACGTCGGTGAAATAATAATCAAATACCTGCCACGAGTGGGAAAGTCATTTATTATTGTTACCTTAATAAATTAAAATTTTTGTGCGACTTCTTCCCCGAATCCACGACGAAAAATTTCGACAATTTATTCACATGATGAGCGCTATATTTAATTTGGATAAGATGAAATGGAAAGACCCTTTGAGTCTTTGACATAAAACTAGAACACACATACACATACAAACGAAGTCTACTGGAGTATTTGGTGCCGCAGTCGTTGCGTGCAACCACGAATGACCCTCCGGGAAATCTTTCTAAAAGCTACTGATTTAGAGATTTCATTAAGTTAAGGTTTGGTCTTTACTACACATTTCAGTCGATACTTACAAAACACAATGCTTTGACTTTATCGCCGACTTGTTAAAAATATTTTAATTCAAACACCCGTCACATTTACTTTTTATTTATTCAACAAAGCGCACCTGTTCAAAATTTATCCCAAAATCCATTACAACAATATTTACTTCACCCTAACTCTTCCTAAAATAATTCTAATAGTAGAAGGCTTCTTTTACTACTACAACCGCTTCCGCTATTAATGTGACAAATATAAATTTACTTTTTAAATTAAAATTTTATTAATATATTAATGCAACTTCGAGCCGCGCACCGGCATTTTTTAAAGCGAAAATTTTTCACTCTTTCAACATGCTGACTAAGCCATTCGACTACAAATGTATTAAAGTTGAGTAAAAATTTTTAATCCCACTAATGCATCCCCGTGAACCCTCATTTATGTACCTTTAGTACGGCCTTGCCCTTCATCGATATTACATCAAGCGAATCGCATTTGATCCATCTCCAACAAAAACATAAATCTCTTTAAACGATTTAAAGCCACGTGATATACTATATATTTTTAGTTTTTTTCGGAAAAAATGTTCTCCGACATTAGAAAAATTAATTTGAAATAAAAATGAAGAAATAATTTTCCCATTGTGGAATTGTGTCTCTAGTTTTTTTTTAGAAAAATTTTCATCATTGTGGAAAATTAAAACTGTCGTTTCATTTCTATTTTTGTAATGTTGAAGCATTGTCTACCGGTGAGCAAACATGAACAATGTTGGCGTTCTGTTAGTAGCGATTCGCACAGTTAACCTTTGTTTCGAAGTTTTAATCTAGGGACGAGGAGGGACTCTCCTGTTGTGATTATTCGTGATTACAGGACACAACGACAAGTGTAATCAGCGTATTCTATTGAAACGCGCTCGACAATACGAATTGCCGGGTCCAATCTATGTCCCCATCCAACTTACTCAAAATTAGGGATGATGTTTTCGCTTGAACGCCGATAAATTCATTTTGAGCGACTTATATGAGTGATTGAAAAATTGACAAATCCGATTTTTATTAATTACATTGCCTTTTTATAAAAGCACTAGCAGAAATATTTATAATGCAATCAAGCTCACAAATTTAATTAAACTGCAGGCTTTACGTCAAAAGAATTACAATTTTCAAACTTCTTTCCTTTTATTAAACTAACTTACCGAGAATCATCGTTTACTAAAACTTACAAAAAAAAATTTCATTTTGTATGTCAATAAATTTGCTGTTAATAATATTTTAGGTGAAATTGTGCTAAATATTTTCTTTAATTTATTAGCAGAAAAAAGGCCGTAAGTTTTCTACAACAGATTCAACCCGGAACAGAGGTAAATTTGTCAAAAAAGATTCAAAAATCAAGAAATCTTAAATTGGCTGTTTAATGTCAAAATAGATCTTATCCTTATCCAAACTAAGTTAGAAAAAATTTTAAGACTTTTATCGATTTTTAGCCAAAATAAGTGGTTTTCAGTTTTCGATGTAAAGTTGTTTTTCTGTTTTGTCTGACGCAAAAGGAGTACATTTCATACAGATAAATAAAACTAGACTTGATTATCTGTAAATCTATGTATAGAACAACTTCATAGCTTTAGTAACGCCAAAGCTATTTGTTAAATTTTCATAAAAATTTGGAGTATTTTAGAAATTGTGCTAAGTGCAAAAGTTAATAAATTGCAAAAATGGAGCCAAAAGCTTACATTAGGTTAGGGTTCTATTATTATAGCTACAAAGTTGTTAAAAAGATAGAATTAGAGATAATTATATCTAGTTTCACCTCTCTGTAGACCACTGATGCGTCAGTTGATCAGAAAACTACGATTTTCAGTATCTGGTCACTGGAGCCAAATTTCAGCTAGATTCGCGCTGTATAAATTGCAAACTAAGTGAATTTTTGCATTTAAATAGAAAAATGATTTTGCAATCAAATATAAAATAGTTTTCATTGATACCCCTCCTGCAAGTACCCCAAAAGTGGGGGTAATGGCCAAAAATCTATAATATTGTGAAACTAAGCAAATTATAACAAATTATTTACAAAACAAATTTGTAGAGCTGCAAATTTTTATAATTTTTCATAAAAATGAATTTTAAAGATGACGATTTCATATTCGATGAATTTGGTATAATCATCAATGGGAAATTTAAAGTTTAAGATTTGTCTTCAAAATTTTAGTCCAAAATTTAGCAGTTTTTTAAAGTTTACTCATTTGCTATTCTATTTACTATTTACTAATTATTATTAAAAATAAAAAATGGAAAGGCTACGGGAAGAGATGAGATATATGAAGAAATGTTGAAGAACGCAGGCAAGAAAATACACCAAAGAATATTCAGATTAATTCTAGAAATATGGAGAAAGGAGGAAATGCCGAACGAGTGGAAGACGGGCAAAATAGTGCCAATTCACATAAAAGGTGATATTAAGGAATGCCGGAATTATAGAAGAATAACGCTGCTGCAAGTAACTTACAAGATTCTGTCAAGACTAATATATAACAAGAAACAAGGTGGAACTCGCTTTTGCGACAGTTCTTAGGCTTCTATACATCTACTTTTTCGGTAGGTTAAATTATTTGGGCTTTATTTTATTCCAATTTTTAATGCCTTAATCTTTTAATTAGGTAGATTTTTTTACTATATAAGGAAAACGCTAACATTTTAATATTTTTTTTTTATTTCGACCTTTATAGGTAAATATTTGCAATTTACAAACCACAAATAAAACACAATTCATAATGAAATATTAAAATACCCGAAACACGTACCGAATACCGTATTAGAAACACGTAAAATACCTACTCTAAAAATACAAAATAAGAATATCGGATTAAAAAATATATATGTAAATAATCTGAATAATTAATACCAATCTAAAAATATTCTATATGAAGTAAAATTGTTTTAAGAACGTGCGTTCTGATTGGTTTTGAATTATGCGGACAGACGGACAGACGGACAGACGGACACGGAGCTAGATCATAAGGCTTCTTCCTATACGTTGTATAGAAGCCTAAAACTGGAGAATACCAGCACGGCTTTAGGAGGAACGATCGACAATGGATGCACTGCACGTAATGAAACACAAATAACAAAAAAAACATACGGACACAACATAGAGCTTCATCTCCTGTTTGTCGATTTCCAGCAGACGTTCGACTCTGTTAAACGTGATAAGCTGAATGAAGTGATGATTGAACTAAACATACCCCAGAAAATGAGAAGAGATACAAACGACGATGAGAGGTTCGAGCGCGGCAGTGAAATTTGGGATAAGCGAAACAAACGAGTTTACAATTAACAGCGGTGTGGTGAGAAAATTAAGTCCCAGAGCAACAATTGCAACGAAAGAATGGCAAATACTGGCTTATGCAGATGATATCATAATCATAGCAAGATCAAAGCAAAAAATGATACAGAGAATAAAAGAACTAGAGAGCCTTGCGAGGAAAATAGGACTGAGAATCAACGAATCTAAGACAAAATATATGAATTTTAAGAAAAAAAAATGATGCACGACACCAAGAACTGAAAATTGTAAACTACTGGTTTGAAAAGGGTGTATAAATTTAAGTACTTGGGAATACAATTAAATAGAAACAACGAAAGATCCCCAGAAATAAATGAAAAAGTATGACCTGAATGGAAAGCATTTCACGCAAACAAGAAGATATTGAAGAGCATGAATATATCAATTAAAACGAAAATACGTATATACAAGACGTTAGTGGGAACGGTGGTCGCTTATGCTGCAGAGGTATTAAGCCTGACTATAGGTGAGGAAAAGAAACTAGGGGTGTTTGAGAGAAAAACATTTAGAACTATGGCAGGACCAAAAAAGATTGCTGAAAATGAATACAGTATCAGCACAAATGCCGAGATAGCCGAAACACTAGAAAACGAAGACATTGTGAAATACGTAAAATCACAGCGAGTTAGATGGCTTGGCCACGTAACAAGACAAGAACCAATCGATGTTTTAAGGCAGATCATGGACTGGAGACCGGGAGAGACAAGATTCGAGGAAGAGCAAGATCTAAAGTAGTAAATGACCTCAAAGATATGGACGTGACAGAATTGAGAAAAAAATGCGAAAAACAAAGTGCTGTGGAGAAAGATAGTGAATGCGATTAAAACACACGCGAAAATGTAGAACAATGAAGAAGAAAAAATGAGGAGTGATTCACATCGAAAGATGAATGGTAAAGACTTCGTTAAAATTGAAGTAGGCATATTCCCCAGGGAATGGATACCTTATTATTATTATTGCTCATTTACTGCCTTTGACTATTATTAAATTTTGTATTGTATACAAACAAAGATCTAGGGGTAAATAAAATAAATCAGTTGGAACATAAGAATTTTCAACAATTTATTTAAATTCAAAAATTAAAATTTGTAGAGCTGAAAATTTTCCAAAAAAAAATTTTAATGATATTTTTCAAATGACAGTGGTTCTCAAGTGATTTTAAAGAATTTATTTAAATTCAAAAATTAATGTAGCCGGTAGTTCAGGTCGTCGGAGTTTTATTTAGGATGTTGTTCAGTCAAATATATTTTTGCGGTTTGCTTCCGTTCCGAGCTACGGAATTTATCGGACACCGTCATTTTGGCGATTCCAATTCGGCACCGGCATTTCGGCGATTCTCATTCGGCGACAGAAAATTCGACTAGGTCGTTTAAAATAAAAATTTTTTATTTGTTTATTTTAACAATTAACTAAATTTAACATTCGATTGCTTTTGTCGATTTGTACTACCGTTTATTTATTATATAATACATACACATCAGTATGTCATCACCGTACACCTGCATTGAAGTATGTTGTATAATAAAGTGTTTTTGATAATCATGACTGATTACTTTTATTTCAAAAGATATTTTCATTCTAACTTTTCTTATTAAATTTTTTATTCAAATTCATTTTATAACTGGAGCTTAAACTGCGAATTAACTGCGAGGTGAATTGTATGGCACTCGGCTACGCGTCGTGACCATTTTACTCTTTAGTTAATAATATACTATTATTAGTTATGGAGTATGTTGTCGGTTAGTAGCTTACCTATATCGATTTTAATTTTAAAACTCTTACCACTAGTGCCATAATTTACTTATACGTTTAATGTCAGCATTAAAAAAAAATTATAATTCTATGAATTTGCATTAATTATTCAAACAAATTTTTAACAAAAAAATCTAATTTACTGGGCATTAAGTTTAAATTAAAACTGAAAGATAATATAAAAGTAATTTCAACCAACACATTTTTTTAGTGTAACAAGAAAAGGAAAGTGAGATATTTAATCATCATCAACTAAACGAAATGAGCTGTTTTAATTACAAGGGTATGAACATTATGTTCTATCTCTAAGTAAATCCTCAAGTTATTATTAATACATAGAAATCTTCTACGGTCAAAAAAAACTTTCTCAAATATATTTATGCCAAACAATATAAATGATATAATTGGCTATAATTTCAATAATGAGAAAATTATAGTTTAACACAGATCCGGGATGGTACTATTTTAGTTATCTGAGCTTCAAGAAATTTTTTAAACGTAAAAATTACTTTTTTGCTGACGGTCAAAAAGAACCTGAATTTATATTATTCAATTGTCAAAAGTCAAAATTTAATTTTTAAAAAAGCAATTGTTTTACTTTGCTGCCGGCGATGGGCGGCACTGAAGTGTCCATCCTTTATCAATTTGTTTAATGCGTTTTTACATGGTAAATTAAGGTTGCATTCGTCATATTTTAAATTTTGGAACACTGCACTAATTCGTATTGGTCAAATTTAATTTAAACTTTTCTTCAAATGTATAGTATATCCATTACGGTACGCGACAACTCGGCTCTGGACAACTCGGCACCGGACAACTCGGCACCGGACAACTCGGCACCGGACAACTCGGCACCGGGAAAACTCGGCACCGGGACAACTCGGCACCGGACAACTCGGCACCGGACAACTCGGCACCGGGAAAACTCGGCACCGGGACAACTCGGCACCGGACAATTCGGCACCGGACAACTCGGCACCGGACATCTCGGCACCGGACAATTCGGCACCGGACAACTCGGCACCGGGAAAACTCGGCACTGGACAACTCGGCACCGGAAAAACTCGGCACCGGGCCAACTCGGCACCGAAACTAGCGTGTTCCGTCTTACGAAACTTTTCCACTCTTTCATTACGTATCCATGACACCTTTAACTATCCATCATCCACCATGACACCATCCATGACACCATGACACGAAAACGTTATGAAGACGCAGATGACCGTATCCTTAACAAAGTTTCGAACTATGAGCCAGCAAATATGTGGGAGTATTTGCGTGGTTTATCCCACAATTATGTTATGGATTAATTAATAAATATGTAATTTTTTTAAATAAAGACTTAATTTTTTTGATTTAAAATTTTTTGTGATAGTTAAAAACATGAAAGGTGGTAGGTTTTCCAAAAATGTGACGGAACCTTTGCTACCTTTAAAAATCGACATAAAATAATAACAATTATTGATAATGATTAAAATATTAATCCCAAATAAACTTGGATGAAATATAACACAATTTTCACAAAAAAATTGATAAACTAAAACGTCCAAATATAAATAAAAAATTTGTAAGTTTTCTGAAGATCGCTAATTCAATAATGTATAATGTGCATGTTATCATTGTTGATAATAATTCTTGTTGAAATTTAAAATTTTTAAAGTGAATTAACATGCCACCTTTCGAAAATTATTACAAAACAATTTAAATCCTATTATAGCATAATTGAACCGTAACACCCTAGTCTCGGTGCCGAGATGTCAGGTGCCGAGTTGTCCAGTGCCGAGTTTTCCCGGTGCCGAGTTGTCCGGTGCCGAATTGTCCGGTGCCGAGTTGTCCGGTGCCGAGTTGTCCGGTGCCGAATTGTCCGGTGCCGAGTTGTCCCGGTGCCGAGTTTTCCCGGTGCCGAGTTGTCCGGTGCCGAGTTGTCCGGTGCCGAGTTGTCCGGTGCCGAGTTGTCCAGAGCCGAGTTGTCCGTGTCCGTATCCATTATTTCAGTATAATAATTTTATATTACTCAAAGTTTGCTTATAGTTGATTTGCTCAAAATCGTAAAATTCATTTTTTGAAGCCTCTTTACGAAAGATAATCTTTGCATAAAATTTATATTAACGTAGACTTTCTTATCATTATGCACGTTTTAATGATGCAGTAGTTGGAACACCGAAAACAGGGATTTGCTTTTTATATGTTTGTCTAGCCGTTTTATCTAAAAATTTTGGTTTTGTTGCGTAAACAAATGAACTTTTGAGTGTTGCCACAAGATTATTTTATTTTATATTTATGGACTGATGAAGTGGACCATAAGGTGAAACTTCGTTCGCTTGATGGAGTGTTATCAATTTTTATGTACATATATATTTTGTTAAAACATTTACCTTGTCGCCTGCGGTCCCCGAGATAACATGCTAATTATAAAAAATCAAATTCATACAATAATCAAAAGTATGTTACTCTAAGCACCAGGCACGAAACAAAAATATAACATATTGTAAAAGTCGAAAACGATAAATTTTTTTAGTGCCCATAAGAATGTTGATCAAACATATGTATAGAGGGATGTCTGTTGTAAATATTTGAAAAATGTTTTATTTATCTATAATGCGTTGTATTAGATCGACGTTAGTCGGGTGGTCACATTCACCTAAATGTGATAAGATATTTAGGCGCCAGTAAGGATTTTTAAAATAATGCCACATTAACTCTGCTATAAAGGTAGCTTCAGAAATTTTAAAAATGTTGTTTGAAATTTATTGTTATCTATTCTAGTTTATAAATGAGTTTGTTGACCAGATTAGTGATTTACTATTTTAATCTCAAATTAGAAATAAAACTTTTTGTTCTCCCGAAGCAAATATTTTTTAAATTGGGGTTATTTAGACAATCGACATCGTTAATTTTGCAAATCAAGATTGGCCAAATAATTTGCAGTAATATCTAGAGTAATAGAAGCATATAACTTTAATTCTCAAAATAATCTCTTTTTTATTTTAAATTATCCTGAAAATTAAAAAAATTGCATTTTTCTCTATAAAATATAGTATATTGTTTTATTAGGATGGAAAGGTTAACTTTTTTTGCCGAGCAAGTTTTACAGATTCGAGACGAGTTTAACGAGAAGAAGGGATGAACCGATCAAAGATTTATAATAATAACTAAACTTTATTTGGTAAATATCACCATAAAACGGTTTACGGACGGTTTACCAAAATCTTACATGGGGGAGGGAAAGCGTAGAACATTTAAAAAATTGTCCTTACATAATTATAGGACGCCATAAACCTTTTACATAATTTACATTACTAGATTCTAAATATAAACTAAAAATACTAGGGATAATTGCCACACTTATAATTTTGCTCTTAACTGATATAATTTACTGATAAATTTTATTTGATTTAAAGCGTGTTTTATTGTTATCCGTAAATCTGTTTTTTTTTAGTCGATAAACAAATATAAAACAATAATCAATGTAAAACTATTGTAATCTTGAATAATAAATTAATAATAAAAATGACCAATTAATAGCTATTAGTTAAAGGAAACCAAGTGAACCAATTTCAATAATTAAATGTTATAAATTAGGAATTGATTTTTATGAGACTAAAATAATATTCTGCTGTTTCTGCTAAAATTATGTGAAGCGTCAACGCCCAGACCCAAAAATTAAATTGAAATGTAAAAATTTTGTTTCAAGCCAAACTTTGTCTAGATTATTCTTGATCAGGCCCATATATCATAGGTCATCAAAACGTAGATTTAGTTTAGACCGCTACACGCTCAACGGCAGTGGCGGCTAATACGAAGAGGAGATCGAGTTATTTTCGTGGTAGCTAGTGCGGGGAGAGCAATCGGAGGCCACCTTCTAAATCAAAATATTAAATTTAAAATTTATTATCACTTGCTACTATTCCTGCTTTCAAAAATATTTATTAAAGTAAACGAAATACAGGAATCTTTTGCGCCCTCTGAGCAGTTATAGCTCTTAGTGCTAAGGCCCTGCTATTTTCATAACAAATTAGCTTAATAATTAATTAATTATTATTATACATAATATTTATGATCGTTTTAAATTATAATGTGTTATTTACAATTTACACCTGAGAAAGGCAGTTTTATAAATAATTTTATTTTTATTGTATATTATAGCTTATTAATTTTTAATTTTATATGTGTAAAGTTGAAATGAAATAAGATTTGAAACTAACATTGTTTAAAATTTCCAGATTGTACTAATGGTTTTAAGCAAAACTATAGACAACTTATTTACAGTCCCCAAAGCAGTACTAATAGGATAATTTAATAATCATAAGCCAGCGGTGGAGTATTTCACTTAGGGCCGAGTGCGATTAGAAGCCGGAACGAAAGTCCGGGGTTCGATGATTGAACGTGACAGGATCTACGAAAGCTTTTCGACCCTGTTGTAACTTTACTATTCGCAATAATATGTTCTCATTAATATGTAAATTAGTTAAATTAAATACACAAATTTTACATCAAACAGAAAAATTGAGAAAAAAAAGTGGCGGAGTTTGAGTTTTTGGGGCTGCAATAGTTATTATTGCGATACGTGCGAGGAAATCATTATTATTAATTTGACTGTATTCATCGGCACAAGACATATTTTGGACGTTTAAAAATTAATGTTAGAAAAACATGACGTCCATGAAGTTATCATAACATCAAATTGCACCTAGGCACTGAAGCGAAACGACGTTATGTTTGGCGTACGTTTACGCACGTGTCCTCCGATCTAGCTATAACTTCTTTATTCAGCCGTAGACACGTGGCACCGCCCTCAAGCCACAAATTGCACGTAGATTGTTAGACTGTGAATATTTTGCTTTGAAAATTCAATACGAACGGTTACATTCAATGGTTTGTTATTGATAGTTTTCTTTACTTCATTATCCGGCCGCGTGTCCTTTTCAGTTGTGTTTATAGAATATCGCGTACAATTATGTAAAAATTATCTACGGCATAGGCTTTTTTCTATCTATACATTGGTGTTAATCTATCGCATTACGTGTCTTTTAACTTATAGTTTCACACAACAAGTGCATTAATTTAATTTGATCATTTTCCACATCACGACTGATAACTAATTACGCATTTACAATCGGAAATCCCTAAATTTGCACAATCACAAATAAATGGAATATTTAAGTATATTTTTCTACTGCCGTTAGGTAATGGTTCACCTCGACACTGATTTGAGTTACATGATGAAACAATTTCACGCACTAGTACGGAAACCGACGTTGTTGTTGACATTTATTTTATTAATTAAATATTAGGTATATAAAACAGCAACTCAAATAAAAATTGACAATTTTCAAAAAAATACGGTAGAATATAAAATTTTGCATGCTACACACATGTAGAATACTTGCGTGATTGCTAAATAGAGCTGGCGCGCGTTTAATAATAACTGACTTTCTGCACTGATCTAATAAACTACTATGCAAGTTCAATCGGTAACTATGGTCACAATTGAGATTTTACAACGAATACCAAGTAGTTTGAACTTATTTTTGGAAGTGAACTTTTTAAATATTGATGCCGTCCTCTCAATAATAGCAAATATTTCTCTTAAACGGTTTTACTCCTTAATGAAAAAGGTACCAATACAAAAGTATCAAATTTATAAGAGAAATAATATGATGTAAATCCTTTCGGTAAATCTGAAAAAAGAAACTAAAATGGTTTCAGTCGTCATGAAAAAAAGACATACCTACTTTTACATATTATGTCAACCTTTTTTTTGTACGGTTGGAGAGGTAAAAACCTTGCATAGGGACAACTCCGATGTTCTGAGGTCCTATTCTTAAACTCACACACAAACGCAAATACGTCACTTTCGAATACAAGCATTGATCCCCTGGGGTAGTCAGAAGTACTGTGAGATTCTTACTCACTAAAAAAACCGTCCCAGAGTGATGTTTTGCACCACTTCACGATTGCAAACCAGAGCCGTATTAAGGATATGTGAGGCCCGGGTCTAACTTATTTTGGAAGCCTTTTGCCCTCCTTGTTTTAACAAAATGCGCCGCAGCCAAAAATTTTTGATTTTTCAAGGTCAACAGCGCGCTTAGATTAAATGTAAAATTTTTAAAAAGATAATAATTATTCTACATAGCTTTTTTTATAAAACACAGGTATATCGTATATACAATAACAATTATTTCAGTAGTAATTAAATTATCCAAGCTTGTTTGTAAATGTTAGGAAAAGAGTCCAACAATTTTTTTACAGCTTTGGTGATTTAAATTTTGTTACTTTAATTTTTTTGAGGCCCCTAGAAACTTAGAGACCTGGGACTGCAGCCTCCTTAGCCCCCCTTTTAATCCGACTCTGTTAAAACAGAATAGCTCACGTATTTCTTCGTAGTGCAATAGGAATTGCCGTGAGGCTACGGTTCCCTATCTTCAACGTAACATCTTCTCTTCATCTTCCTTTCCTCACTTCGTCTCATTAATCGTTTCATTGATTGAGTTCCAATTTTGTCTAGAAACGAGCACAGTAGACACCAAATTTTGAGTTGTTAATTTTGTTTCGGTTTTTTCTTGGGTGTTCCGTCTTAATAAATCTATCCATTTATTACGTTCGAATACTGCATGCCTTGAGTCGTCTTCTTCCTCGCAGAAAAAGCAATTAGAGTTAAGCGATTTTTGAATTTTAATTTTAAACTGTACAACCCAAAAATATAGGCAGATGACATAGGCAAAATGAAGCTACAAAGAATATATGAACAGTTCGCTTATCTAAAGGAATGGATGAAGTAATTATTGTATTCAGAGCCGGATTAACGATATGTGAGGCCCGGGGCAAACTATTTTTGGAGGCCTCTTGGCCTTGCATCAAATGCGCTCCAAGCAAACATTTTTTATTTTTCAAAGGTCAACCGCGCTTACTGTTAGATCAAATATGAAATTTTGGATAGGATAATAATATTATTATATATAATAAAGTTTACACGGTTTATTATAGTTTTTTATAAAACACATGTATAATATTATATACAATAACATTTTAACAACATTTTTTTCTTACTTTAAGTTGCAGAAATTCACTAATTAAATCAGCAACATGCCAAAAATAGTGAGAGACACTGTAAAAGCCAGGGGTCTAAATTATATTGATTTTTATTTATTTCTTTTTTTAATTTAGATCATAATTTATTGTTAATTAGGTATTTTTAAAATATTCAATGACCTATCAAATCCCTCAAATCGTTTGGCTGAAAAAGCTACATAAAGTCTGGCATTGATTTCCATTTCTTTTTTTCCATGTAAAAAACAGTAGCAATGTCAAAATTTTTATTATACCTACTCTAATTTTTAACTTTTTTATTTTTTCCCCTTTTTTTAATCCTGGATCGGCCACTGATTGGTTTATTTTAAATTACCAACCTAAAATTATTTGAAGGTTACGTGAAAGCGGCAGGAAAATAAACTTTTCAGACTACATGACCTAGGAAATCTAGATTTTTAATAATTTGCTAGGCAGAAGGAGGCTTAGCTCAACATATATTCGGGATGTCCGAGACTTGAAGATATTTCTTACAAAAAAAATGAGATAAGTTTGCAGCTTCAAAAGACGTGTGCTAACTTCGCGGTGCTCGAAAAACCCGGAAATTTTTCAACTAATTTCAGTTTTTGGCCCGAAACTCCTAAAAGAGTGCTCCTACGGAAAAAGTCATTCCATCTTTTTTGAAGCTGGGAAAATTTCCTACAATTTGTGCTCAACTCAAATTTTTTAAGACCAATAGATCCTAAGATACAGGACCTCAAAAATTGGATTTTTTTTCCAAAAAGTTCAAAATTTCAGTTTTGTCATCTGTCGGGCTAAATATTACCTGCAATACTCATTCTACAAAAAAATTCATTGAATATGTATAGTTTTAGAATAATTATTTAGATTTAATTTAAGCCCTGAATGAAGCTTGTAGGCCCAACTGTTTCGAGTTTTGGGCCAAAAACTGAAATCAGTTGAAAAATGTCGAGGTTTTTCGAGCATCACGAAGGTACTACACGTCTTTCGAAGCTGCAAACTTGGTTTTAAGCGTGTATTACATTATTACATTTTCGTCACATTTTCGTCAAACTTCTGTCAAACTTTGGTCAAACAAAAAGTAGCGCGTCTCACACTTTTGTTCAACTTTTGAACTATGCTTGTGCCAACCTAAATTATTATTCGAGTTACTATAAATCGTGATAAATATGTGGTCATTGGTATTGCATACACAAATTGCGTGAAGTATTTCTAAATTTAGTTGCCAGCTTCACCACAAACATATCCACATCATTTTTATATAAAATTGGGATGTAAACTGATATGTCTTTAATGTTTTGCATAATTTGGATATCACGTAGTATAATTTTAAAATGGTATAATATACTTTTTATACAACATTTTTTCTGCGCTATCTCGAAACAAAATGTTAATATGGATTTAGCCGATTTGGGAAATAGGCTCTTTTATTTTTATTTTGTAAATAAATTACATTTTAAATTTTAAATTTATTTGCTCACTTTGAAACCACAACGTAATTAAAGCAAATATATATATAAATTAAATTGTGAGGTCATATACATAAGTTACTATATCATAAATATAATACCTTAGTCTTAAAATTTGAAGTTAATCTGTTTAGTTTATTTTTGAAATAAATACTAAAAACCTAGTAATACACTAAAGAGCTATTCCCTTAAGCTGGATTTATAGTTTGACGGACTGCAAACGTAGACGCACTGGAATATAACAAGCGTACTGTAAAATACTGTTAAATTTATAAATCGACGGAACGGAACTTTTGAATGACATTTGATATAACCTACAAATTATATGAATCAGCTATGGGAACGTACCCATACTACGTGACCCACTTTTTAGCAATTTTTACCCCCCTCCCCCCCCTAGGTGACCACCTGTAGTATATTCCAAGACCCCCCCCTCCCCCCCATACTTTTCACGTAGTAATTCAGAAATAAGATTTTAAATCATTTTTTGCTAACAGAAAGTTAAAAAAAAATTTGGATCATAATGCCGGATAAAACTGCCGATAATGCTAAATTTTCATTTTACAGGATAAATAATCTCATGTGTATGGGAATCGCATGGCAATCAAAAACCTCATCAATGTTATTAGTTTATTACCAAGAATGAAATTGATATCATTTTACACTTGTTTAAAATATACAGGATAAATAATATGTGTGTGAGAATCGCACTTCCTATGGCAATCAAATTCTTATGCGTTGTCGACGTCATTACCAAGAAACTTTTATAATTTCATACACTGTTTAAACAAAAAGTTGCTAATTTGAATTTTTTAAAAATAGTAATAGATTTAGGGTAACAGTATTTAATTAAAAGTAATATATTATGTATTTGCATTACGCTGTAGACGTAGAGAAATTAACTTAGAATAAAATTGCAGAGATAACGCAATTTGTCAAAAAATATTGACTACGTGACGAAAACCTAACTCCCCCCCCCCGCCCCTGTGACCAAGCGTAGTCTTTTGAAGACCCCCCTCCCCCCCCTAAACGGGTCACGTAGTATGGGTACGTTCCCTATTCAAATTATACAAAATAAATTTTGACACTGACATCACACAGAATTCTTTCTTTGATGGGCTGGACGTAAGAAACGTAAGAAATGCACTGTAAAAGATGAAAGTTGGTCATCCCTTCCGTTCCAGTCCGTTTACGTTTGCGTTTACGTTTATTTATAAACAAAGGTACATAAATTCTATAGTTGATGTTTTTGCAGTGCGTCTACGTTTACAGTCCGTCCAACTATAAATCCAGCTTTAATCGCTAAGCTGTAATGCAATTATTTGCTTCCAATTCCAATTAATAATTAGTTTATATGAGCTTATTTCATTTTTTAGTGAAATAATACAACAATTTGAAATGGAACCGTGAAAAATAAAATAATGATAAGATCAAAAAAATTCTTTGCAAGAAATGTGCTGGATTGTGTGTGAAAACTAGGAGTGCACCTTTTATTTCAAACATTTTGTTATAGAACTAAAAGTAACCGAGATGTAGAGGAGTTTTTCACATAATATATACTTTTTAGAAACCTTTCATGAACGTTCAATCTCTTCCCTATGCCCAGACACCACGCTTGCAAACGTGCTGCTTCTAGCATAAAAGTTGAAAAATTCGTAACATAAAGTGCAATTTGGTTTGTATATTTTGGCAAACGAGATTCTTAGGTGTAAAATATAATAAGAGCAGTGCAACGGGGTGGGTCAGCGTGAATATTCCAAATGGCCATAAAGTGCATAAAGTGCTATAAAGTCCAATAAGGTTTGCGTATGCGTTGAAATTTATGGATAAACAGATTAACTTTTAGAAAACGAGCAGGACGATATAATGTATTCTGTGTAAACATAGCACATTATAAAATTATACGAAAATGCCAAAAAAGTCAGACATAGTTGTACTACATATTATTAATGTATGAGGATTACTGTCGAGGATTTACACCGCTATACATAATCCAGTGATGTATCGAAGTGGACATATGTGAAATCCGAATAAATCCTATTATACGGAACAATGATATAATTTTACATATTGTGGTCAAATGGTATTTCGTTGAATGCTTTTTGTTTATTTAAAAGTTTATCAATTTTTGCACATAAGTAGTACATTACAGTATACCTATATGATACGAAATAGACTTCAAATATTTCAACTGCTTACTTTTTTATTATACAGTAACACAAAAGTAACTTTTTCAAGTTTATTCCATGCAACACTTTAATTCGTATAGAAGTTGAGAAAAATCAATTGAGTCGATTGTTCTTTTCAATCAGTACTTCAGTGCGGGGGCGATATGCAAGAATAAAATGCAATTTTCAATTGTATAACAAGACCGAGGACTTTAATCACTCTTCGAGAGCTTTAATGGTCAGAACATGAACGACTTTTGTGTAAGTTGAGAGGGTGAATATTGGCATTGGCTGCACTACGAAACAGAAATAAAAATAATAATAAAATTTATTCCTTTATACTTTTTCGTTTGTTTTCGGAAAATCCGCAGAAAATATTATTAAAAATTAAAGAAAAATTTTTACCACTTGTTGCCTGCCGAACTTGAAATTCTTAAAATTATTTTAACTTGAAATATTAGTTTTCAAAGCGAAGCGAAAGTTGAATCTATTGTGTGAATGAGTATCGATTGTTGAATTTAACCCTGAGTATGCCTCGTGTGCGACTCCGGGAGAGGAAATTATTTCCACTTCCGGCGAAGACCGGAACCTGTGCTGCTATTAGCTTGGCCGACGTTCATTTGTTTAGATCGTTCTATATATTTTGAAAAACAATATTTCTAATGTTTTGCTATTGCCCTTCACTGCCGACTCGGTTTACCACTTTTCCATTCCACTTTTTTATGTATTTCATGCATTATGTATTCACGTGCGAGTTTGAGGCATAATTTAGATTTAAAACTGAACAATCCGACAGCAAGAGCTGAATTTGTTTGGTAATAAATGGAATAAAAGAAGAGTTTCCCTTCAAGAGCTAGTCCTTTTATTTTCTCGTAGCCACGCGTTGAAGATAATAAATGGTCGAAGACAAATCATCCTTACAACCAACTTCTTTTGTGTCTTTGATTTATGGCTTCCAGTATGATCGGATACTTTATTTGTCTAATTGTTTGCTTACATGTATAAAATTTTATTTTCACTTTTTTTTCCAACAATTTTACGCAGTGAGTCAAAAGTGGTTATAAATAATTAATTTTAGAAGTCAAGTTAAGGTGCTTAAATTAGTCTAAACAACATCCACGGCACTCATCAAGACGAGAAAAGGAACGTGACAAGGTAGGATACCTGCCGGATTAGTAGATCGAATGATAGTCTTGACATCAGATGGACACGCCGATATAATCCAAACTAGACCCTCTCGCGGCAATTAGTTCACTAATTCTACATGTAGCTGCCCGATTAACATCTAAATATTTCTTTGTTATGTTTAAAAGTTGTGATGATTGTTACTTAAAAGAATTCCTGCTTTATTGCATCGATAGATGTATTAAATTCTGTACAATCAAAGAAAGAGCGCTTAGAATAATTTCGATAGGCGAATGTTAAGCACGAGAGTAATTTTTATAAAACAAAAGACACGGAAACTTTTTTCAGGGTGTAACAAGTAGGTAATTATAACAAGAATTTTAATTGTATTTTCTATGCCACTCGGTACATACAAAACCAAAAATTGAGTTATTTTTAATATTAAAAGTTATATTATACAACTCGGATACCCAGACAGTGCCTGTAACCCTGTTTAGGAATAATTTTCCGGATTAGTAGGTAGTACTAGGACAATGCACATCTCCCATTTTTTTTAACATATTATGTTTCTTGTAAAATTGTAAAATTGAAAAAAATAGTTCATCAAATATAGATTAAGAAATTCATAAATTCAATGATATTTTTCATGATTAATATGAATTTTTTAACAACATAATAAATTTTGTTCATCGGCGCAAAAATTATGAGATTTTTATCAACTATTTTTGTGGTGACTACAGTAAGGGATCAGACCCCCCCCCCATCATAAATGTGTATGACAAGTATGAAAAAAAGACAAAACAATGTCCCAAGCTGCAGAATATATTGAAGTGATACTTTTTGTTTCCCAAGCATACCACATATAAAATTTAAAAATTGGATATCAAACCAAAATCAAAATTATTTTAATTCATTTATAATAAAATTTTCTATATTAAAAGGAAAACACAAATCGAAAGATAACTTGACCATACACAAACGATATCAATTTCATTTACTTTGCCTTCAAATTCAATCATTAATTTTTCCAATTTCACCAACAATTACAAATATTAATTCTTAATAATTTCAGTTGTCCAAATTATTTTCATTTATTTCCAAATTCAATCTTCAATTACCAAAATATCATTCTTTGCTAAAGTTATCCAAATTTTGTCCAAAACTGAGACAACCAAATTTCAAATAAGTAATTAAAAATAAGTTACTCAAAAACATAAATTAATTTATTCTCAAATAAAACTTTTCAAATTAAAATATCAATTAATCGTAGGAGACAAAAATTCTTCGTTCCGCTTCCAGCAGCCATATTGGCAAAAAAGCCTGGTTTTCGTCGCTCACTATTGCCACCCTTAACTAGTTGGCGGGAAAAATCAGCAAATACGAGTTTAATACAAATTTTGAAATAAAGAAATTTTTACAAAAAACAAACACAATTTTCCAAATAAAATATTAAAATTGTCAATGAAGGATTTTGGAACATGACATCATACAAATCAGCTATGAAAGCTTGTGTGCTATGATGGAAAGAGATACCAGCTTACCAGGCTTGGTAAGCTTATTTCCACAGAGAAGTATTATTATAGATATTATAGATCAAAAGCGGCGAAAATTCGGAAAAGATTGCCCAGAGCTTTTTATTAGGCCGCAACGCAACTATTAGAGCGTTATGTATAATGTAGTCCTGACGACGCGACGCTTCTCGTTCCACCCAGAATGACCACCATTCCTAATTAATAATTTTGGTGGGAACTTTCAGTTAAATGGGCTCACGAATTTAACTTCTTGCTAAAATCTATTGAAAAGATGACAGTTTTCTGAGCATTTTGAAAAAAAATTATTGTGGATTATCCATTTGTTTTCGATAAGGCGGCATTTAAAAATCAAAATTTTATATACAAAAACATGGCGGAAGTTCGCCCGAACTCACCAAAGGCGGTACTTGAAAGAGGTGAATCTCATTTTTTTTAACCTTTAATGGATAATCTGTGATAATTATTTTTAATGCTCAGAAAATTGTCCTTTTTGTAGTGGGTTTTAGGAAAAAGTTAAATTCGTGGGCCCATTTAACTGACAGTATCTATTTTGGTTTTATAAAGGCTCTCGAAATATGTATTAACATCAGAACATCACCTAATTAGGTTTACAGAACCTTTATAATAACAAAAATTATTTATTTGCTTGGGATCGACAATATCACCATAGTAGCATCACTTAGCACTGAAAAGTAATTAATGAAAGTAATCAACAAAATCATGTGCACAATAAGCAAATAGGAATAGAGGCAGAAAAGAGGCACATCCGCAGTGCTACACAAGGTGATGCTTAGCATGCGAGGCCAGGAGAGTTTAAATGACCTTTAATGGCTGAAGTTTCAGCTCAAAATACGTAATGCCGATGTGCTCAGAAGCTGAGCAAAGCAAGATATAGAAAGAAGCTGATCCAGGTCCAACGGAAAACCGCAATATAAATCAGCTAGGAATAGAAACATATCATATCAAAATCACCATTGCACATTGATCGAATTAGAGATAAATTTCTAAGAAAGAACAGGTGTAATGAAATCTATCTTTCCCCAAAAATGTGGAAGCGACAATTTTTTACCACACCTGGGATAGGTGTACCCCAGTAATAAAATTTCCAGTGGTGATGCTCTTGATGTAACACTAGCTCTATAGTAAAAGGAGAAACAAGAGCGTGAATTTGAAAATAAGAATGAGTTTGCTTCTGCACCAAATGAAACAACTGCTAATGAATAGATATGTATTGAATGTAATATGAAAATTATTATTAAGCAATACAACAACAACTTCCAATGCATAAATTCTGAATTCGGCAGCAAAAACATAGAAAATCAATCACGCCGCGAATAATTCCCATAATCGACAACAAGAAGTAGCAAAGCAAAAAATTACTCACCAAGCGCCTGATCAGTTTACAAAATAGTAACGAAAATGGTAGTTTACTGCCCCTGCTTCGATTCTCCAGGAATCCGAAGAACGACGTGACGATTCCAGCTGCTTGAAAAATGATGATCTTCGCTTGAAGCTGACGGAAACGACAATTGCTAGATGACTGAATAGAAGAGGCTGATAAAACACAGCACACTATGAACACTAGAATTCGGTGTACGTCGAAGACGGCAGGAGGGCTCAAGAAACAATAACTTGCGATTCTTACACTCGCAAATAATGTCTCGGATGGTTAAATTAAAATTAAAATAAAAAATCGAATGTGGCAACAGATTAATCGTATGTCTCCCAATTAAGCACCTGTAGAAGCTGATCTCGGGTCACGTTAATAATTCGCACAACTAATCCTCTCCGGAATCAAACTACTTAACTAGGTTACTTAATAACAAAACGCTGCGCAGTTTCATTTCCACTTGATCTGCAAATTCACATCTGCGATCTGCGTCCTCCAAAACTTAACCCAAGACTCCCCTAATTCACGCGTATGTCTACGGCATATCCTAAGGCGCGTCGATCTCTCCACTAGCGGCATGGAGCAGAGGGCAAAAGGGACACTCAAACAATTATTAAACAATAAATTGTTACACAGAGAAAATAAAATAACACTGACAACAGCAAGTAGAGATACAACTTGATCACCAAGATAGAGAGAGTATTGGGACATTGCTTCGTAGCTGACATTATACCACGAACTTCAAATATACTAAATTCAAGTACTAATAGTTACGGATTAATCCGAGATTCAAGATTAATTCTCGAAATAGCAGCTGTTGCTACGATACGGTCTAAATTTCAGTAATCTTATTAGTAAATCCTAGGATTATTTTGAATCTTGGATTAATCCTTGACTGTTAGTATGGGCGTAAGTGGCTTTGTTGTATTTAATTTTATTAAGTAAGAAAATAGTGAGAAATCAAATGATTAAAGATACGAGTCGAGTATTAGTAGTTTGATTAATAAAATGGCAGACATATTATAACAAAGCCAAGAAGAAAGCCAAAGCTGAAATTTAACATTTTTGTGCAGTATTATTAAAGTAAGATGATTTAATTAAAATATAGTAAAAACTAAATAGGACACAGAGAATAGTACGGACACAGGCAACTCGACGAGTCCCACTCAGCGACAGTCAACTCGTCGATGGCCAACTCGGCAACCCGTGAACAACTCGGCGACACCACAGCTTAGTTTGTTTGGATGTTTGTTTGCTATACTATATGTACTCCTAGACCCTTCGGCCGATTTCAACCAAGCTTTGCACACTTACTCAGTGGGACTTCGATTAGGTTTTTGTCAAAAAAGAAACAGAGAAAAGTTGAGAGCAGAGCGAGATCTGACAAGTAAGGGACAAATAACGAGCAAAATATTGTTAACAGGCGGCGCGACAATAGTTTTATTTACTACATAAAGAAAATTCCAGTAATACTAGCGTTAGGTTTTTGTGCAAAAATGTTCTAAAAATTTGAGAATAGAAAATTTTACAAAATCAGGGAAGTTGGGTGATGCGCTTGAATGGATTAAGAGATTATCATAAAAATTCTTTTCTATTATTTTAGTAATCATTTAATCTTACTCTTTTAAGTTGGAACTTTAAAACTCGAAACTCGAAAAAGATTTGAAGATTGGGAAGTAAAATTGGAACACACTCGAGCTACTGTAAATTCTTTAAAAGAGGCGCACTAAAGTACTTTAGCGGAAACCCCATACGTCGTACTGAATTACCTACTGCAAAAAGAAATTGCAGCAAAACGCTTAAGGAAAAGAAAAGGAGATGAAGAAATTGCTGCTGCCGGTCAGAACAATAAATAGAAAAAAAGAATATATCTGAATTTCGCTGAAAAATAATTTTAAAAAAATAAAGATAGGTAGGGGGTTTTAAAAAAGATTTCAAGTCACGATTGTGCAACTAAACTTATATTCTAGGTGCCATACTAGAAATAGGTATTTCAAATTTTATTGTTTAATTTAATTATTTTTGTATTAAGTATATTAAAAAATGTAGTATTTTGAAGATACCTATTTATAGAAAATAGCCTATTTTCTTCCCACTTTTTGAAAAAAATACTCCAGATGCTCATTTTCAACATTAAAATTTTAAATAATAAATTTAAAAAATAAAATAACTACGACAAAGTGTTGATGAGCAATTCGTTCAATTTATTATTATTTGTAGGAAGTTATTTAGTTGGAAAAAATTTAGATTTTTGGTTCTGTAGATTATTACATTTTTTAATTATTAATTTCAAAATATTATTAAACAAGCTAAACTTTTCCTAAAATTAGCTAATCCTTCTGATTCTGTTTAGTTCTGTAACTGAATTTTTATTAAAATTTTTTTTCTCGACATTTTTCGTATTTTTCAAAAGATCTCAGCATAAGCCCAAATTCAAATTTTTAAATTCACAACTTGTTGATGCACACAGGAAGACCGAACTAAGAAATTCTGTTATTCCAATGTTATGTGATTAACGTTCTAATTAAAAAAAAAATTTTTAATGTCTCATCCCTTTATTCGGGATAATGGATTCGGTTAGAAATTTTTTTCTTTTTTCAAATTAAAAGTGTGTTTTATTTTAACAAATATGTGATTAATATTGTGAATAAAAAAACAAGAATAAATTTTGGGTAATATAAATCGAAAAGTTAAGTGATTAACTTTATTGTTGACTTTGTAAGTGATGTAGAAAGGTCTGATATTAAATTGACAATAGACTTTAATAACGAAATTACAAGAATTAACCAACGGCAAATATCAAGCGGCACAATATACATCAAGTCGATAAACATTTGAATTTATAATTAAAAACCAACACAAATACACAATACGTCAAGTGTAAACATGCGTATACCTTCAGTATTTTTTCCGACGTTGACTGAAGTAAAATAAACACCCCTAATTAATTCAAACGTAAACATTGATTACGCCTGAAAAGACACCATTTGAATCAATAATACATTGTGCAATAACATATGGGCACCAATAAAACAAATCAAGGCGAATTTCAAGTAGCTCTACAGAAGTGCAATAAATATCATAAAACATTATCGACGTTAGAATTAACTAAAGGACCATAGGTAAATCAGCAAACATGTGGCCAATTTTTCCAAGCCGTTGAACGCTTTATCCAATACATTTTAGGATTAAATACTTTGATGATAGGTACTTTATTGTTCGTTTGGAGAACGGAGAGATTACCATACAAGGATTTGAACAAAAAAGCAACGAGGTAGGTAGGTACTTATTCTCTTTTACAACTGCAAGTAAACTCGTCATCTAACAGGTGTAAAAGTTAATACCTATGCATGTCGGGAAGATTTATTTAATCGCTTATCATTTTAAAATTTAATTGATGGTAAGTGAAAAGTTGGATAATTACAACAAATTTATAAGTTACGTTAACTATGTTGGTTATGAAAAGTTTGCACTACTAAAGCGAAATTACAAGTTGCTTTTTGGAGCTTAGTTTTATTTATTCATGACGCCAGATGTGTCCAAGTTCGCCCGGATAAACAAGCATTTACCAGATTCTACATGAGTGATTCCACTATACAAAGCGTGGCTTTATTTAATACCTTGTTGCTCATTTTTAGGGTCAAAACATAACTTTTTCGTAATAACGAAAAAGAACATTGAGATTTATTTTGGTCTCCAATATGTCTTGCCATAAGTTAAACTGAGCGCTTGCCCATTCTTCTTTTATGTGTATGGATTTCTCAATTCGTGGTCTTTAAAAAAAGATTTTATGTAAAGGTGCTTTTAGTGTTAGATACATTTAGCATACGTTCAAATGCTGACACTAAATAAAGGAAAATAGGGAACCCAACCCTTCCACTATCAAACCTAATAATACCCCTTCATTAGGTTATTGACAAGTCAAGAGTAGAGATGGAGTATTCAAAGCATTACGTACACCTAATCGAATCACAGTCGATACTCACTGATTTGTAAACTTATTTATTATCATTAAAGGTTAACAATGGGGTTCGCAATAGTATTGCGTAATTTTTTGGGAGCAGCTCGTAGAACGCTAAGGACAATGTGACAGGTATATATGGCGATACATGTCGCTCATTAAACTTGCATGAGATATTAAAAAAGTTAATAAAGTTTATTACAGGGTATTACACAGAAGATAACCAATCATCAAGGACAATAAGGTTGCAATTAATGTCGCGTGCGTTTGTTCTACTGCGGTCACGTGTGACGTCACGTTATGGTCATTAGGGGCGTAAAGTCAGTCGGAGTCATCATCATTAAACACGGCACCTAAACACGCCAAATGCGCATCTGCTTTACTAAATACCTGATATTTATATTAATAATGTAAAACCAATCAATTTTACATACTTTTTTTGTGCGATCGAACAATTATTATCCTTAAAAGCACCTTACATGTCGAGGTAAGTAAAATCAAAGGCTTATATCTAATAACTGTGTGCTTTATGACAAATATATTCCATTTGATGTGTCTGTGACACATATACAGGAATTATAGGTGATGCAGTCAGTATTCGTCATAGGGGCTGCGTCCCCCAGTAAATAATACGATAGACCCAGCGAGCGCAGCTAAAAGCATATCTGTGTATGGAGTAAGTGAATTTGGCTGGGAAGATACTTTTAGGAAATGTCCACCCTTGCTAGAGATTACAAAAAATTCCATATATCAAAACTTATTTCCGGAATACGCGGATGTATTACTAGTAATAAATATGACGTCTTAGAAAAATTATATGCCACTTTTTATCAACAGTTTATGGGTTGGAAGAGAACAATTTTATGTCATTACTGCAATCTCTTCCAGCATTTATAAACATACTTACTCTTTATTTTAATCAAATTTAATATATAACAGCCAAACAGCTTCTTCTTCAAAAACATTACGTATACATTTTGAATATTGAGCAATGGCATTGCATAATTACGCCATCCCCTGTGCACGCTTATTTTATAACTCCCCAGCATATTAAATTTTAACAAGCAATAAATAAAAATATACCTTGTAATAATCAACAATGCAGATGTTTCTCTAACCATCTGCGATGTACATGATTTAATAGTGAACGCACACAGCACACAGGTAACGAGCAGCTATCACCTCACACCTCATGAAAATGTCATGAGCTGATTGAAACAAATGACGCTTCCAAAATAAGAGTATCATGACTGTTGCAGCTACATCAATCTATCATTCAACTATTCTATTGTCACCCTATATGTATACAAAATATATAAAATTTAACTCGATTACATAAAACCTGTATACCTTTACCTAGGTATACGAACGTATTTGATAAATGGAAAACGAGTCGAGAAACGAAGGTGATTTTTCACTGGTTTACATGTTTTGACTAATGATGCGTTTACATATATTCAATTTTTCTCGCGAATTTTGGAGATACGGGAAATTGATGATCGTGTAGGTAACCGTATCAAGAAAAATGTTTTATTTGCCCTTATTATATTTTAAGTCGCAATGCAAATGATGCATTAAGTGTAAGAAATTTTATTTTTTAGTTAAACTAACTTTTAATTTATTTTTATTGTTACATCTTGATTTTATTTTTTATTTCCTTATTTCAGTTGTAAAATTGACAGCCACTGATACAGACTGATATTTCTAGTAAAAGCAATAGTTTATCTGAAATTTTAATAATGTCATCAAAACCATAGAAGTAGTCATTAACCGTAATTAGAAAATTAGGTTGTAATTAGTGAAAAATCATGTCACACGAACTACCGGTTTTATTGCATCTTGCTTTTTGTCTATTTTTATTATTAAAGGCAAGGCCCAAAAATGTTATTATAATGTTTACCCAGTCAGTGCTATAAATTTTTCAATATTTTCAAGAAAATGAGTATTGCAAGTTTATAGTAGTCGTCACGGACTATTCAAAACAATGGTTTTCAATTATGACGAGGCTTGAAGTTCCATGACGACTACTATAGCAAATTTATCCCATTATCCGGGGTGTTGCCGAATATATCTCCAATATTAAAATACCTCCAAATTGAATTTAATTTCTATTATGCATAAATTTATTATTAATACTAATGAGCAATTACAAACAATTAATTAATAGTTAAATTTACATGGGCAGCCTAGGCTGCTACATAAAAATTATAACAATTTAAAAAGCATTTTTTGACCTCTTAAGTAAAAGCTAGATGAAATCTAATGCTCTTATCATTCGTAGTTTTTATTTTTTCTCTATAAAAATTGAGGAAGCAGTAATTTGCATAAATAAGTTTTTGCATGTTAAATTCCTATAATCGCCTAAACTCGTGCAGCACCCGGTATATAATTCATAAGTAGTCGAAATTTCCAAAATATTTTGCAGGTATATTTTTTAATTTCAACATTTTTATTATGAAAAACAACTCTTGTGTGTTGACAGCTTCTAGCTAAAGCAAGATACAGCTGCAGGTGTTATAAATATAAGAATAAATTAAATAATGAAAGCTTTTTATTATTGTATTGAACAAAAATATTATGCTGTTTGCATATTTTATTTTTTGTAATAATTGTTTTTAGAAAATATTGTGATATTTAGGTAAAAATAATTTATTTGCTCTCTGGGAACATTGAGAATTTATATAAAAGAAGCTCGGTGTAGTCTTCCACCAAATTAATAAAATTCATTTTGTTTTATTCGTGATTCGGGAAAAATAATAAAAAAGACATTTTATTAAATTTAATTATAAAAAATCCTTATATTTATTGTTCACTGACTTGAGAATTTTGATACGGAATAATTGGGTCTAGGACAAACGGACGAGGCCGAAAGGAAGCGAGCGTTAGAATGCAAACCCAAAAGGCCGCAGACCCAATAGGACGCAGATTCAAAAGGACGCAGACCCGAAAGAAAAAAAAAATTTTTATACTAACCTACATAAACAGACCCATGCCATCGCCCAGATCTCCGTTTTCGTACGGAACTCTCTCTTATACTTCAATAGAAAAAAATAAAAACTAACACTAACCTACATAACCGACCCATGTCTGAGCACAGATCTCCGTTTTAATTTTTCGAATTATTAACTCCGCTTCGTTAATTCAATTTTACATGTATTTTAGATGTGGAATTCAATGTACACGGGGGTATTCTATTGCCGGTGCGTGTAATGAACAGGGATATATTTTATAACCTATTTTATATTAGGCAAGAAATATTTTTAAGGGTGAATTCGTGAATTCGTGAAATCTGCCGTAGTAAATTCGCTGAAATATCCCTGAAATCGCTCCACCTCGACTGGAAAGCTCCACCGTGACTGGGAGGCTCCACCGCGACAGAGTAGTCCGATTGATGTGAATAGTACGATGTGTGCATCATGTCTGACCTAACCTAAAAAAAACTAATTTTTTGCGTCTTTTTGGGCTTGCGTCCTTTTGGGTATATGCGTCCTTTTGGGTTTGCATCCTAACGCTCGCGTTCTTTTGGTCGCGTCTTTTCGGCCACATCCTTTTGTCCGGCTCTCAAATTAATTATATCTTACAGTTTTTTTTACGTCCTGAGTAACATCTCAAAAGTCCAAAGGAGGAGGGACTACGTCAAACATCTGGCAACAATGGAAAGGTGCTCGAAAACGGTTTCTTGCGATTTTCTCGGTTCCTATCAATTTTACAACTAAAATACCTCTATTCGAGAGGAAAGATATCTTTCTTCTTCATTCTTCATTGCAAAAAATCATGTTTAAAAACAATCATGTGCGGGAAATTGAGATGTTGTTGAAATGTTGTCTTTTGACACCCACCCTCAATCCGCAGGATTTAATTCATTGTCGAACTACTTCTGAATCTGATAGTAGACATGAAAAAAATATTGTTGTTTATAATATAATTTATAATTTCACTGGTTTGCTTTTGCTCACAGACTTGGTGAAACATGAACTGTTTCCTCTTCTTTGTCGGTGGGTGTATGAGCAGTTAGAATAATGAGGGAATCTACATTTTTCAAGAACAATGAAGAGAAGAGCAGATGTTTAATCCAACATTTTTTTTGGAGTACTTCAAAATAATATTTATTATTGACTTTTTCATTGCATTTTACATTTTACTATGAGAAAAAATCGAAAAAAATTTTTGACATATTTTTCAGCGGAGTTTATTGTGAAAAGTATTACTCGCAATAAAAAATTGTATAGAACTTTTTTTATATAGAATTATCGTATCTTTCTTTTTGAATTGAAGTATTTTGGTCATAAAATCGATAGGAAGCGAGAAAATTACAGAAAATCGTTTTCCAGCACAAAGGTGCAATGTAAAGACATTGTTGCCAGATGTTTAGCGTATACTCCCCCACTTTCGGTCATTTGAGACCTTATTCAGAACACTAAAATATATCTAAAACCGCACCAAAACCTTAAGATATAATTATTCCGTATCAAGGCACTTTTTTTACCTATTCGCCTTGCTCAAAGAAAAGCTTTTTAGAAGCTAGGTATTTTAGAACACAATTACACCTACAGTTTTAGACTAAGTAAAATGCTTTCTTAATTTTGATTTTGAAGATAAATAAATATTTTAAAACACTTGCTATTTAATTTGCAAATGTGTAATTTTAATAAAAGATATTATATTTACGTTCATTTTATAGATTCAATATTTCCGCTACAATTATCAAAAGTTTAAAACGCGTCAAGATGTCATTTAACATTTTATGAATCTTTTAAATATCTCAATAATCTCAAATCTCTCTTTTAAATCTTAAATCTTTTAAAAATCATTGAAAAGTATCTGTAAAAATTAAAGACAAATAATGTTCCTGTAGCAGTGGCGACTCGTGGACCGGTTTTAATATTAAATTAGAAATATTGTTGTTTCGAGATCATAAGAAACATAAGGTTGTTCAGAACGTTTTTCTATACCTCTTCTTATTTTAGACTTAGTATTTTTACCAAGTCCCTCTGTATTTTTTCGAAACCAGTAGGACCAATCAACATTATTAATTGCAATTCAGTTTTTTATTAAATATTTTCGGAAAAAAATAATTTTTTATCCAAAAACTTGGCTTTACGTTAAAACTCATAAATTAATTTTATATTTGGTAATCAACTTATTCGTATTAGAATATGGAATATGGAATTAGCTACAATATTTAATAAAAAAATATTTGATTTTTAGAGAAATGAAAGCTTGAAAGCATTTTTTATAGTAATTAATTCTTAATATACCTACCATTTATTTCTTTAGTATTTAATAAATACTAGTTATTTATTGGTTTTTAATGTATGAGCTTGTTTAATGTCCAGTTTAATGTGTAATTTGTAATATCTACTATAATTTAGTTTTAGTACCTATATTATTATTATAATTTACAATAATATTATTTTTATGTGTTTATACCCAAAAAGAGTGTTAGTTTACAACAAAAATTGTTTGAATTAGGTCAACCAGTAGTCATGCGCTCCAATTTTGCTAGATTATTAAGTTATCATTTATTAAACAAAATTCAAGATTCACTTTTTCACCGTCGCGTCGCGTCGGTCATAATGAAAATAAAAGCAGGTTCTTTATTTTACATTTATTGCCGCTCGTCGCCGGCAGTAAATGGAATATTTATTAATACTAATTATTTAAGAATTCATTTTCGTGATTTAAATAAAACTACATTTTTCATATAAATAAATAGAATTTTTCAACTTAGAGATTTTAATTTTAATTTTCTCTGAGCAAAAATTGCAATAGGGATCATACCAAAATATTAAACATTACTGCTGCTAATTTCAAAATTTAGAAAGCATATCATGCAATAAATAGGAATTATAATATCGTACCTATATTAGTTATTCTACCAGTTTTGTAATAATTACATCTGAAAGAATAATAAAAACTCTATTACCTAAAACCTTGAAATAGAAAAAATATTGATGTGACCTAAAGTTGAATATAGTAAATCACAGGAACTGGATTTTACAATTTAAACACCTATTTGTTGTATGTGTGTTTATAAAAGTTTGTTATCTGAAGATTGTCACGAATCGCTTACTATGGCTAGTGTCAACAATTTCCGGGACATACAAAGTCAATTTGCAGTCCTGTAAAAGACAGGAGCTGCAGAAAGCGTGTCCATGTGCTTAGCTATATGTACACGGCTGTCATCTACAAATCATTCTCATTCTTCCTTCTGCCATTTAAACAAAAGTTTAAAATAGTTAACGGTTGTTAAATTCAATATCTATCGGATAGATTTTAACACATTTTTTAATGTTCCGAACCAGTTTTTTACTAAATCGGCGATTTAAAATTAGTAACGTAAATTATTTCACTTTAAAGTGAGAATTTTAATCAGGACAAACTGAAAACTACCGACAACACTCGACAAACAATTTTTAAAGTTGAAGGGTCTTTACTAAGAACTAAATTCTTCAATTCCTTTGGGAAGAGCGCGGTCATTTTGAACACTGCAAAAGGCCACGAGTCAATATTATGTTTAAGGTTCTTCTGATGTTGTATGTTGTGCTGCGACCCTCTCTCGAGTTTAGTCTATAAACAAACGGGTGCTTGAAAAAATTAAAAGCTTAGAAAGAGAAATAATAAGAAAATAAAAATTCGAGTTTTTTACAAAAGCAAAATTTCATTATTCCGAACCGTAACGTACGTTTTGCGGTCAAATTGGTTAGAATAATTTTATATTAAAAATTACGGCTTTAAGACTATAAAACTATTTTTATAGCTTGATAAAACGTTCAACAATTTTTTGTTTATTGTGGTTCTAATGTTGATCCTTCTTAATTTATGTTTTTACGGTCATCCGAGATATAAGACTATATAAGGTAAGTATTGATAAGGTGACAATAATAATATACCTATACGCAAATAAGTTAGTATGCAAATGTAAATAATAAAAAATTAACCAACCAAAGAAATAACGAAATGGATTCTCCGAAATTTTAGCGTGCAAAACTTGTTATCTTCAGATTGGACGTTTACATTCATCTTATTGATAATATAAATACGTTATACATTAATAACGCCCACAAAATCAGCACATTATTAATTATTATAAAAATTTTTAGGTGAAGATGAAACAAATTTTTAAGTTTGAGCACGCGGATAATAACTATTCCAATTAACCCATAAAGACTCCACTGATTTGGATACCCACATACTTTTGGTTCAAATTTAAAAATTCATCTCGAGATCGGTTTTTCAATAATTAGCCCTTCAAAGGTGTAAAAATGTTTCTATTGTGTAAATAATGGACATTTCTACAAAAAATGTTAAATTAAAATGTCAGTTTCATTAATATTAAATTGTCGATATTTTTTTGTTATCGAACTGTTAACGTTCAATAAGGTAATATAGGTACCCATAAATTGAATAAAATTAATATAGACAAAAAGCTTTTTTTGTCATTTAAAACTTTAGCACTTGTATATAGAAAGTTAAGTGATATGTTGCGTGTGTTGGTCAGTCACGTATTGCGATGGACTAAAATAATTTCCTGCTTTTAAAGATTGCTTTATATGAAATTGATATAATTTTTGTATAAATAATTTATTTGGAAAAGTACCTACCTATATAAAGATGTCCTGCAACGTTACGCGCCGCGTATGAATTAATTGGACTTTTATTTAAAATTTTTTATAAAAATGAACTAAAGACTTTGTTATTCAATTTTATTGCGGTTGCATTTGCTACTTTAAAATATCGATACTTACTCATGTGAGATAATGTGAATTTTTCCCGATAGAAGCTTTTTTTATTTTACCACTGTAATAGTAAACAAGGTTATTTGAAAATTTTATCTTCGACAAATATTACACGCCAAAAGAACTTCTATGTTTAAAATTACTTACTATGGTAGAAGAATTTATTACCAAAGTAAAATGAGCAACTCCGAACTAAACAATTATTATTTTAACAAGAAAACTTGACAAAACAAAAATGTAAATGTTCTGAAGAAATTAAAATTTAAAGACTATTTGAAAGGGTTACAAAATGTAAATTTTATCCAAAAACTTAAATTTTATGTAGGAATTATGTATGTATAGGTACAGAATATACCTACCTGGAGAAAAAATTACTATTCATGAAAAATTTGCATGAAATTTTGATTTTACAGTGAATCTATGTTCTATATAATTAGAAATTTTAATATTGCATGTTACATTATACCGTGACTGACACCTTCGATCAGTAGGTAATTATAGCATGGGTAATGCGTGACAACAATCGAAAATATTTCTACCCCAAATAAGTTACATCCCAGATGTTTTATCTATTAAATTATAAAATCAATAATTAAATTAATTTGCGTACTTTTCATTACTCAAAATAATTAGTTCCATAAATTTTTACAAAAATTTATTACACACATAACAGCTAATACCAGTTGTAATGGTACTCAACTATGCTGAATTATAAATCAATACGCAATAGATAACTGCGTCGATAACAAATATTTCAAAAAATTCACTAACCAAATTAATCCAACGATAAAAATTTCTGTATTTTTTCAAAAAATGATTTCTGTATTATTTAGTTTAAAAATTTTTATTTGCGCTATGCAGTCAGCAAAAAAAAAATTTTTCTTTAATTCCAAAAAATATGACGTCAATCCCTTCAATGTACGAGTACATTTTAAAACCTTTTTTATTCAAATTTTGAATTGTATCAAAACCGAATTGTCCCTTCAGACTCCTTTCATATGAGAAATAATACTGCTTCAATGCCGTCCGTCGGTGTCGATGTAACAAAATTAATATTACTTAAGTTTAATAATTACTTTTTACATTTAAAAAAAAATAACATGTTTTATTCGGAGCAAACATATATTTAGTGGCAGATTTCCTTCACTTCACGTCATTCATACGTCAACTTGAAAATTTTGAAAAAAAAATTTTAATATATTTTGTTATATATCAACTTAACACTATAACTTCTGAGTATTTGTAATATTTTAAATTATTTATTTTCAATTAATTTTATTTCCTCTTAGAAATTAGTTTATGAAAAACTTTGTAAGACGCCGAATTTAAATCAACAAAACGCTTTTACAAAAATGCAATTTTTACATCTTTATCAGCATTACGATATTACGATACTGTTAATTACAGGCTTTAGTTTTTTTTTCCTTGAAAACAAAATGTTTTCTTATGAAAAACTTCATAAGGGTGAATGTAAACTGGGCCAATTGTAAACTGGGCCAAATTTGAAAAACACTCTAAAAAATGGGGGTAATTTTACCGGTGAAATTTTAACCACTTAAAAATGAATTTTAACCACTTAAAAAGAGCAAAATTAATTTTAGATCTGAAAATTACCCTGTTAAAAATAGTAAATTTACCCTAAAATTAAGGTAATTTCATTTTTTACTCTAAAACAATGTAATATTACCCTGAAAATAGGGTAAATTTACCCTGAAAAATGGTGGTAATAAAGTTGCCTCCATTTAATAGGGGAAATTTACTAAGTTATTAGTAAATATCATTTACAACATTCTTGTGAAAATTACCCGGTTTATAAGGGTGAATTTACCTTAAAAATTGTCGACTTTTGTTTTGTTCCACTATTTTCAAGGTAAATTCACTCTTATAAAATTACTCCTGGTATGCGAATTTACCTTGACAATAGGAGGTAATATAGTTGCCTTCTTTTTTCTGGGTAATTTTCCCCAATTATTTTTTAGAGTGAATGGTGAACTGGGCCAAAGGCACTTTTAACTAAACTTATGAAAGTAGTAAACTGGGCCGAAGTCACTTTTGGCTAAAATTTTGAAAGTTGTAAACTGGGCCAAAGACAAATTTAAGGTAAAAAAAGGGGTGCAGGTAGGGTGTTCCGGTGTGAATTCTTTTTTGATATTAAAAAAAAATATCAGAAACTAACTGAAACCTACCGATATCTACATCCTCGCGTTCGATCTACCTATTCGCGCATATTTTTATGGTGGATCAGTGTATTGCCATGGTTATCTTTGTCAAATTTGACACTGCGCTACCCTGCGCTCCGGTCCCCTCCGCTCCGGGCGCTCCAAGCCGTTTTGACAAAGACTACACTCATTAAAAATATCCCCGAAGGCCGAAAGAACTCGCCAATAAACTCGAAAAAGGTGAAACTCGTTTCAGGATGGATCCGAAAGTGCGGGGTGCGGAGGGAATCCATCCTAAAAACAAGTTTTGCATTTGTAAAATATAATTAGTGCATGTCAGGGATTTGTTGGCATTTAATTATAAAAGCCGCAGAACTATTTTTTATGGTGGATCCGTGTATTGCCATGGTTGTCTTTGTCAAAACTTGAACTTGACAAAGACTAAACCAAAAATAAAAATAAGAATAAAATTCATATAAATTCGATATCGAATAACGAGTAACGATACGCTGACGTGTATCATCGGTTTTTGATTTTCAACCCCCATGCTGCAATTTTTCAATCAATAATTTTTGTTTTTGGCCCAGTTTACCATTTTTAAAATTTTAGAAAAATTTACTTTTAGCCCAGTTTACCACTTTCAGGTAGTTTTTTGGCCCAGTTGCTATTACAAGTTGCTATTACTGCTATTATAAGAAATCAATAAATGCTATGTGATAAATCCGTTAATTTCTTGTTTATTATACATAGTATAGCAATTTATTGTAATTACTCTTAGGTAATTTATTACCATTACAAATACAATGTTATAGAAATAATTTTTGATGTACAGAAATAATAAATATTATTTTGTTTGTTCAAAAATAATGTTGGTAGGTGTTACGTAGAGAATACTTGGCTAATTTGGGGATGTTGATGTTGATTTCAAAATGTGTGCAAAACATACTGTTCACTAATAACTATATTCATTATATAAAACATAAATTACATCTATTAAAACTACTAAATATTTTGTTAGATCATATATTATGTTATAATCAACTACCAGCTATGACCATTATTGTTATTACAATAACTTATACAAATAGGTATGTACATATATACCTACAGTAATATTAATAAATATTTTAATATGTTGTATTTTCCTGTATAACTTTTAATATAATTAAGTTGAATATTAATATTATGTTGTAGTTTTATAATTACAATATTAATTCTAAATTAAAATTTAAAAATAGCCAGATTAATGAAACTATAAAAATGTTATTTATATTAATTTCAGAATTCATAAATTTATTTATTATTATTTATAATTTATTATTTAAACTTCTATAGAATTCTTAAAATCATAAATTATTAACATAAAACATGAACTACTCTTTTAATTTCGTTTTAAATTTTTAATTGAATTTTAATTGTCGCCTACGTGCATATTCGGCACGGGGGCCCCTAAATTAAAATAATGCGCCATTTCCTCAACTTTAAATTGAAATTTCAAACCAACCGCTTGGGATGTATATTTAATTAAAAAATACAAATTAACGCTTGTTAAATTTTTTAAATATAATTCAGGTCTATTATGTATCACAACCTTTAAAAATAACAGTCAACCTTTATGTTATAATCAAGTTTCAAAATAGCGTAAAGCGAGAAACATTATTATAGCTATAACATGTGTCAGAAAGAGAAAGTATAATATTTCTATTTTCGGATCAAAACGCGGTTCATCAACTTTTTATTTCATAACTGTCACTGTTATAATAGCGTTTTTGATACATAATAGGCCTGATTGTTAAATTTAATTGAAAAATAATACATTAATTAATCTGAAAAATATAAACTTTTCTCGTCCTCCCTACAAAGGTTTTACATAAATTTTAATTTAAAAATAATTATTGTAACTGCACTATTCTTGCTTTTATTTCATCACATTTATATATTTATTTCAAAAAGCCCGTCCACGGACGGGCATCTAGACCCGATTGGTTGGAAACTTGATTGATGTGCAACTCGTCCCAAAGGGAGTACCGGCGGTGGTTTAATATATTTTTTTTCACCAAAAAATGACACGCTGTGTCATTAATGTATTTTATGTATTAAGATAAACATGTTCAATGTCTAATATAGTTACCAATAAACTAAACTAAACTAACTTCAATATTTTTCATCCCATTTCTATGTTAATAAATTTTCAAATTTTAGCCTTTTCCGGCAAAGTACCACTACTTATATTTTCCTGCCAAGGTGCCGTTAGCTAGACTTGTCAAGTAAAGGGTTTACCAATACGATGTTTGTTTTTAAATTTGAAATGAAACTCATATTTCAGACGAAAATGCTATGAATTTTTATTGATATGTAAAGTAGAAGGTCTGCCATTTCTGAACGAAAAATAATATCCTTCAAATGTCCACCATGACCACGCTTACAGACATCGATTCCTTCGTCAAAATTTTCAATCGCATTTTGGCATAATTGAGACTCTATCTCACCTTCAATGGTTTGTCGATTATCCACATAGACTTGATCTTTCACATGGCTCCACAAGAAGTAGTTAAACGGTGTAAAATCGCACGATCTAGGGGATCAATTTATTGCGGAAATTTGATTTGCAATAAAGCCATTGTTTCTCTGACTGTGTGACATGCGGCGCCATCTTGTTGAAACCACATATCACTCACATCCATATTATATCTATAAAATCCCAGCACGCTGCTCATGCTACTACGGCGTGTCATTTTTTGGTAACCTAAAAGCACTCTGATTGGTTGACTTTTTTTACCAACCGAAAAATATATTGCACATCAATCGGGTCTAGTTGCCCGTCCGTGGACGGGCTTTCCAGCTAGTCATCGATAATAGGCCAAACATAATTCGTCAACATGTCCCGATAACGCAATCCAATGGCAGTAACAGCATTTCCAGCTTCATTTTCAAAAAATTCGGCCCAATCGCATCTCCAACCAAAGAGCACACCAAACAGTAACACGAGCCGAATGTAGATGCTTCTCAACAACTACTCTTGGAATTTCCGAGGCCCAAATAGGACAATTTTGCTTATTAACATATCCATTCAAATGAAAATGAGTTTCACCTAAAAAAATGATTTTTACAGAAAAACCAGCACCTTGTTCATTGATGAAATTAGCACATTTTCGGCGAAAATAAAGTCAGCCGACTTCAATTCCTGTATCAGCTATACCTCGTAAAGTTCTATAGCCAAATCCTTCCGCAAAATTCGCCATGTGGTCATTGTGGATAGCCCCAAATGTTGAGAACGTCGTGGAATCCACAAATTTGGATGTTCTTCGACACTTTCACTTACAGCAGCGATATTTTCCGAATGAGTATGTGTTGTTGTAGGTATGTTATGTACCAAACCAGTAAACTTGAATTTATCCACCAATTTCTTGATAGCGGTTTCAGAAGGCCGATCATGACGACCAAAAATATCGTGAATTTTACGAAATGTGGTTTTCACACATCGTCCATTTTCGTAATAGGTTTTAATAATTTTAATATGATTTTCGATTGAAATTGAAGACATTTTAATAAATGGTAAAGCTTCTGCTGTACATATGTCAAAAAACTAAATGTCAGAACTGTCAAAATATTGTCGCATTTTCTTATTGGTAAACTCTGTACAATAACTATTTGTGCAATTAGTCATAAACAACAATATTTTTCCATACGAGGCTTTAGAATACATTATATTATAGTATGTTGCGGAATCTTGTGTTAAAGAATGTTGCGGGTGTAGTACGTTTGACGGGGACACAGGTTTTCACAGATATCACTAAAATTCTTGTAAAATTTTAAAGATGGCATAAAACTAAGGCAATTTATTAAACTGAAGATGAATATGAATTTTTCTTTTAAATTTCGAAATAATCGATTTTTAAAATTCTTATTTTCACTTAAAAGCCGATGATTTATCTATTCTGTTGACGGTACGTGTGCTCAACGTAAATAAATGCAACAACGTGTATTTGTGCGCAAAGCCGTTTGCAGTCTTCTAGCCGTGCAACTGTTAACATCACATTACACATTTATTTTAAACTGAATTATATTCATTATTGTAGTTGAATTTAACTTAAAAACTAATTCTTGCCATTTTAGATCCGTACTTTTTGAGTTCTGGCGGTTGGCGGTGAGTGGACTTAGATATCCGTAAGTTCTTAAAATTAACAAAGTATATAATTTTAATATGCTTTGATAGTAATGTTAATGTACAAATTTCAAAACTATATCAAAAAATCACTCGTATATACCAAGAAAACACGTCATGGGCGAGATTAACTTTACGGAAACAGCCAATCGAATAATTTAATTCGAGTTTTTGACTTTTTTACTGAAAATTTTAAAAGATCCCTAAAATTGAAAGTTTATATTTGTAATTTTCTCCTTCAAATCCTACAATTTAATTTAAAAATCTTTTCTTTTTTTTTTACTTCAAAACAGTTTTTGAAAACTTTTGAAAGAAAGTCAGGCAGTTACTTCAGCTGAGACGGTCATTAGCCTAATAAGTAAACTGCTGATTCTAAGATACTCGGTTGGAATCCCGGGAGAATCTAAAACTTTCATATGACCGTCTCCGTGCTTCGGAGGGCACGTAAAGCCGGCGGTCCCCCTGGGTTGACGATTGCCGCCGTCAACTATTAAAAACAGGGATACAGGCATTCCCCAACCTGGTTCAAGCAGCCGTCGAGTCTTAGTGCCTGAACCTTTCTCTAAAAAGAAAGAGGTTGATAGACCAGAAGTGGACTGAAGGGCTGATGAAGAAAAAGAAGTTACTTCAACTACTTTCAACATTCACTTAGTTAGATATTATATTATTCACCATCATGGTAAGCACGCATCGTTTTGGTGATAATATTCGGTAAATGGTACAAATATCCCAAACCTTGGATAAAACAATGTTTGTAATATAGGTACATTAGCTGTTATGCAGTTTTTCATCCTGGACCCTTCTTACAAATTAATTTAAGCCACTGCTTATTATTGTCGTATTCCAAACTTGTTCATTGAAAATTTTATTTGTGTTGATTTGTAATTAATTTTGAATTTACTGGCTTTTTCGCTAAGTAAAAAGCACCTTTTGTAGCTAATGTGGTAGTGGTGAGCGGTGAAAGGTTTTTACCAAAAATGGCCGCTGGAATCGGAATGTAAAATGTTAGTCTCCTGGAATTTATTTTGAAATTTTAGTTTAAATTTTGTATTTTTAGAAATGATTTGGGATAAAAATTGGAAATTTGGATTTTATTCAAAATAAAAATTTGACTACTGGGTATTTTAAGCATTATAATATAATTTATAATTTATGGTTATCGCACAGATTGGCCATTCTATTTTATATTGGAAAATTGATTTGAAGTTGGAATTAAAATTTTAGTAATTGGGATTTGGACTTTTAAAAATAACCTGTTGGAAAATTTTGGAACCTATAGAAAACAAGCATCTCAATATATGCATGGGCACATGGGAGACTCTTTTATAGTTATGTTTAAAAGCATTACCAGTATTATAGTTGTTATAATAATCTTTTAAGTATAAATAATTAAAAATCAAAAAAAAAACTCTTTTTTTAAGAATGAATTTCTACAAATCGAATTAATTTTTTTCGCACATAATAGCTATCCGAGTATACTCGGGCTTGGTCTTTAAGGGGTTAATAATTTAATTTTATTATTTACCTAAAAATTACTTTAACCCTGGAACTGCACACTTATTTTTTATTACATGCATCTTATATGGTGGTTGGGGTTTCTGAACCCCAGTGTGCAGTTCCAGGGTTAAATAAATGTTTGTTTATTTAAAAATACAAAGGACACGGACGAACCGTGTTTTTTAAACATCTGTGACACTCCGTTGTTACGCCGCTGCTTTTAATATTAATTTCAGTATTACCAATTTATTTACTGTTTATTAATCTTCTATAATTATAACAAACACAATTTTTGTATATAATATTTAAATACATTCAAAATTTTCACAATAAATTAACTTATGTAAGTGTTGATCAAAGTATAGAAAATATAACTGTTATTGACTGTTACAGCGCCAGATGTGTGATTTTGCCATTAGATGTTTCTTTTTCGGGGAAAAAAATCTAGAAATGTATTTTTTAATCTTTGAAGCAAAGGCAAAAAATCAGGGTAAAATACTAAATAGTTACAAACTTTTGAAAAATTTAAGTACCAGAAACGCGTTTCGTTAAGAAAATTGCAGATGCACGGATTTCAGTATCATTAAAAATCGTCAGTTATTATACCAGAATACTACTGCTTCAAACGAAAACTCAGTTACAAGGGTTGCTTAAATGCTTAGAACAAAAAACCTTATAAGAAGTCTAAAAAGTAAGGTAATTATTTCGTTTTACTAATTATCTACCTTAATTTCTGATATTTATTATTTATTTACAGTTCTTACCGTGTCACTTAAATGACTCTAGACTCTAGAGTAAAAAATATAGTAGTTACCTCTCGTCTCCACATTAAGGTTTTTTACCATTTAATTTAAAAACTAAGGTGGGTAAATTTATAGTTATCCTAAAATAGTAAAGCAAAGAGAAAGCATTGTTTATTCGCTCCTAGAATAAACGTCATTATTTTTAGAATAATTTCAAAGCTTTGTATTCAAAATATTTTGAAATATTTTAAATGAAAAAGAAACAAACAAAATCTTTTTTGGAAACCTTTAACATTTTTGAGTTAAAACCATTATGCAATATACATAGTATATCTTTTAGATTTTCCTAATAAACACTTTTTGATAAACAAATCAAAAAAATCTTTTGTAGGTACCACGCACAATAATAAGTCTTGAAATAATTGCAAAAATGTGTTAAAATGAAAGGCATTTAACTTGAAAAACGTCGTGTCGGCTTATATGATATCTGATTTAAAATTTTAAAATTTGGAATATTTTCTAAGGTTTCCAGATCTCACTTAATCTTTCGGATCTGAAAAAGTCAAAGTATTTTAAAATAGGATAACGCTTTAAATATATAATAGACAGAATCCAAATGCATTAACGGCGCATAATAATCAAAGCAAAAAACCTTAGAAAGTTTCTAAAATGCAACACCGTTTATTGATGTGAATGATGATTAAGAAAATTTCCTTTTTATAATAATTTTAAGTGCTTTCGTGATTTAGCAATTTTAAAAATAATTTATACATCCAACTTTGTTTTCTAGCAATAGAAATTACCAAAAGCTATAATTATGTGATGATAAGAAATCCCGACTATTTTTATTCGATTTGCTTCGACTACCTTGTACGTTATAATTTGATGATAAAACAAAAAATGCTTGAAAGAAACTTTTTAATCAATGCTAATCAATTTAGAAATTTTTTTTCAAAATTACAATGTAAATGTCAGGAATTTTGATTTTTTCCTGATCATGCTGAAGATGGACTTCCGACCAAACGTTCCTTGTTTTAATTGCAGACAGTTTTTTGGCGCATCTGTTCCATCACGTTTTAGCAGTTATGCCTTAAGAAAAACTGGAAAAGCTTCTTCATCGCCATTTGGGTATATAGAAAGCAGACCTTTTTATTGGAATTATGTCTTTGCAATTAAAGCACGCATCGTTTGATAATTGTTAAACCATTCTTGTTTATATAAGCTCTATATTATTATCGCGTTAGCTAAATCTGTGCATTTGAAAACGGACTGCTCCTCTTCTGTCCTGTGCAACAATGGTCCTTTATTCTAATCTTTGGTTACAATAGCATTAAGGTCAAGTAGGCGTGAAGAATTTGGTGTTGAAACGGTAGCGGTTAGTACGTACAACATTGCACCTTTGCAACCAGAATTTTGCGCTCCATTATCCTCGAGGGTCGTGATGTTACATCCCGTGCTTTAAATATTTTTACAGGAGCATGTGTGCATAGGTCAAGACAATGGGTGGATAATAAATCACCAAAGAAGTTTAAAAGTTTTATGATCTCATTAACTTAATTACGCTTTCGAAAAAGTTGAAGTTTTTAACTCGAACCACCGTAAAAATTTAATGCAAACTCGTTAATCATAATTAGAGTGTCAAAAATAAATTATTTTCTAAAAAATGTAAGTAAATGAAAATTTCGTGGTTAATTAAAAATCGAAACCAAAATCTTGTGAGAGTGTAAATTTTGCAAATTTATGTATTAGTTAGATAATAGGTCGGATATACCTACATCGGGTACTTTTGGGTATACACTAACAAAATTTTATTGTTATGGTAAGACATAAAAATATAATGTTCATGTGTTATGTTGTTGAAAGAGACAAGATGATAATGTATTTTCTTAATGTATAAAAGCATCTAAACCTCAAAGTAGCTAACCACGAACACTAATAGGTAATTAGCCACTGAGTAGCCTAGTGCAAGTCACACTAAATAAGCTCTTGTAATGTTGAGTAAAATCACTTCAAACTTCTCAATTTTTGTCTTTGTCTTCTTTATATTAAGCAACAAAGATGCTCCACGGCGTAAGATCAAACGGAAGGGAATAAAATAACAGAGGACCAGGTGTAGTTTCATTCAGAAGGCAGCAATTTGTGAAATGGAACAAGGCTATTGTTTGAATTTAAAACCTCTTAGTGCAAGAAAATAGTGATTATGTTATTTTGACTTCATCAAAATGGTTCGCCCCATCAATCTTCTCTTAATATAGTTTTATGTGCCTTTACGATACCCCGAATTTTTTATTTTATGATTGTCTGGAGATTAAAATAAAAATTAGAGAGCGTATAAGTATTATTTATTTGCCAAGTCATCCAGCTAGGTACCCACTAAAATTCGCGTTATAATATGGGATATCTTTCAAATTTGCCATAAATTATAATTATGTCAACAAAGAACAGGATTTTACTGCGACCAAAATAGAATCATTAAAATTAATTTTATCGACCAAGTATTACCAAATATAATTATTAGACATCCACAAGGTTAAATTCAATTCCCTAATGGAAAACTTTGATCTTGTGTTTAGTTTCACGTTCAACAGGTTTGTTTTCTTCTGTTTACAATCCGTCGTAAATGAAAATTACTCCCAAGTTTCAAAATTGTGCATTCGCATAATTTATCTTTTTTTTCCAAACACCAAATGTAGATACCACTATTTTTTCATCCCTAAGCAAACAGAACTAACGGTTGTTGCAATTTTTCAAAAATTTTTAAATTTAAATTTACACAGGTGAGAAACCAACCGAAAAATTATAAAATTAAACTTTTGATATTGAATTGTACCTATATAACTCGGCATATAATTAAAATATTAAACGTGTCAAAAATTTAGAATTTCTAACTTATAATTATAATAGACAGATAACAAATAAAACCAATTAACCTTAAAATGCAAACATATTTTGTATAATATACTATGTATAACTTTTAAAAGACTATACAATGATCATTGAATTATAAATATTAAAATTGACAGTTAACAAATAAATCCAATTAAATATCTAAAATAAAAAGGTAATTTAATACATTAGTATAATATATCCTGACCGCAAATGCTGCAAAACTGAAATATTTCCTAAAATAATATAACTTGCCAAAATAAAGGCAGTAGAAGTAGCTGATGATGGCAAGACGAAATAAAAACTCTTATTATTACTGAATTGCGGATAGAATATTCCATTTGTATTTATAAAATAGACATAAACAAAAATCCCGTTTACATTATAATATTTTCCTTAAGATTCCTTAAGATTTCGTTTAAGATTTTTCATAAGATAAGTATTTCGCTGTTTACACCTTGTATTTCCCTTTTCAAGGGAATTGCATTAGATTAGTGAAAAAACCAGATCATTGCGATGCCTTATAATTTTTGTATGCCTATTTTGCTAAATTACATTACATTTTTAATGCAAATTTCCAATTTCACAGTTAAAATTTGTATATTGTGTATAAAATTTTGTATTTGGTAAATTTTTGTTTTATATTTGTTTTCAGCACCCGTTTTACAGAGTTACAGTTACAGAGAGAACTCTGATCAGAGAAAACTAGAATTTTCGTCAGAAACGTAAGATTTACGGTGGTAAATACAAAATTATTGTGCAAATTGTTTTTTTTTATTTGAATTAATATCATTGTATGAATATGCCCTGGAGGTTTAAAAAAGATTTTTTTAAAACCCTTACGTTAAGTTACGTTACGTTACGCTTTTAGCGCAATATTGCAAAATTAAAATTCAGTTTATTTTTTATATTAATATTATTTTTGCAACAACCTATATATTATTTAGTTGTAAACATTTGCCTAGGTGGTTTGCTTACTTAATCAGAGATCAATTTATGCAGGACTAAAGCGGGAAACTTTTCTCCCCAATATCTTCGGCAGTTGGTAAAAGTTAGCAAATCCACCGAAAAGTTGGAAAAATTATATTGTTGAAAATGTAAAAAAAAAGTGATAAAGGTTGCAAGTTTTCAGTTCTAAATGTTTAGCAATGATCTAGGGCAGACAAATTTTTGAAGGAAAAACATTTCAGAGGGCTCATAAAAGATATAGAAAGTTGAAGTTGAAAACCAACTAAGTTCTCTCATTTATCTATATAATATAGTATTGCAAATATAATTCACAAAATTTTCGAGCTTATAATTAGCATTCTCAATGAAAAATTTTATTTTATAAAGGTTCTCAAAATATTGTCACCACCAAATTAGGTTTATACAACCTTTATAAAACAAAAATTGCTCATTGGATTCCTAAGCAAAATTTATCAATTTTGTCGCGTATTGTAAATCGTGAATAACACTTTCTTTTAATTTTAGTAGTGATTTTGTCTTATTTATGATATTTTTTAGTTAATAAAAATAATATATTGTCGTGGAACGTTAGATTTTTTTTCCAACTTCCTTTTCGATTTCGAAGTGATTTTTTTCTATTACCTAACTCTTAATTATTAAAAATTTTGGATACCAAAATTAAAACTCTTTTATAAAATATTCGTATAAATCAAAATCCAAATTATTTAAATTCAAATATTTGTAATATTTTCAATCAAAAATGGAAATGAAAATACGCCTCGCTATCGCGACTGCTTCACGTCGCCTTCAATGTAACTATCAATAATAAACTTTTAAACAATCAAATCATTCTTTAATTAAAAGTCGTTTCTCCCAAAAATTGATTCTTCAGAATCGTTCCAAAAACTCATGCAAAAATCATCAAAAAATTCGTCCAAATTGGGACAAAAATATCCAAATTATAAATAAAAAATTCTTACTCAATCAAAACTATTTATTTTCAAAATTCAAAACTAAAATTCTCAAAATTACGGGAGACGACTTTCTCCTCAACCGCTTCAGGCGGCCATCTTGGCAAAAAGCCTCTATCCAACTTGTCAGTCGTGCCAACTTAACGATTGGGCGCCGACTTGACAAAATTTGAAACTTCAACAAAATTTAATTATAGAAAAATTACAAAATTAAACCACATTAAAATTCAAAAAGTCCAAAATTTGATTCGGTATAACACGACATCTTTATTTTTTATTATTTTTTTTTTTCAAATATTTTATTCCAACATCAATACAAAAATATCCAAATTATCAATAAAAAAAATTCCTACATACTCAAAGTAACTCAAAATTTAACTAATTCTCAAAATTACTTGAGACGACTTTCTCCTCAACCGCTCCTGGCGGCTATCTTGGCAAAAAGCCCCTTCGTCAGTCGTACCAACTTAACGATTGGGCGCCGACTTGACGAAATATTAAAATTTAACTAAAATTTGATTACATAAAACATTACAAAATTAAACCACATTAAAATTCAAAATTTTCAAAATTTTATTTAGTAACACGTCAATATACATATACTTAAAAAGCATAATATATTTACTTGTGTTCTTCTTTCTTCTTCTTCTTCTCTCTTCTTTTTTTTTGAAAGAGTTTTTCTCTTTCGCCAGCAAAACTGGCGATACCAAGCAATATAAAAGCATTATATCGCATTTGTTTCTAAATTAGGTTAACGAAAGAAAGCAGCTTTGCAAAAATTATTGCAAAATGATGTACCTAACCAGTGGCGGAACTAGGGTACGCAGAACCCCGCATTGCGGGGGGCCCTTGGCCATAAGGGGCCCCAAAATGACGCCACAAAACATTTTCTTACGTAGTTTTATTTTTATATGGTTAACAAAACAATTATTTTAAGACAACTTTTAACATTCGACGTTGAAATTAGATTTTGAAACTGTTAAAAATCTTTCAGTTTTTGAAATGTCTTCAATAGGAAGACATTTAAGTTATTTATTTGCTTATCTATCAGCTGTTGGCCATAAAGAGTAGATGTAATTTCTACAGTAAACTAGTAACAATAAAGCAATAAAAACTACCCTTAAATCAGCTTATTTCTTATACTTTGACGGTATGTACGTAAAAATATGTCTTATTTTTGGACAAAGTAGTTTTTCTGGAAAATATTAGGTAAATCACATCTGAACATTTTATTATATAATTTGAATTTATTTTAAGCATATTTTGAGGTATATTAGGGACAATGTACTATAATTTTGAAATTTTATTTTGCACCACAGTTTACTATATAATTTAGTACAACCAACGACGGCACCTATTTATAAACTAATCAGGTAATTAATACATATTTAAATTTTTTTGATTAAGTAGGCCCTTAGTTTTCGTTTAATATAATTTAAAAAAAAAACTTACGTTTTTAATCTTATCTTATTCTAATTTATATATTGTGAAAGCGTCGAGCAATTTTTTTTTTTGCTCTACCCTGAACAAGAGCAAAAAAATAAAATTAAAGTAAGAAAATAGTTACTATACAATTAAAATAGTACGGTAACGGTAACATAAATTTAAGTTGTAGTGAATTACGTAGTGAAAGAAAAGTGAGTGATTGTAGAAATATGAATATTATTTCGTCGTTAAATTAAACAGAAAGAGCTAATGGCTCATATGCTGCTGATTTTCCCAATACTTTTCTTTGAATGATAAAAATTAGGATTCTGATGTTATTGTCTTCAAAACATTGATTTCACAAGACCAAGTTGTCTGATGGTACAAAACAAAACGCAATGCAGATTCATAAAGCAACCAAATTATATATCTATCATCATCGGCGGCTCATCAGAGGAAGCAAGAGAGGATTAGCCTCTTCTGAAATTCTAATAGGCACTATAACGCAATCAAAAAATTTCAAAAAATAAAAAGCTTTTATTTTAATAGCAAATATTTTTTACAATATTTTATATTTTAAATATTGTCGCCAGCCCCATAGAGGTGAATTGAGTAACAGCGGGTCACCGGTAAAGTCAAAATTTCATTTTTGGCAATAATGAATTTTTTGACACTGTGCGCCAACCTTAATTCATTATGCGGTATAGCCACCAGAAATTGATTTAATAATTCTCAATATTTAAACTGCTCAAAGAGACAACAACTATATATTCTTTTATTCTCATTAATTACACAAGTATACCCGGTTTTGGACCTGAGCAACCAAAAGCTGTTTATAAGGTAAAATGGGGGAGGCTCAATCCAAATCAGCAGTCCGTTTTTTAAAATTGGTTCTAGTTTTCGAAATATTGAATAAATTCATTATTTTACTATTTTCGATCATTAACGGCCATGTGTTGAATTAAAAAGTATAAATCAGAAATAAACATCAGAGTTGACCAGTTGAACTGGGTCCAGGGCCGGATCAAGCTATTTCAACGCTGGGTGCAGACTAGGTAAATGGCGCTTTTAATACTAATAATATCATACAGAATATTATAATCAAAAAATAATGCAGTATCTTGGAATCAAAATGCACATTTATGCACAATTAAAAAACGCTCAATTTTGGCGTCTTCTAAACTTTGGCGCTGGGTGCTGCGGCTCCATTGCACTCATAGTTTATCCGGCCCTGACTGAGTCTTTTATACTGCTTGGGATCTGTTTCACGCTTCGTCCCAAAATCCTTGATATATCGACTTCCGATTTTTGCTATATCTTGATGTAGCTGCTCTCCTTTCTCGTCGCTCGTGTCGCCCAAGTTTTATGGGAAAAAATCAAGATGTGAATGCAGTAAATGTATCTTGAAAGACATTCGAGCTCCAATCTTGTGCCAAAACCAAAGTACTGCAAATACGCATCTTTGAGTCCATTTGTCATGATTTTTACACTTTTTCCAGCATATAATGTTCACAAACGTAACAAAAACACTTTGAATTGTCAGCTGACAGCCGTTCGTTATAAGAGCGAAAACTAGAAAAATATATAACTCGAAAACTAAAACCTATCTTGACACACAGATTGAAAATCTGGGTTCAGGACATCAAATAACGTTAAGAATCGTTCTCATCTGCTCGGGTCCAAAAGTTGACCCGAATTCCTGAATATGTTATTGAAAAAAATGAAAGAAAACACCACAACACAAACAATTATTTTTTAAAAATAACATGATAAGCTGGGTATTACAAGTGTTTTAAAATTTTAAATCTGGTTTAAAACTTAGAAAACTTACTAACGTATAGCAATATAATTTGCTAATCTGAATTACAATTGACAATTTCTGAAATGCATATATTCTTTTAAGATTTTTTCGCTGTCGGCTATCTTCAAATTTTTTATTATTTTTTTTTTATTGTAAGAAACGCTATTAACCGATTATCCATAATTTCCAATGATTATGATAATCTCCATTTCAATCAAATTTTTCTTATAATATTACTATAGATATTAGATATAGATAAGATATACTGCGGCGACAGGTAGTATACCTTCGGTTAATCATACAATTGATATTTTTGGAAATAGTAATTCCAACTTCAGTTTTTATCGCTTATACTCCGACTTTTTTCCACTCGCAAATAATATTAATCTAATAGTTATATACAATAAATTAAATCGAGTAGTGTAGCAGATACATGCCCATACTCTCTGTCTTATTATTTATGCATAAAGGCACCGACATACACTTCTATCTTATCTTCTATATTGTACGAGGTTAAATCGATACATCAAAGTTTGCAGAATGCCGCTTTTATCAGTTATCTATCAACTTGACAAAATGTCAAGTGTGTATATGGTATGCTATGATTTTTTTAAATTAAATTTTTCTATTTTTTTATAATAGTCAACTTTACTTGCTTGTATGCATTATTCGGTGTATCTTTTTCAGTTTTTCATTAGCAATATTTCATTGATAACTAGACATGTTTTTTATGTAGATACGTTGGAGTCTAGACTGAGATTTTTACATGAGAAGATAACACATACATGTCGTAAACGTAAATTTTACTAAAAGATGTTCTTGACGTGATGGTGACAGCAGGACACAAAATACTTCAACAAGGGTGTACTTCAAGTGGTGCAGAATATTGGTTTAGGTGTTGCGATGACCGGAAGTCGTGGTAGACTTCACCACAGGCGCCTGCCATAGCGTCGCCGTGATACAAAAAATGTCAGGCCAAAATTACCTACATAGGTATATAGCAATATTTAAAAAAAAATAAATTTTATTAATTATATCAAATTATTATAATGGGGGAAAAAGAGAGAGTCCATAAAAGACACCTGAGGAACATTTTAACTTATCAATATATTATAATATTCTACTAAAGATCAGTCTAGTAATGGTTTTTGAATTTTAAAATTTATAATTAAATAATAATTCATAGACAAGTACAATAATTATTATTGAAAACTATTATAATGACTAATTATAAGTTCAAGTGTTTCTGAAAACATAATATTATCGAAACTCAAATAAATATAGAATTTTTTGATAAAATTTATCTAGATAAATAATATCGCTGCAAGTGTTGAACAGAGAGTTTTGCAATTGTGCAAATATAGGAAAGAAATAATATTATTTTTGAAAGTTCAATAAATTGTTTTTTTCTCTGCAGTAATTTTCACAAAGCTTATATGAATGAATAAAAGATTATGGTTATTACAATTTACCTATCTACTTAAGGTAATTGAACAAATTGGTCAATAAATACAAAAAATTAATTTTTGACGCTTCGGGGGTTTTATCAACTTATTGTTACGAATCAGAAAATAAATAAAAATAATATACAAAATATAATAAAAATATTTTTTTTACTATTAATAATTTAGGGCTTTGTCTTGCACTCGTGGTTTTGTGAGCACACGAATAACGTATTCTAGTAGGGTGCTAACCTTGCCAGATACCCATCATACACAGAGAGAGAAATGTGTGTTACTAATCAACACAATTGTGCAGAAAAATTACACAATTACGTACTTACTTTTTCTGCACAATTGTGTGGATTAATAACATTTCTCTCTATGTAGTTAAACTTGGGCAAAGTCTTATGGAAAAATGAGTAATTCTTCTTCAAATATTTAAGTATATTACAATTTGTATCCTCTAACTCAATATTCAAAGTTGTCATTAAATACCAATTTAGTTAGCATAGCTTTTTATAAATTTTCAGTACTAATCCTAAAAATGAAAATTTTTAGAAATATTATTGTTACAAAGCAAATCAGTTTTTTACTGCTTTTTTCAAAAAATGTTGAGCAGTTTTACATAAATTATTTTGAAAGCATTTCATTTGCAAAAAAGTAAACATCTTATTTATTAGTAGAACTTAAAACATAATTTCAACATTTCCTATTGCTGATTAAAATTGTTATACGATAAATAAAATTAAATTTATCTAAAATACGGATACCTTATTTGAGATTTTTTTAAATATTTGTTAGTTTTTTCGTTTAATTTTTTTTTAGTTATAAATATTTGTTTATAAATAATTTGATAAATATCTATATACACATTGGCGAAAATATAATTATGAAGAACGTAAATTTAAATTTAATCTCACAGGGAATATCGTCTATTAATTTCAGCAAATGTAGGTAGATATATTACTATATATATAACAACATACATGCATATTGCTGTTTCGCAATATTTGCGGTTAACCTACAGTAAATAAACACTGTAAATATAAAATACATTTTACAAAACTTCAAAGTGAATGTACAAGTAATATTATAATAATGTATTAAAAGCAGTGCCGGCTCTTTATTAGATTTATTGAATTTTATAAGCTTAACTTAACTATTTCACTGTAAAATATATAGGTCTCGCATCCTAGTCAATCCTCGCGGTAGAATTTTTTATTTTACTTTTTGTACATTATATATTAATATTTATAAATATATGTCTAATATGAAGTTAGTAATATTATATTATATTATTATAAGCTGAAGATATTAAAGAATCAAATAAATTTTATATGAATAATCATTTGTTTATAGAGAAAACGCTAAAATTCATTTTGAAAACAGACGAATTACCGATACTGTACCGATACGATACCGAATTCCAGTATTACTGTTCGAACATCGAACAGAGTGGTTGTTAAAATTGCAATTGCATATAAATCCGTACCGGCCAGATAAGATTAAAGATATCTACACAGGATATCTGTATAAAATCATTATCGGCCACTCATATGTATGCCTCAACCGGTATTATTTGCTTTGTTTCTAAACTTTGATTTTAAGATTACGAACAAAATTCACAGCAGTTTAAATAAAAATTTATTTTGTATTTCTAAACACTTGAAAACAATCGATAATAGCACACTTGTAGATAATCAATTTTATTATAATGAAAAAAATATAGTGATTATTCTGTACGTACTACCTAAAAATTGTACACATATTATAGTAAATACTCTCAGTAACCCGATATGGTAATTGTTTACAGTTTTAAATTTAACTTCGGCTCCTTTTTGTAAATATGTATTACCATAGAAGCTTGAAAAAACCAGTAGTCGGGAACTTCTTGCTTACAAGGTTAAAATTATATGTACAGAAAAGAAGGCAAGTAATTCTTGACACCAAAACCCCACCAAGTCTTTGTTATTGATTACCTGCCAACCATTTTGTGTTACCCAGAGCTTTACCGTCAAAAGGATCTGCCAATGGTAGCTTAGAGCTTTTGGGAATAGAAGGCGTGGTATTTTGGTGGGGGAACAAAAAATTATCGTTTTACCGAATGTAGCCGAGCTTTGCTAACTCTACAATCAGTTGTTCGTTGTTGTTGGTGAATGATGGATGTATAAAAAATATGTGTTCAACTTTTAAACGCATTTCATTTTGATAAACACAGTTTCCAGTGCTCCACATATTTTTTTATAAGGAAGCAAGTGAAGAAGTTTTAGTTATAATATCTCTGTGTTTGACTTATCGAAGCCATCGTCATCTCGCAGCCTTACACCCAATGAAATTTTGAAAACAGGAAAATAGTTCTGTGTTAACTCAAATACTTACAAGTGCGAATCATCTACCAAGGTTTTTTTTATGAACTGTTAAGACCGTCACGCCATTTGTGGTTTAGTGGATCAAAATAAGTGTTTTTTATTGTGAACTGTTTAAATTCGGCAGCTCGTATGGTGATGTCAGAGCAGGGCGGCATTGCCATGCATCAACTCCCTATGCATCATAGAGGGCTGGTGCAACCAAGTCTTATAATGAATCCTCATCCGCTAAACGATACTTGCTCGTTGGATACACCTAACAGTAAGTCACTATTGTAGATAAGCTCATTTCATCTCTAATATCACAAACTCAATGATATAGCTAATTTACACGATATTATCGTATAGTCGTGCAGACAAATCTGGCCTAGAGTCGCAGAGAATTGAATGAACCAAAGAAAAGTCAATGTCTAAAATGAAGAAAAATATAATATCTTGTTTAACATGACATTGAACTTTGTATCATTTGGTATGCTGGAAATTTAATTTGTATATTGAAATCAGTAATCATATAATTGCACCTATCTTGTCGTTTAACATATTATCATTGTGGTCCCCATAGATTCAAAATGTCTAAATATAACAATGAACAGGCAAAATAACAGGGGTTATAAACATTATATCGTGTAACAAAACATTGATAATATTATGTTTTTCAAATACGCATGCCATATACGTCAGAGAAATTCCATTTCCCGTTAATTACCCTGTTGTCATTAATATTCCGCTTATCGTTTCACAAATACAATCGAAAAAATTTAGTTTTATTGTAAATTTGAATATTCGTCTCATCGGCAGCTTTTTCCATCTGCAAACCCGTTTATACGCTCATACTCGACGTGTGCCCTCTCCATATTATAGGTATCGCTGATGGGAAAAACGACCCTTTCGTGTTATATTCCAAGTCTAAACTCCATAACATCTTTCCTTCAAAACAGGAAATCATTATCACCTTTTCCTCCTGTGATTCATTTGACGAAAAAAATATTTAATTTTTTTTTACCAATTAAGTACTAGGTACTAGGTACTTTTTGTTTTGTTATATTTTCTTATGAAGAATTTAACAATAGCTACTTTTTACTTTGATGGAAAATGAAAAACTGCCTGTGCTTTCGCCTTTATTCAACAATAAAGATGACTTTATTGCTACAAATCTCGAATTATAAAATTCTGTGGTATATTACAACCGGCGGATATTCACAAAAGATTCTCTTTGTTGTACATACTAATAAAAGTTTTAACACTTTATATATACTTTCTTTTATTATATTCGAAATGATTTATTCTATGAGAATATTTAATATTATTATTTAAAATATTTTTAAAAATTAATAAAATATGTGAAAAAAAATTATGTGCAATATACCTAATACCATTTTTTACTAAAAACATATTAAATATATTAAAAATATATTAGATTACATATTACCTAATAGCTATATTGTGCTCACGGTATTCTTTTGTTTTTACACAAAATTTGTATACTTTTAAATTGATGGGTATAAGAACAAACTCCGGCGCGGTCAATCTGCCTTTTGTTTTAAAAATATAAAAAGAAGTGTCTAAGTTAAAAATTCAATAATAGGTGAAATTACTAAATTATGATATTATATACTTCTTTAACTTTCCCTGTTTAATTATTATCTCTACTTGTCGCCAATTTATAGTCAAGTTAGTTAGTTATCTTTAGGTATATTATAACACCTACATATAGACGTCGGGTAATAGTGCGTTTAAAAAGTGTACTTCCGAATTTGTGCCGGTTGCTGATGTTTACTACCACCAATATTTCCTATATTTTTTGAGATTATTTTAATGAAATATAATTTGATGTCAATACTTCAAAATTATTTTAGCAGTGGTTTTGCGGGCTAAATTACAACTTCCCTAAAATATTTAACTCCCTACAATAATTATAAGAAAATAACTTAGGCAAAAAGTCATAAGTAGATAAGTATTGCTTAGCATCATCTCTTAGTTGAAGCTCCCACATAAGATTCGTTCAAAGTATACACCTATTAAACCCACATGGGGAAATTTATAATATATTATGTCTCTCTACCTTTATTTATGGCTAATCCCTAGAGCTACTTTGCTAACCGTTATTCGTCAGTTGCAATATTGCCATGGCAACCTAAAACATTGCAAGAATGATTATATCATTTTTTTGCCATTTAGGAAATTGTTCATCTCGGTAAACTAGGTCTCCTGAGCAGCAAATTACAGATAGGACTTTATTTTAATTTTTTAAGCAATCAGAAGTAAGGTAATAAAAGTAAAAATTTTATCCTGTGAAATTGGGTAAATTTATCTAGAAAATAAGGGATAATGCGGGTAAATTTTCTCTATTCTATGTTCAAAATTTTTCCGAAAAATAGTTTATCGAGTAGAAAAATTTTAGCTACAGGAACAAAAAATGTCATATGTTAGTTAATATTCTGAACCGAGTTTTTTGCTACTGTAACAAAATAATTAAGTTAATTGATGCAACTATTTTTTTGTTAGACTAACAAAATATTTTTTGCAGAGTCTCCTTAACAATGCTAGAAATTTTTATACCTACATTGCTAAAATATAGCTGAAACTCGAGAAAAACTTTAAAATATTCTTTCGGTTTTAGCTGCAAGTAGTCTAAAGTAGATTTAAAAATGCATAAATGATATGCTAAATTAGGACTCTTGACGACTTCACCAAGTTTTTATTAAAAATAATGTTAGGTCTGCATATCCTAAAGTAACTTAAATTATTCATTATAAATCATTCCAATGAATACATTTTGTCTTGTAAAGGTTTTATAAACCTAATTAGCTGATGATAAGAACCTTTATAAAACCAAAATTGTTTATTGGGATACTTATATATGGTTAGAAAAATAAATACATACACTGAGAAAAATGATTTGTTCCTCTAACAAAGCTATTAGTAGCTCAACCTAGTTAACCTCAACTGAGTTATTTTTGCTGTTATAACAAAATTTTTGTATCTGCAACAAATTTTCTGCTGCCATAACTAAGTTGTTTTCTATTCAGTAAAAAAGGTTAGTTGATTTAACAAATTTTCTTATTCTCTATAGAAAAAAATTTATTATGGCAGCAGAAAACTTGTCGCAGCAGCGAAAACCTCTGTTGAGGCTATAGCTACTAAAAGTTTTGTTAGGGCGACAAATGCTTTTTCAAAGTGTAATAATATTAAATATAAATAATTTAATGTTTTTAAATTATAATTTAAAGTTTTCTCTTCGTTCTCTTAAGTGCCTGGTTTTTACCAACAACCACTAATATCACTGTAAGCATATTAATATTTTTACATTTAAGGTAGCTTGCTGGGCTTGACCGCCTTGAAATCGCCATACAACAGAATATTAAGGCAATGTTATGAAGTGTATTACAGCTGTATACAGACGTGACCACAATTCTATGGGCTCTAGAACCGGGGGGTCTGGGGGGTATGGAATACCCCACAGTACCTTGGTGTCTAATTGTGTTCCAACAAAAAACTTTTACTATGATAAATAACTATCCACTTGACACCACGAATTGGGAGAGTAAAGCAATTAAAATAGTATAAATTACACTATGACCCCACGTTTGTAGTCATCGCCTTTCCTGTATACGATCCTTAGATCTTTGATGTACAAAAGACGATAATTTCATTGAAAACTAGAAAACAGGAAAGGGTTTTATTTAAATTACTACTTTTAATAGTAACTAAAAAATAGTAAACATGTTTATAAACTATAAAAAATTAACTATACAAAAATAAAAATTTGCGTATAACGGAAATATAACACCACCAAGAGGTAAATATCTTGAAAAAAATGTGTACACAGAACTCGGAATTCCAAGAAATTTCAATGATTTCCAAGGATTTCCGAAGATTTCAGGAAATTCTAGAGATTTTCAAGAAATTCCAAACAAGTTCCAATCGAAAGAATTTGAATGATTTTTAAGGAATTCTAGAAATTTTCAAAGAATTCCAATGATTTCCAAAAAAATTCCAAACTTGTGTACATAAAATTTTCAAAATATTTACCCCATGTACCAACTGTTTAAAAAAAATTCTTAGGTATATGCATGTAGGCATACATATAAATATATGAAGTAGTTCTGAGAATTGCATGGCTACCTCATGACACGTCGGGAAGACGCAGCGAGTTTTTTAGAGCAATATTTACAATTCAAGATACACTAAACCGCATTCATTACAATCAAGTTCGATTTATAGGGAAACTAATTGTATGTAAAATGCCCAACATTGGATTTGATTTAAAAAAATCTCAAATTAAAAAATTATTATTAAATTATTCTTTTTGGGCATTTCATAATATTAGGTAGAAATTTTTTATTTTTTATCCAATGATATTAGTAAGCTACTTCAATGCTTAAATAATTATAAATATAATTTATAATAAAATATTATTATACTAACTTTTATTAAAAAATGATATTTGATTATGATTAGCTCTTAATGAAATTTTAAAATAAATTAATAATAGAAATGTACTAATATTACAATGCAGTTCTTTTTTTAGCAAATAAAGTAATTAAAAAAATTGGTCGTTGCATAAATTCCATTAAATATAATTACATATTATTATCTCATAAATATGACTACATGAAAACACAATTGAGACGATAAAACTTCATTATTTCATAACAAAACATTGAAATGACAAATTGATCGATTTTTATCCACCTGAAATATAGTTTTGAGACTGGAAAAATTGTATTTCCAAAAGTACCCATCGATGCTTTTGATGGCCACTCAAAAAACGAAAACTGAAAAAAATTCAGAAGTCAGAAAAAGTCTAAATGAACGCCCAGTTGAACCGTGATTACTTTATTACTATACTAATATCAAGCATATTTATCAATTTGAAGGTTATGTACCTATCAGTATTGATAAGTAATAATATAAAAATGTATTATATTATGTAGCGTAATTCATTAGAATTGTTTTATTTCGTTTTTCGTGAAGTTATAGAACTCCTAATGGATATGTTTTTTTCAAAAGCAATTCCATACTATCCAATATAGATAAAGCCGACAGTAACGTTTGCGCCGAACAGTTGGACTATAAAAGTTTTGTATGCAACTGACAAAGTTTCGAAATAAAAATTTTAGCCCTGAATCACGCGCGCACCAAAAGTTCCAATTGATCGAATATAACAGTACATTATATACAAATACATCACCTATAAAAGTTGGATACCTATACCTAAATTCACAAAGGCAAACATCTCTCTCAATAAATTCCGCGGCACGTCTCACACGGCTAATGTAATCACCTGTCATTTCTCAAACGTGGCGGAACTTTGAACTCTATGTATAATATATTTTACTGAACTCGTTTTTATTACATTTTTTATCAGTAAGAATTTGATAATTGTATATTTAATTGGCTTCTTTAGTGACATTAATATATCTTACACTTTCAAATTAATATTTGCAGACTTGAATTCCGAACGCGTAACATTATTTTGTGACCAGTCCCTGTCATCGTCGCATGAGAAATCATATCATCCCAAATAATATTAATATCGTTTTCGTTTCAAGTGTTCGGTAAGAACGTAAATCTTGAGTTGGAGTGATTCAAATCCTGAAGAAGTGTCGTGAGAATTAGATAATCTCAAAACACTTGTGATTGTCAAAATCGGAGCAATTGCGGGCAACTTTAAAATTTGTTAGGAAACGAGAGTGTACATGTTTTGAAACTAAAGGTGTTTAAGGTTACGGTAGTTGTAGTTAGGTGGATGTCTATTTGACACGCATAATCCGGTCTTGGACAGGATCAGCATTGGGCTATATAATCCGGCATTCCGAACCTGATGGTCGGCGCCTTTCTTATCACCTTTATACAACCCGTCTGCAAGCCAGAATACCTTGCAGAACTGTTACTATAGAAGATATCTGTCCGATTTTATGAACACCAGAACTAAAGATAAAAAGACATTTCCTTTTTTCATATTCAAATTAATTTTATTATGCAATTTGTTTTATTACACCTCCTCGCTTTTGTATATCGTAGGCTTATTGTACAAGACCATTGACATCAAGATCCATTGAGAAGGAAATCGAACTTAAAATTATTCATATTTTATTTTAGTATGGAAGAGAAAGAGAATCGGGTGGGAGTTGCTAATGCCGATAAAAGGTTGTTGTATTTTTACACAATTTTCAACTTTTTCATTTTTTGGTTAGAAGCGACGACCGACTATTTTTTAATTCAATTTATTTTTATATTTATAGTTTTATTTTAGCAGTAATTTTCGCATTCTTGTGTGGCTGTGTAATTTTATAACATGCAACCAGATCAGAGAGCCTCGTTCGTTTGACTATCGGCTTGTTAATCTTTATAATTACGAGCTTCTCTTATCGGCGGGACTTGCCTTTCTGTTCAAACTAACCAACTTTACTGCTTTTAAACGCCACATTTGCATACACAATTGCAAATTATTAAAATCACAAATGTCAACAAAACACATAAGCCGACATAAGAGTTGTCATTTTTGTTACACACTCTTCGTATTAATTACCATATATTTATAAACACATCACACAATTATTGATTATTTTTAAATTCTTCCTCCAAGACCTGTTTGCTGCTTCTTGAACTCAAACAGCTTATGAATGATAAAATATGTTAATGACTTGGTTTTCACAAATCCGCATTTTGAGAAACACTGTCATAGAAATAATATTTAACTAACGGGTTCCCTAAACTTGCTGGACCATAAATTTTATTCGGACAAATTTCTACTACCGATAAGACTAAATATATTTGTTCAAAACAAAATGTTGAGTATCCTACAATTTTTTTCAGATTATCAGAAACTTAGCAAAAGTCTTTCTCAGATTTACCTTCAACCCTGACTTATTATTGTTGTGTTGACTTAAGTGGAGCTTTGGTTAACATGCCTTTCTTTTCAAAACTCTTCTCGGACTCAAACCGGGTACCTTATTAGGGTCAGCAGTTGATCGGCCTACTTACTAGGCTAATTTGCACGTAATTAAAACTTTTAATTTTTCGCTCTTCGAAACAGAGATTTGAGAAATACTCCCCAAACCAGGGTATGGAATACTCTTCCGTAAATCAGTGCCTATTATATCTCATAAGCAATTCATGCGGGTCAATGGTAGACAGATAACGAATATAGACATTCAATTATTATTTCTTCCCGTAACTTGCTTGCTTGCAGAGCTTCTTATGATATTTGCTTCAATAAATATAATTTATGAATACATCTTTTTATTATACTTGATACGAAACTGTATTGTTAAAATTTGTTTAAAAGTTACTATATGCAACCAAGTATCATTTTTTGTTTTTTCTCTGACTTGATTTCGTTCGGACACAAAACAAAAACAACGATGCCGTTTGTGTTGATACTTGTTACAATAACTGCATATTTTTCACCATTTTGTTTATTATTAAAAAATGTACGCCTTTATCTGGGAGATATGAAATATCCTACAGTATTGGCTAACTCAGTAATTCGCGAATAAAAACGCACTGGAGGGTATTCCATACCCCCAGACCCCCCGGTCTACACTCACTGTTTTGTGTTTTGAACCGCTTAATGTACGTGCACTATACTGGCAATTTTGTGTGGGTCTCGTCTCGTTCAAAGCGAACGATTAGTAATATTTGTATTGAAATTCTAAATTTTCACTTGAAAAATCGGATCATTTTTTGACCGAAAATTTGAAATTGATGTGAGCATTAAGGGGTTAAAACATAAATTCAGGAATGTTTAAAGCTTAGGGCCCCAAAAAGAATTGGTTTGACTGCTGACGGTATAGGACATTTAAACGCGGGCTTTTGATCGTAGAGACGACGTTGAACGCAGGGACGTTTAAACGCAGAGGACGCCGTTTGAACGCGAGAAATTAGATGTAATTGTATCCCATCCCCCTTATTATACTTAAATATATTATAGTTGTCTAGATTTTAGGGTAGATCCGAGATTTGCCGTGGTTGTATATGTCAAAACCGACCCTACGCTCCGGGCCGTTTTGACAAACGCCATACTCGCTAAAAATATCTTTCTAGACCGGTCCTACTCGGCAAAGTGTGCTACCAGGAAAGGGGGCGGATCTCCCTCGATGAGGACTCAACTGTAATAATAATACACCTACTAACTAAAAAATGTATCCAATAATTTAAAAGTGCAGTCTGTAGTAAATTAAATGGTCAAATCAACGCTGTGATATTTGCGAAGTTATAATTAATTACACTCCATATAAACGATCTAATGATCTTTCAATAATCTCGCATAATCGCATAATTTCAAATAAATTACATAATCCTAAAGGATTATTAACTCAGAGTAAGTACCTTACTTACTGACCATCGGTGCTGTCTACATGGGCGATTGTAGACTGCACCGTTGGTTGGTCAAAGGATCTCAAAATCCGACATGTAGATTTCACCGGGTTCGGTTAGGGTACATAACCTTCACCCGTTACTGTTACCGTTGCTGCACCGATGGTCAGTAAGCAAGGTACTTACTATATGTTAATGATCGTTTTCGAATTTCATCGAATTTTATGAAACTTAGTCGATCGGGCTACCCTGTCGCGGTGGAGCCTCCCAGTCACGGTGGAATTTCCCAGTCGAGGTGGAGCGATTTCAGGGATTTTTTTGGTGAGTTTAGTAGCAAGCGACGAACGCAACTACGGCAAATTACGGATTCACCCTTAAAAATATTTCTGCGCTTGTCTAATAATGTGACCCTGTAGGAGATTAAGTAATTATACTTAAGAGATTAAGTAATTATATCTATATCGGTGCAATCCGCATTTTACCATAGGTGCAATCTGCATCTCTGACCATCAGTGCAATCTACATACGTCCATACGTACCCTAACGAAACCCAGTGCAATCTACATGTCGGATTATGAGACCCTTTAACTATCAGTGCAGCCTACAATCGCCCATTATATTTAAACATAATAAGGAGGGAACGGGCTTTAGATTCAATTGCATCTAATTTTTTGCGCCCAAACGTTTCTGCCTTCGTCTCTGCGTTTGCCCCTGCGTTCAAACGTCCCTGCGTTCTAACGTCAATTACAAGCACACAAGTAATTTTATTTTTGCACTCCCGAGGATTAGAAGTCCGTTAATCGATTGCAAAAATCGTAATATAAGTAAGCAACTTTATTATGGTCAGTTCATATTTAACTTCAACCATCGCAGATCGCAGACTTTTTTATTTCGAGGCCAGAGGTTAAACGTATATTGATTCCATTGATTCCTTATTACAATTTCAAGTATTGGTTGAGTTTCAATGTAGGTAATGTCAAACCAGGAGGTCTGGGGGGTATGGAATACCCTCCAGTACACCGTACACCATTTACACTTTTTTCACGCATCAAAACTGAGAAGTTACTCAGGAGGAAATTCTGGGAGTATTCCATATTGGGAAAGAGCTAAACACTACAGAACTAAAGAAAAAATTTGAAACTAATTTATATGACCTCTGGTTATTAATTATTACCGGTTTTATCGGCTTATAAAGTTATTTCGGCAAATAAGCATACAAATGAACACGTAACTATCAGCGGTCGCCAAATTAATCGTCCATGGACGATTAGAAGGACGAATCGTATATAACAAAATTAGGTAGTTTGAAGGGTAATTTACATGTTTATGGATAAGTTTGAAAGGCAATTTACAAAACTACAGAAAAACTGTGTAATGGAACACGAACACTTTAGGGATGCGAAGTTTCTAATAAACGTTTTCTAGGTCAAATGTAATCATATGCAACGTAGAATTTCGTCTTGGTCCAGAAAACTGAAAAAGAAATTGTAGCTAATAACTAAAATCCAAACAAAGATGTGTATGAGAGCTAGCTAATAATAAAAAATCAAAAAAGTCAATTGACAATGGTTACATAAACCAAATTTAAATTTACGAAATTAAAATTAATTAATTTTAAATTTTTTCAGGATATTGCCCTTATAATGAAAAAAATAATGTTTTTATAGAAAATTCATTTAAAAGTTAGCAACAGTTTTAATAATACTTGTGACATAATTAAAAACTATGTTAAAACTATTGGCACTGGAATATTCAATAAATTTCTTGATCTTGTGACTTCCGCCTTCCACCTAAGGTTTTCATAGAGAATAATATTAAAATAATTTAAAATATATATTTTTAAACTTTAGAAAATTCCAGATAAAAAATAATGTGCCCTTCGCGATTGGAAAATTTAATAAATCAAAATCCATTCCTGAAATCTAATAGTATGTTGCGGGAATCCCCGGTGGTGACTTTCTTAAATTATCGAATAAAATCCTCTTGATTGTTCTTTTAAAAAACTTTCTAAATTTTTTATTTGGTTGGTTTAATTATTTCGTTGTAGCATGCAATATACCTAACTCACGTGTTATGAAATTTTACGGAAGGCGCTATTAATGAGGTTCAAAATTAAGGATTAAATTAAGTTTTAAAATAACAATCTTATGGTTACGCTTACTTAACCATAAAATTTTTACAAGTTACATTTTAAACGTTCTTATAGCATTAACATTTTTTCATATTTAATTTTGATTATCTTAAGATATAAATTTATGCGTAACGTAATCTATTATTTAAATTAAGCTTGAAATTTATGTGATTTCAAGTGTAAATTTAATTGTAGTACACAAAAAATATATCATAAGACTGCGTCGGGTAATCTGTAAATCTTTGTGTGTACACTGACAAAAAACCGAATTACTTAAGTTCCGTGTTTTTAATTAGGTGGGATTTTTTCTGAACTTCCCTCGTATATAAAAACTTATCTTTAAGATTGGAATGTAATAAATTAAATAATTATTCACAAAATCAGCCGAGCTACTTTATCTTGCATGCCTATCTACTGATCGAGTCGTTCAATAATAATTCAGAATTTTTTGTTAAAATTTATTGTTCTGTTTTGATTAACCCAAAAGAATCGGAAACGCTTGGTCAAAGCAACAAGTTTTGTACAATTTTCGGTTGATTACGAAAATCGTTTTATGGTAGCTCAATAAAACGGTTTTGCTTTCTCTTCATTTGTACCAATATCAATTTCAAATTTCCGAGATTATTTACTACTACGAGCCTAGTGATGGTTGGATTATTTCATTCATTGGGAAAAATTTTGTAATAAAGAAAGCCAGAGGACCGGTGTTCTTCTAGGGTGATTTATTAGGGTCGTCTGTGGCGCTAGTGTCGTCGGAAGAAGACAACACCAGAGGCGCCGGCGTTTACAACTTAGCTGAGACAGTCCTTAATCTTATCCGATTTTAAGGCTCACCGTTTCCACTTGAAAGTATCGAAGTCTGAGTTTTAAGGCAAGGATTAAAAATAATCACTACGGATTGTTTATCTTTAACGTTTTTTCAAATAATAGAAGTTTCTAAAATACAACATTAGTCATAGAAAAGTTTTTAAATCCAATCCAGGTTGATTACACAACAATTTAAATAAGAAAGTATAGCAATAAAGTTTTCAACAAGTTTGAATCTTATGTAAGATTTTACGATTTATATATCGTAAAGTTTACCTACTGATCTCATTAATTATTATTATTTAAGAGGATGATTTGTTTATTTATATTATAAATATTAATTAACTTTTCGGTTGTATAACCATAATACAACCCCACCGACTTACACTGTAAAAAAATTAATGTGGTCCGGTGGGAATTAATCCGCATTAATTTTTTTATAAAATTCCAGTTTTAAGCAAAATATCAAAACAAGAACCCGTTAATATGCTACCGCTAATTGTCGTCACCTACGGCTTATCTCAAAAGCCGGGTCTTACAAATTTCTTCTAAAATTTTATTACTCTAATAACTTAAATAATTAGGCAACGTAGTAACTATAAAATTAAAATTAAAATCATTTACGTTGAGTTATCGACTAATCACACCGTACGGTTATAGTAATTCTTGTTGCCGAGGATTTTATGACGAAAATACGATCAGATGCGTCACAACTACAGGTAACACCAAGAAAGCGGTCCTTTTGATCTCATTAACACACCATTTTATACCCCCGCGAGCCGTCATTAAGCCATAATTAAATTCATGACCAGCTTTGATAATATCCCACTACTGTGTTAATATGCAAATTTTCTGGTATTATATGACACTTGGATTAAGGTGCTGGTCAATACAAAAATTCGTTTTTTGCGAAATTTAATAGCTTGCGAAAAACAAGAAATCTTGAACTTCTCGAATTTGCATCGAGAGCTATAATTATTATTTTTGAAAAATTTGTAACTGTTAATAACGCGCACCGACATGTTAATTTGAGGAAAAAAATTGTTTAAGTTCAAAAAATGTATGTAAAAATTATTCAAGAACCGATTTAATTTAAAGATAAAATTTAATTATTAAACAACGGCTATCTAATTATGTCATTTTTCATTACAGTCTACATGCGAAGCTTACTATTTTAATTAATGTTTACATTGGCTAAATGATTTCAAAAGTTATATAAGCCGAATTTTCATAAATATGCAACATAATTTTAATTTATGTTAATTTATTTTACCGTACACTTGAAGTAAATTACAAGAAAACAATAAATTGGCACATGCACAATTTTCTTCTCTAAACACTTTTGACCTTTGGTCCATATTTTACCGACAACTATCAATTTTATAATCAAGGATGTGTATAGGTAATGCCGATATGAAAATTACAAAATTACTTGCTGTCATAACGAATTTATTATTTAAATATTTATTTTACGCAAGTGGATTTTAACCACACAAGTAAAAATTACTATAAATTGTATAAACGTGTTTATCTTATAATTTGCATCAAACTATTTTGCATCATTAAATTTTTCAAGGTCGTATTAGCGACTATATCGTTTTCACACCCACCGGCTAAGCAGAGGCCGGCACTGGCCATCGGATTCAATGTTCAAGAAAATATAATTCAAAACCGACAATCTTCAGCGCCCTCTCCTGGGCGAAAATCAGGAAAAACGCAGATTGGCAATAATCTGTTTTCAAGTTAAATTCTGTTATAATTAAGGAAATATACTTCAAAGTAAATTAATCACAATATGGTGTTAACAATTGCACTTCTAAAAGACTACTGCGGCAGGCTTCCCCCCTTAAAACTTTGTCATATCTATTGAGTGCACGCACCGTCAACAGCATGGAGCTCGCTTCGAACAAATGGGTGCTCCTTACGTGCAAAAGCAAATCTTTGCGTAAAATTGAAATTCATGTATATGTATCGCTTAATTTTAATGTCATCTATCAAATTTTACAATATTTTCTCTTGTACTTATAAAAACCCGTAGAGCCAGTTTGTGAGCTATATCTGGTTCCCCAACACTACCATCGCCTCCTGAGTATGTAAATTCCTGTTATCATATTTGATATTTTATAATTTATGTTTATCAAAATTTTCAAAAATTATCTGCAAATTTCATATTTGTTAAATAGGCTAAATTACGAAGGCGTCCTGAGGCCACAAAGTAAAAAATAAATTTTAAGTGTCAATTGCGACTTAGAATTGTCAATTTACACTTCGAAGTCGCAATTGACACATCGAAATTGCAATTGACACTTCAAAGTCGCAATTAACGCCTGCGCAATAATATTTATTAAATACTACAATAATATAGTAATTTATAAGTACGATTGCGCAGGCGTTAATTGCGACTTCAAAGTGTCAATTGCAACTTCTAAGCGTCAATTGCGACTTTTAAGTGTCAATTGCGACTTCGAAGTGTAAATTGACAATTGTAAGTCGCAATAAAATAAAATTTATACTAACTAAAGTTTATTGTGAAAATTGAGAAAACTTAATAATTTATTAATTATTTACCTTATTAGGTAAATTAAATTAAATCAAAATTTAATAAAGAATATTTTAAATGTAACAGGAATTTGTAGGTCACAACTATTAATTGGACCTGAACGATAACGTGCACAGTTTCTAATTTAAAATTTTTAGACACAAATTTTAAAATTGATTTCAATTATTTTGCAAATTTGAAGTAGTGTTTTGATAAAATTAATAGAATCCCTCTTAATTGAGACATTAAAAAAACCGCAATTTGTGTAACTTTAACAGAACCTGCATATTATAAATACTCTACAGTCTACAACAACCTTTCAGCTGAAAGGGTTCCATAATAAATTTAAATTGGGAAGAATATGCAATCACAGTGGCAGCTGTTTTTTTTGTTAATTTATAATAATTTTTTCTTTTTCTTTTTTTTTCCATCACTGTTTTACAAAATTTATTGGCAAATATACCAGATCTAATAATATACAGTAGCAGTAATGGAAATTGTATCGATGAATATTTCCGAATTAAAGTAACACTTCCCAATAAAATTTCAATAACCGTATGCAACATAAACACAATACGGGTACAAAGCTAGGTTTATCAAACCGGAGGGTATTCCATACCCCCCAGGACATCAGAGATTGTGCCGAAAAAGGTGTTATTGAACTTATAAGTTTCAAACCGGAAATATAATTTCTAAAAATCTAAGATTTCTGATTTAAAATTTAATAACACATTTTCTTTTTTGAACACAATCACTGATGTGCTGGGGGGTATGGAATACCCCCCAGACCCCCCGGTTTGAAAAACCTAGCTTTGTAATTGTGTTCAAAAAAGAAAATGTATTTTTGCTTATGAGTTTCAAATCAAAAATTTAACTTTTTATCTATTTCTATTCTATTTTCTAATCTTTATTATTAATAATATAGGTAATATACTTAGAAACCTATTTTTTTAATTCGGGAAAATTCCCAATGCAATTTCCATGGCCGCTACTGTACTGCATACATCGTTGTGTTCCAATATATCCAAATCTTCCTCAAATTTGATAATTTGTTTAATAATGTTTTTCTTTCAAAAAGGAAATTCCCCACTTTTTCGTCGGTGTTTTAACATTCTCTGCTAATAAATACTACTGTTCTTTTTAGAACAGCAAACTGATACTTTTTCTAACTGATTTTTATAATTTACAAACAAATTTTAATTTTCCATCCAGTTTTTCTTCCGGGTGGGAGGCTTCTTAGCCCCAGCCTCCCTTCGCAAGGGTTCTATTGATTAGACGATTAAGACCCGAGTGTATTATATAATTTTTTTGGTTGGACATTAGCAATATTATTTCTTTACACTAAAATCAAGTAATTATTCTAAAATAATTTATTAGGTGCTATATATTATTAAAAAAAACACATTAATTTTATTCGTATTCTGAATACAGTATAATAGGTTTTTCAGTAAAACGTGTTTATTCTTGCATTTAATTAATTAATTATGAACACAGTGAGGAAAACAATTGTTCGATAATAAAAATAATAATCATTTACCCAACAATTTAATTGCGTCAAAATTATAATTAACTTTTAATTTATTTTTTGTACCTTCCTAATAACCGTCTCGAGATATTTGCGCGTCATGATTTTTAACAACTTCTTTTGATTGTCTTGCAAATAGATAACTAATTAACTCTTTTTGAGTAAATAATCGAGTTAATTTTAGTTTAATTATAAGTAAAAATGTCTAGAACGATCTACTTTTCATAGCAATGCGTGTATATAGTGAATAATAAATTTAAAATATTATATTAAATAACTTTTAGTGAATGAAGAAGGAAGTCATTATCATCAAGAGCAAAATTCCTTCCTATAGGCATGCAAGCATTATTATTTTAATTAATTACAATTTTTTCTCAAGTCACTTCGTAGGCAACTCAATAGATTTTTAAGTTTTAAATTTCGGTTAAGTGAGGAAGCACTACAATATGATAATTAATTTGGGAACTTTCTGCAAATTTTAACTTACTAAATTAAATAATTGCTATGTAGAAATAAACGTACAACATGATTTGCAAAAAATTAAAGAACCTGTTACCGAATGTTACAAATTAATTAACAAAAACAGTCAAATCGCAAAAAATTTAATGGTTTGTAATAGAATTTTGAAAACTTCAATCGGATTACCGTTATACAAAATTGTTTGAAAATTTTCGGATCCATTGGTTTTGACTCGAGTACAGCAACCGTTACTTCAATGGTTTTAAAAAAAATACAAGGTGGTCGTTTATTATAATCACAACTATAATTAAAAGTAATAAAGAAAACCAAACATATTACGAGTAAAAAACGAGTTTTTATGAGTACTTTTTCGAGTTAAAAAGCGTTAATAAGACAGACTAACGTCTACACAGGTCGGTAGCAGTCGGCTAGGCAGCAGAAACTAATTAACACGTTGGTGTTAAATGAGAAATATTTACAAGGAGTCGCCTGTCGGCAACCCCATTTTTTGAATCGAACACCAAAAATTTAACTATCTGTGAGGTCCAAACGGTACGGCTCAAAAACATTTTAAAAAATTCATTAAACTTTAAACGACATTTTGGCACCGATCCAAATTTTGTTTGAATAATGTACAAAATTAGCAAAATAAACATTAGTACTATAATTTTTTTGATGCCGCAATTCATATTTTATGGAAAAAACAACATCAATTAATTTGCAATCAATCATTTAGAAGTCGCCCATCACATTTGAAATTGTGGTAATTAATTTAAAGTAGGAATTACAATTTAAACAAAATAGAATGTTACATTTCCACTTTGAATTAAGATATTTTAATTCAAATAAGCAAACTACTGTATAATTTGACTTATCAGATTTTATCAAACTGAAACGAGGCTTACATTTGTAATAATTATAAATATTATGGTAATTTTATGTTAATTTGAATTTTGAAAGAAGTAAAAATTATTAAATTCAACAGTTCCTAACAAGTGACCCTTGACAAAATAATACTTCTAATTTACACAAGAAAGTCGGATAATTCATGCGTTCATAATTTTATCTTTATCTAATAAGCGAGTGTTCCTGTGGATTGTTTAACAGTTAAATAATTTTTTTTTATTTCCTCATGTTACTATTTCATGAAGCCATCGTTCTCAGGATTAAAATTGCGTCAATCGTCGGTGTTGGTTGGTTTTTCTTGTAACTTTTCCAACAACAGTTTTGTGAGAATTTTCCTCAAATCACCAAAAAACCAGAACCAACGGGGGATTTACAGCTTATTTCACTTTAAAATTTACAATGACCGATTTTTGAAAATTGTAATGTGGGAGTTATCGACTGGTGATCGATTTCTGGATTACGCAATCACACTGTTACAATATCCGTCAAATTATATGGTGAACCACAAAAATATTTTCTGATTATCTAAATGGTACGCAAATACTCGTTGGAAGATTATGGCATGTGACATGACCAGGCCGGTAGCCAGGATTTTATTTCGGAGGGGGCACTCATAAAAAGCCTTTTGTAAAAAGTAACATTTTCGGGGATTGTTTTTCGGGAATTGGCCCCATTTATTACAATGGGCCCCCAGCTCAGGTGCCCCTCCTTGACTATGGGCCTAGACGTGACTATTAATATTAATTATTATTCCTTACAAAAATGATTTCGCTAAAAAAAACAGTCTACGTTTTTTCAGTAGTTTTTTATTAGATCGGTATAGGATTGTGGGATCTTCGATCATCGGAAGGGCGATAGCCCTTCAGGATGGGCAGAAATACAACTTGTTCACTTGGGATTTCCGTTCTGGGTTCTGCTAAGTACTTTGAAATTTACGAACTTATTCACTTGAACTTTTAATATTGATTGATATACCATATACTCGTATACCAATCCACAAAACAAATCATCTTGCAGAATAAATAAAAGCCATTCGGAATCGAAGATTTAAAATATGAAACCTGCAGCCACAAAATTTTATGGTCATCTTATAAGACGTCATTCGACCTTGGAAACTATTTGACGTACAAAAAAGGGAGTAAGAGATAACCATCTTCCTTATTTTATTAGAGTTTTAGTTTCCAAATCGACCACACTCAGTAGCGCCACCTAAGGGAATTTTTATTTAAAGTATTTTGTCAATCAATTCATTTTTCTAAAATCGAATTTGAAACGTTATACAGCTTAAAAGTCGAATCGGCTTAAATAAATGTAGCTTAAAGCTATAAGTTTATAACTTTTACACTGAAAAAAATTTCTGGTGATACCGTTGAGCCCAGTGTTTGTTTTCTATCAAGCGTGTTTGTTATCTTAGTGACTTCATTATTATTCTCTTTAATTACGATTATTTTAGAGCCATTTGGGATGGTTAGAATTTATAAGCGAAATTTGCTTATACTCCCTGATGTGAAATTGGTTTTCTCGCTCTGATATATGAAATGTAAATAACTCTAACGAATATTTATACTGTAAAGCTAACGTTGCCAAGTATTTGTTTGAAACACATTTTATAACCAGAGTAGTAACAAATAGATGTGTATATTCATATTAGCATTCCAAACGGATATCAAAAATTAGTCATGGAATATTATGATGTAGTATATGTACCTAGTTTGAAATTCAAGAATTTCAAATTTTTCCACTTTGCGTGTGTTTATATAACGCGAATGTAATGCATTAACTCCGATGACATACACAAAAATAAACATTTTTGATGTGATTTATGGGATACAGTAAGTAGGAATCGTGAAATGTTAAAATTATAATTATTTTCGTGTGGGTAGCACTACAATGTTACAGTTATAATCAAGTCGTATTTTGACAATCGATTCTGCAATAAAAAAAATTATGTCAAAAAATATCCTGTATTCACTGCAGTATTTTCTGAGAAGTATTATTATGCAATGAGTTTGCCTTACCAGAGCTTCAGTCAAGGAAAAATTGAAGCAAATTTTGGACCAAGTTACAGTCAATGAATGTATTTTTCTCATAAATTCGGTGACCTTTTCCAATCTTTTGAATTTTAAAATTTTCTTAAATCTTGTGCAACTGCATAATTGGACAGAGAAGATTACTGCAAAAAACCGCTCACAAAATAAAGTTTCTGTTCAAAGAAATCTTTTCCACATTAAGCCATGAATATTAATAGAATCTTGAATGAGAGTACACTGAATGGACTACAGCATGATCGTGCGCAAATCCTAGTAGTATATCCAACAGAATCTCTTCGTACAATATGGCCGCTAAATTTATTCCAAACACACCCTTCCTCAAAAATTATAACCTACTATTTTATAAAAGTTTTATTTTTATCAGGACTAATCAATTCATTAATCATTCACCTTTTTATTGTTACAGTCACGTAAATTCGAAAGATTTTGAATATTTTCCGGATTTAAAATTTCCCAAGGATTTTAATTCTTTCATATTTTCTGCGGCAGTAATTTATTGATCACTATTATATTTTTAAGTTTTTTTTATGTTAAAATGTTTATAATATTGATTATTAGATATATTATACTAATTCATAGCATTTGGGTATAATCAACCCTGTCGGTAAGCAACATACCAAAAATAAATGTATTATATTCAAGAGTAGCATAGCGCAAATTATAGTGTGTACATATATGAAATTTAATTGGTTCAAATCTATACGTCAAACTGTTGATTTTAAATAATAATAATTATATTCATCAATGAACCGATAAATTAGGCAAGGGCACAATAATTTATAATCTCAAAAACCAATATAATAATAATATAGTAATGTGATACATAGGCAACACTTCTTGCATGACGTCACCTGATATTACAATAATTGGATAGGATTTTCTTCCTCAACATCTGTTTTTCCTCTATTTTATCTAAATTACCGAAAAATTGCGTCAGGAAATTTTGAGAAGAAACTCTGACATCATTGGCTATCTCTTAAAAGCGTCAATCATAATTCAAGTTAATTTGTTAATTATTTTTATATTCGGTTCCGTTGTTGCATATTATTGATATTGTACATATTATGGACATGTCAGATTATAACCTAAAATTAAATTTGGAAAGGTATTGTACAAGGACACACTTATTATTACTTCATTAAAAATTATCAAGCACAGCAGAGAATTGTCAATAATTTAATTAGCTCAATTTGAATTGATTAGTCGACGCACAACTTGGTCAAACAATTAGTTATCGACCATCGTAATGGGCTCCCCATACCTCCAGTATTGCATTACACCTCTGACATTGTATCAATTAAATTGTTTAAATTATTACCTTGTTATATAACCACAATCACCAAAATTTTTAGTCACGACAAAATATTAATATGATTTTTTTTCAGAAAAGCCGCGAAGATTGAGCCATTGCGTAGGGTGCGGTGGACAAATTCATGACCAATACATTCTACGTGTTGCCCCAGACTTAGAATGGCATGCCGCCTGCCTTAAGTGTCAGGAATGTCGCCAGTTTCTTGATGAATCTTGTACATGTTTTGTTCGCGACGGCAAAACATATTGCAAAAGAGATTACGTTAGGTAAGAAAGAAACTCAAGTATAATTAGGAGATTATAATCCCGAAACGAATAATTAAATTTTTTTGTTATAATGGTCCTTTGATAAAACAAGACACGAGATTTATTAACCATTTCTATTATCCAGTTGACACTTTTTGATATAAACCGGATTACGTTCAAATTGTAAATAAAATTGACGTTCCGCAAGGTTAACTTGTGGGCCGCTGTTATTTTTTAATAATTAATTTTTTTTTCAAACCATCACAAGTATTTCCTTTAATGGTTCCAGCTTGTGTTAATTAAATTTGGGCACGTACAATACTTAATTTACTCTGTAAATACTGTTATAGCGCTTCCCATTTTTTTTTACCTACCGAGATTTTATTCGGTAGCGCCGCGCTGTGTTTGCTGTTAATTTTCTAAAAGTGTAACCGCGGTGGTAGGGCCAGGTGAGATATGTAAAACTGCGACCTAACGTTTGGCCCCCTATATAATCAGGTCCCGCTAAATCAACTTAACTTCTCCGGTTACCGTCAAACAAACCCAAGCCACACACAGTCTATAAGATGTTATACATCATCCATCTAAGTAAAATAAACATCAGGACGAAATTTTGAACCCTATATTTTCGTAAATATTAAATTATGTTCTAAATTTAAAATAATAATAATAAAAGAAGTTATTGTTTAAGACGGATGTGCCAAACTTGTCTCTCTAATAATATAATAAAAATAAACGCTATTTGAAGATTCTAAAATTAACGTGTGCAATGCTATAAGCAAAAGCATATTATATCCAATATAATGTAGTTTCGAGCTCTTCTCTGGAGCGAGTGTGCTCCAATTTGAACCAGACACCATGTTCATAATATCTTTGCTCTCTTTATTTTTCAAAACTTATATTAACGACTTTTTGTTATTTTCAGATTATTTGGAGCCAAGTGCGATAAGTGCGGTTCATCGTTTAGTAAAAGCGACTTTGTTATGCGAGCAAAAAGTAAAATTTATCATATAGATTGTTTCCGGTGTTCGGCTTGTGCGAGACAGTTAGTTCAGGGTGACGAATTCGCGCTGCGGGACGGTGGTATTTTATATTGTAAAGAAGATCACGATATCATGGAAAAAAGTTCAGCGCCGTCCACTCCTCATCCCGGAACAGAAAGTAACAATAACACCAGCCTTAGTAATAACAATAATCACAGTAGTACAAGTACGGAATTGGGATGTATGTCCGGTAAGTTCTGACATTTTAGTTTTCCTTCCAAAAAATGAAATGTGCGATTCCTGAAACATAAAAACGCAATTACTTTACGTGCGATGAGAAAGCTGAAAGCAAAACGATTGTGAAAACTTAATTCCGGAAAATTAAATATGTACAACTGGAAAGTAATTATACCAATTACACACGGTATAGTACAAATGGACCGACAAATGAGGTCTCTGTTGTTAGAACTTTATTAGCTAAGCTCTGTATGAATGGATATAATTTAATCCTTTTGTAAATTTTGGAAGGATTAGGCAAGGCGTGAACTACTGACCATTACAAAGCTTCAGTTTCCCCTTTATACATTTTAAACGTCTCGAATGAATCACACTTTAATCTACTTAATTTGAATTTTTTGATAAAAATGGCTTAGGTATATTATTTTGTTGGAAAAATTTTAATAAATGAACGAAATTTAGTTAACCTTTTAGGATGGGATGGGTCTTCATTAAGACCTCTTATTATCAAGTTAATATTTCTTCATCGTTACATGCGACCTTAATAAAACGGGTAGAAATTATTAGTATCTATTAGGTTATGTAATTCCTCGTTCAAAGGAATTTATTGCGGTAAATGCCAATATAAGCTATTCAGTCATCAAGAACAATCTTGTCGCTGGTTTAATAAAGACTTCATGACTTGAAAATTACTAGATAATACTCTGTGTTGTAACTCGTGGAACGGTATCTTACAAAGCAATTGCGATGATTGGTTAAAAATAAAAAGTAAGTAAGTAATTGAGATATTGGAAAATGTTTCTGGGTCAACTGCTGGTAGTTTTTGAGTGATAAAAGTTATACTATTAAACAAAATGGTTTCCGATATTCATGCATTTTCACCGAATTTTGTTTTAATCACTTGATTTGTTGTTGATATTTTTACAAATGAAATGCACTGTAAACATATTTTATGTCGCCATGGCATTTTCAAAATATGCTATAATACAATATGAGGATAAGGTTAAGACCAAAGAAGATGGATAAGGAGGATTTTGAAACACGGCAATAGGGATATATTTTATTATTCGAAATTCGATTCGATTTCAAATTTTTTCCTGATATTTTCCAAAAAATTTTATATTGTGTTTGACTATTTTCTTTGCGGATTAATAAAATTCTCAGATATATTCCTACTGTTTGCAATTAGTTTCTTTTAGAAAATTTTTTGTTTTGTTTTTTCTAGTTTTATATGTCTTATGATTTCGGTCCTTTCTTCACCAATATAATAATAATTTTTAAACCTCTTGATTCCTGCATTATTTACTTCTATTTTCTGGCATCTTAATTTTTTTACTTCCTTAAATCTTCTGAGTTTAAATCCAAAATAATTGTGGTAGATTTTATTAAATATAGAAACCTTTGAATGAAGTGAAGGATATACGGTTGAACTCTTTTATTTTTAAGTTGGCAATAAAATTATTACAGAGTTGCCGAGTTTGGCGTTTTGTATGTTTGATAGATTTATTTGATTCATTTTAATTATTTTAATTAAACTTCCAAATATTTTCCTTTGTTAGTTTTGCTTATAAATTTCTTTGCTTTTTTTTGTTAATTGCAACCGACGATTATAGTAAAAAAGTATTTCCAAAAAAAACTAAAAATAATTAGAATTAGTTGTTTGTTAAGTTTGTTAAAATTTCGCTTATTAAAAGAATTGTTATCCGTAATTTATATTCTATTTTGAGAGAGAAATGCATGAATATTTTACATATTGTAGATACTGCATAATTTAATTTCCTGAAGCTATCACGATAAAGTGCATCGAAGAGTAACAGCGAAGGTCAGATTTTGTGTTGATCTGATTTGTGAAATCAAATCCACCGACAAAATAAATAATAAAGGAGTTTTTACCCCAAATACTTGAAACTTCAGTATTTCAAGTTTTAGACTTTAAAAATTGCAGTAGTATAGTAAAAAGCAACCAAGGTACTGCATTTCAAAATTTCTCCAAAGAAAGTAAGGCCCCTAAAGCCAATTTTGATTTTAATAAAGAGTAAACTCTTTAATAAAGATCATCAAAATAAGTTTTTTTTATGCGGTTAAAACTGTCGATATATGCGGTAAAATATGCGAAATTAATGAATATAAGCAGTAAAATATGCGGTTATAATGGATATATTATGTACATATACGCGATTATACAAAAACAAAGACTCACCACAAAAATTTTTAAAATTTATATTTTTTAGTACTCGTACAATATTTTTTTTATTAGAAAAGTGATTTTATTATTTATTAATTGAATTATAATATAAAACTAATATTTTATTTAAATTTTCCATTGTGAAATTATGCCTCTTATCGCCGCTAAGAATATTTTTGTAGCTTGAAAATGATCGCTCTACATCACATGATGTAAGAAAAGCATATTTCAGCGATGCTATGTCTGCGGAGTTCATCTTAACAACATCATTGTGTCCCCGCAAAATATTACAAATTTTTTTCATCTTGATATATCCCGGGTTTCAAAGGAACACGTTTCTTACTTTATTTAATAAATTTACCTTTACTTTATCGCGGCAATATAATACTGGCTAAAGATGCATGACAACTTGTAATTTTGCCATTACTTTTTAGGTTGGTAGACGGTGCTAACAACATAAAAAAAATTTTCATTTTAAACTTCAAATTTTAAAATTCAGATTTTAAATTTAAAATTTTTTTTATTTTATTTAAATATTACAATTAAAAATATAGACTATGTAATATGTATGCAGTTATATGCGATTATATATGTGGTTATATGCGGTTATATGCAGTTATATGCGGTTATATGCAGTTATATGCATTATGATGAGACGGTCATTAGCCTAGTAAGTTAGCCGAACAACAGATAACTTTAAGGAACTGGGTTCGAATCCGGGGAGAGTCTAAAACTTTCATATTGCCGTCTCCGTGCTTCGGAGGGCACGTAAAGCCGGCGGTCCCTCTGGGTTGACGATTGCCTCCGTCAACTAATAAAAACAGGGTTACAGACAAATGCTGTATCCAGATTGGGGAATCCCAATCCGGATTAAGCAGCCGTGGGGTCTAAATGCTGAAACCTTTCTGTAAAAAATTTAAAATGTTAAAAATTATATTGCTGCAACCCAAATCGGACTTATGGCTTGATTCACCAACTCTGATTAAACGTAATCATTTAATTAAATTTTACAGTCCAATAGAAAAATTCTATTTATACTGTCGGATGATTTCTATTGGCTTATTAAATTTAATCAGAGAACGGAGTTTTACTCGTAGTTGGTGGAACTGGCCCTTAGTCTATGAGTAAAAATTAAATTTATGATTAAGTGCCTAAATTAACGTTGCTGAAACCGTGCATAAGAGAAAGAGGCTATATCCCACGATGGATGTTATAGCTTGATGATGATGATGATTAGAGCTAGGATTTATATGTACAAAAATACCTGAAAATATGCGCATATATATGCATCAAATTTAAAGCCTCATTTTCTCCGATGTATTTGACTTTCTATGAATTTTTATTTATTTTATTAGCGAATTTATATCAAATGTATATTTAAAATCAAATTATATTGATGTATCAAGGAAAACGAGGAAAGCAAATATTTTGCCAATGAAGAAAAGCACTAAATTTCTAAAGAGTGCATATTTCAAAAAGGAAGTTATAAACAGAACGCACGGTTATTTTCAAAATAATTGCTTAAATTGACAAATTTAATAATAAAATTTTTTTTCTATAAACAATCTGCAAAAAAACTCCAAAATTGGCCTAAATATGCACAAATATGCATTATTTGCTAAAATATGCACCAAACATTGAAAATATGCAAAATATGCATTTTGAGAAGCGCTTTTTCGGATTCGTTTTTTCTTAATTCGTCCAGATTTCAAAACAACTCTGTTGGCATATCAATATTAAAGAATATGTAAAATGCATAAAATCCCGGCTCTAATGATGATGATGATGATATATGCATTATAAATATATATGCAGTAAAAACCAAAATATGAAATTATATTATGCGCTATAAAACTTTGTATTTTGATTCCCTTCAATGAGAAAAAATGTGTAGAAACCAAAAATTAACTTTCTATAAATATTACATCAAACAAAACATGCAATTGCATACAAATCGGGTCTCTAATGATAACTTAAAAGCATTTTAGTTCTAAAAAGTGTGCCCGCATTTTTTGAGTTTTTTTAAAATACTGATAAGGTCATATCTTTCCTCTTGACCTACACTCCATTCTGCCCATCTCCGCTTACATAATAATCCTGTGTATTTTGGTGAGAAACGATTTAATTCGATACACAAAAAAAGGTACATCAAAAATGCATCATTTTTGCGCCGATGAACAAAATTCATCATATTGATGAAAATTCAGTATTGATGAGTTTTGTTCATCAACGTGATGACCCATTTTTTTGCAGTGTATTTAATTAATTTTCTAAAATTCTCAGGGTCCTGAAATTAGTTTTTCATAAAGAGGTAGAACCGAGAAAATAATCCAGGATAACATCAATAAAACTTTGATTTTAAATTAATAATAAATAGATTTACTTAACTAAAATAAAAATTTTACATTAAGTTACCAATTACATAAATTAATGACAAATTGGGGTAAAAAATATTAACTTTTATAACGCACAAACTAGCCTTAGCTCTTTATTAGCTAAAGAGCTTAGGAGCTAAAGAGATTAGCCCTTAGCTCCGCTGAATGCGCTTCAACATACTGAAAAATAGCGCTAGCAAAAGAGTAAAATCATTTTCTTTTAAAAATTACTTTTTCGCGTTTCCGAGAGTAATCTCAAAATTTGCATTTTCTTTTACATTAAAATTGTGACATTTTGCGGTCATACCACTAACTCTTATGATAACCCTTACATGTGGTTGCGAACATTAAACAAAATTCCAATACTTTTCCGAGATTTGGTGATTTACTCTCCAAGCATGGTTAATCTCAAACAATTAGAAGACAAACAGGAAAACTGAGTCATCGGCATTTTTACCCGTTCGTTTGGAACTGCCGAATTATTTTGGAAAATCAAGTTTGACTTGGCTACCAAAAATTTGTATCAGCTTTCTTGTAACTTTAAGCCTTTTTTATTTATAAAAGTAATCATTAGCTACTATTAAACTACACCAGATTTTTCATAAATATTTTAACATACCTACCTGTAATAAATTAAAGAAAATAATACTAAATTTACTAGGTATAACCTAGTACAGGGATGGCGAACCAATGGCACGCGTGCCAGCATTGGCACGCGACGAAATAATTTCGGCACGTCACCGATTACGAGTTTAAAGAAAATTTATACATAAAGTATAAATTATGATGTAGCACAATACCTATGAATCTTTGAAAAGCAAACGCGCGCGAACGTTCGGGTCCGATGCGCGGGGTGGAGGCGGGGCGTAGTTGATATGCTAGCGCGGGGAATGTATAAAAAAATAAAAACAAACGAGGTGCAGTGCCCGCGCAAATTGTTTGTTTACGCAAAAAATAGTTGAATTTCATTGTGTTATTATCATTAAGTTATTATTTGCTGTAATTTAATATGGCTAGTTCAGCAAAGAAACTAAAAGTGCAAAATAGCAAGGATATTAGAGAATTTCATACTTGGTGGACTGATAAATTCGGCGTGATTAATAAAGGTGACAAAGCAGTGTGTGTTTTATGTTCTGGCACCATGGTATGTAGAACATCTTCCGTTAAACGGCATTTTGAAACAAATCACAAATCCATTTGTCAAAAAAGCGAAGCAGAGCAAAAGGAATTTATTGCGAGTGCTTTGAAAGACAGAAACAAACAGTCAACATCAATAAATAAATTTGTTGGCAAAAATTGTCGTACAAGTGCGGCAAGTTACACGGCTGCAAATGTCATTGCTCGGCATAGTAAACCCTTTCAAGAAGGCGAGTTTTTAAAGGAAGCCTGGTTAGCATGCGCGCCTTATCTTTTTGATGATTTCGAGAATAAAAATAAGATAATTCAGCGCATCAAAGATACTCCTTTGTCCAGAAACACAATAAAGGAAAGAATCTTAAAATTGGCTGAAAATGTTACAGAGCAACAAAAGCTTGACATTCACTCTGCTTCATTTATATCGCTATGCCTCGACGAAAGCACTGACGTCACAAAATCTGCACGTTTAGCTGTTTTTGCTCGATACTGCGTAGGAAACGTCATTAAGGAGGAATTAATTGCGATAAAATCGTTACTAACAACTACAAAGGGCGCAGATATTTGTACGGCAGTTAAAAATTCGATAGTTGAAAAAGAAATTGATATAAAAAAAGTTGTTTCTGTAACAACTGATGGTGCTCCGAGTATGGTGGGTAAAAAAATTGGTTTCATAAGTTTATTTCAAACTGAAGTAGGACATTCGATTCTTGAATTCCACTGCATCATTCACCAACAAGCCTTATGCGCTAAGAGCGGTTTAACATCTCTTGATAATGTTATGGCAGTAGTTACGAAAATAGTCAATCTCATCTCTGCTCAGGCTTTAAACAAGCGAAAGTTCGACGCTTTGTTGGATGAAGTCAACTCCGTGTATAATGGCTTACTGATGTATAATAATGTTCGGTGGCTGAGTCGTGGTTCTGTACTTGAAAGATTTGTTGAATGCTTGGAAGAACTCAGACTGTTTCTGCAAAATGAGGGAAAAATTGAACAATACCCACAGCTTTTGGACGTCATGTGGCTTTCAAAATTGATGTTTTTTACAGACATATGCCAACACTTAAATACGTTAAATGTGAAGCTTCAAGGCACAAACAAAACAATAATCGTCATGATCGATCTCATTCGCGCCTTTGAGGCTAAACTGCAAGTTTTCAGAAACGATATTATCGCAAAAAACTACAAGTATTTTCCATACTTGAAAAAATATATCAATGAATCTGTTATACATGAGACAACAAATGCAGAAAATATTACTGAGGAATTTATCTCTGTGATTGATTCTTCAATTAAGGAATTTTCAACAAGATTTTCTCAGTTCAAAGAAATATCAGAAACGGTCAAGTTTATTATGCACCCAGATGTAACGACCTTTCATACACTGAACTTCTCCCAGTTCGATTGGTTGGAAATTGAAGATTTTGAAATGCAGCTGATTGATTTCCAATCTAGTTCAATTTGGGTACAAAAATTCATAGACATGAGAAGAGAATTAGAGTTAATTGAAACAGAAAGATTGACCAGTAATATAAGTAAAGATGCCAATAATAAAATTTTAGAAACCTGGAATGCGTTGCCAGAAACGTTTAATTGTTTAAAGAAGCTGGCTCACGCTATTCTAACTGTATTTTCATCTACATATGCCTGCGAGTCATTGTTTTCAGAGATGAATAACATCAAAGACTCTGTTAGAAATCGACTGACTGATGAATCAAGTTCAGCATGCATTCTGCTAAAAGTAACATCGTACAACCCCAATATAAGTCAATTATCGTCCAATCTGCAACAACAGAAGTCGCACTAATTTTTAATTGCTCTTGTAATTGTATTTTTGGTAAATATAGAGCTTTGAGTTGATATTGTTTTTTTTTTTTTTTTTTTACATTATTTTTCCACTGATCACAAAGTCAAGAATATTTGATGGCACGGCTGCGACGTCATTAAATATTATTCCAGAAAATTGGCACGTATACGCATAAAGGTTCGCCATCCCTGACCTAGTAGGTACCTACTACCTAAGTATAAATTTATGTTTTACAAACAATAAATTTCATGTTATTTTTTAAACCTTGAATTGTAATTTATTGGCTTACTCGTAATGTTGCTTTTATTAGTAGTAAATGTATAGTAATACATTATAAAGGTACGTTAACATACCTATCGTACAAAGTAAGTTAATAATTTACTAATCAGGACAAAATAGAATTACAATAAATTATTGATGTCGGCTAAATAATAGCGACGAAAGATTTTAATTACACCTGATATATTATTATTTAGTAATTATATAATTTGAATAAGCAGTCAGATCAAATCCAAATCATGGACCACCAAATTTTAAAAAATGAATAAATAAAACCACTTTTTTCGGTATTTGAATTTTTCTTTTTAAAAGATTGTTTTATTTTGTATAGCCCGCGGAAAATTGTACGTCGTCAAGGTCCGCAGAACGATTTGGGTTGGCCAGGTATTCGAAATTTATCCACTCCATGACCACTAGAGATTTTGATAATTGAAGTGCAAGTTTTCATAATCATTTTACCAGGTGAATGTATTATATTCTACATTATCTTTCTATAATTCTACTCCGCATAATTAATTTGTTAAATTATACAATGAAAATTCAGAAAACCATAAGAAAAAGAAACTCATTTGAGCCAGGATTTGACTGCTATAATGTTCTAAATTGTGGTTGAAATCACAATTTTGAAAATATCTCCAAATTTAAAATTTTATTTTCATGATATCATTTTTCGTATAACTTTCATGATTAAATGCAGTATGTTTCAAATTGGAAAATATTTTCAATTTATCAATTTTCAAATTACTTTACTGCGAAATGTACTTATGTTTTACTATCAATAAATAAAATAGAACCGAACCCATGCGTTCCAATAAATCCAAAACACAAATAATTTTACTTTTTTACATTAAGTTGCACAACTGGGACTTCAGATCATAAAAAAACACGTCGATATATTATACAGCAAATCTTTTAATTAAAGAAATTAAAGAGAAAGGATGAGCAATAAAAAAAACATATACGAGAGGTTTTGTTCCACTATTAAATAAAATCTTCTTCCGAAGAAAGAGGAATGTTCATTCAGCCAACATCTGCCGCTTTCTTTATTTCGTCTATTTCACGTGTTTTGAGCGTTCTTCTTTTAGATATTAGACTCTATTGTAGCATTTTTTGCCTACATAATTATTATCTTTTATTCTGCTTCTGCCTATGTGTCCAGTGTCTAATTCTACTTTGAGTGTCTGTTGTCTTATTCACAAATTTCTCTTATGATCCCTCACAGTTATATATTGAGAGTTTTAGCTGGATTTAAGCCGTATGTTAGTAATATAAGGAAAAATTCAATCATTGCACACTTGTCTCAAATTGCTCAACTCTGTTCTTCCTGTTATCTCAGATGTCATGTTGTCGTTGTCATTTGTTAGAAGTTATCAAATCCTTAAAGTAATCTTTATGATGACTGAAAAGAAGTTAACAACAAACATCTTAACATACTGGAACTTGTAAATGATCCCAGGTGTCGGGGATGTAACAGATCAGACGAAACAGTTGAGCATCTACTATGTCACCGTCCGTCTCTAGCGTCAACGTGAGGTGCCATGCTAGGAGACTTTTGGCAAGACCAGAATTGGCGAGACTCCGTATGCCAAAATACTTGCGTTTATCCTGTAATTTAGATGACTTGAGGAATGACAGGTCGCTGCATCGGAGATAGTACAATGGGCACGTTTTAGCAGTCTAAGTGCGTGTAGGGATTCTTTCCAAAGAGAAAGCAAAAATCCAGATTCCAAAGTGGCCAATTTTAAGCAATTCATCCCTAATTTGGATTCTCAATTTATTTTGTGAATCATAAATTTTTAATTTTAAATTATAATTTCTTTACTGGCCAACTAATTGACAAATCTTTTATTTTCAAGATGGTGGGGTCAATCGCTCCGTTTGTCCAGATGCTTTCTCCAGGTATAAAACAACCACGTCTTCTCTATCATTTTTTTAAGAAAATAATTTTTAGGCTTACGAAATATAACAATATATAGCGGCGGCTCATAGTTTGTTAATTCGACTTCATTTTGACTTTGAATTATTTGCATTTTTAAAACTTGCAATTTTAATCCATAATTAAGTCTATACAATTACTGAGGTGTTGGGAGATATACTCGTGCATTTTGCTATCCGATCTATGAAAGAATATTATTTAATAAAACTAATAGTCACGGATTAATCCGACACTCAAGATAATCCTAGAATTTACCAATGAGATCACTGGAATTTAGACCGTATCGTAGCAACAGCTGCTATTTCGAGAATTGATCTTGAATCTCGGATCAATCCATGACTATAATGCCCGTACTAATAGTCACAGATCAATCCGAGACTCAAAATAACCCTAGAATTTACTAATGAGATCACTGGAATTTAGACCGTATTGTAGCAACAACTATTATTTTTAGAATTGATCTTGATACTCGAATTAATCCATGACTATTATGCCCGTACAGCTGTTGCTACGATAAGATCTAAATTCCAGTAATTTCATTGGTAGATTAATTTGAGTCTCGGATTGATCCGCGACTATTAGTACGGACATAAGTATCTAATTACAGCGCTATGCTCTAGAGTGGGTCTTTCGAAAGAATGAAATATTGCAAATATAATATTCAATATTTGAAGCAGTCGATTACATTCCCGTAGGTTGCTTCTTCATTACGACGCGTCTCCACTTAGGCGGTTTTTGCCGGCGGCTTTAGTGGGGAGGTGTGTAGGCAATGTTAAAGCATACATAACTAGCCGCCCGGCAAAAACCGCCTAAGTGGAGACGCGTCTTTACAGTATCATATAACATGCCGCGCGGCATAAGTTACGTCTGAGACCTTTATACACACAGGTCTGGCCCCCGGGTTGGAACGCGGTCCAGCATGCGGGTCAAACCTGTGTTTGTAAAGGCACCTATTAGCCTGGGCCGCTAGAATAGCTAAATCCGGCCCTAAGTAGAACAATATATCGTATTAATGAAAAACTAGATTAATAGTAAAACTTTGCTCGTTAGTAGCAGTTCGATGATATTGTAAACATTGTATTTTCAGTGCATGAGACGCATATTCCATTTAATTATCTTGTTATTTCAATACTTTTTGTCAATAAATTCTTCATTCCATTGTATAAAAACTTCTACAATATTCTAATATTCTTGTTGAAATTATAGAAAGTATGGAAAACCTTTTTGAGGACTATACATTTTTGGGTATACCGTCAATTCGTCGCAGACAATTCGTCGCGCGACAATTCGTCGCGGACAATTCGTCGCACGCAACAATTTGTCGCAGCAGAGAATTCGTCGTATGAAACGATTTCATCGCCACTAAATTCGCCAAATGTAACTGAGAGTTTCCAAAATGTTACTTCAATTCGTTATCTTCTGTTTTCTGTTATACAGGGTGCCCGTTTTTCGAGGTTTACCATGTGGAGATTTATACCCATTTATTTATAAAGTAAAAAGACACTGCCGCACGAATAGCAGTTGTGATTAGAGATTATCAAAACAGACCAATTTTAGATAATCTTCGATGAATTGCGCTTAATTTTAAATTACAAATATAATTTATATTTTTTATTTTAGAGTTTATTGCTGATTATTTTTTTCGTTGTTGTTTATTGTTTATTAATAAAGTTTTTTACTTTTATGAACAAAAGGGTAGTGGAAAATACAATTAAGTGCGAAGAATTGTCGCATGCGACGAATTGTCTCATACGACGAATTGTCTCATGCGACGAATTGTCTCATGCGACGAATTGTCGCTTGCGACGAATTATCCGCGACGAATTCTCCGCGATGAATTGACGCGCGACGAATTGCCCGCGACGAATTGACGTGGATCCACATTTTTGTTTAATTTCCATTTAGTTTAGTGTTTTATTTTGACAAATAAATAAATCTTGCAGACAATATATTTTTTCGCAAAGCTTTTGCTAGTCAGTTATTGAAAATTTATTCTTATATTTTGCTTACAGTTGTGAAAGCGTTCTGAGTGAAAGGTCGCGGCGTACTTTTTTTAGTTAAAATGTTATTTATCGTAATTGCATTGGCTCACTTTTCATGTAACTTCTGTTCATTTAATTGGAAATTATATGTTCTCTATCAAATGGCTTGGGTTTGATTAAGTATTAAAATTAGCTCGATTTAAATTGCTAATTTTGCCTATTATTTAAAGTTTATCTGCATATAAATTCAAACACGCGTATAGAAAATTTAATGAACACAGTGCATTAACCGGAAAAATATTGGAAAAACATCAGAAAAATGAATTAAATAAATTGAACAATGTAGTATTGAATAATAGTAATAGTACATATTTTTTCATATTATTGTAGTTATTCAAAGACATACCAAAACCCACCAAAACCCAAATGATCAGACAATTAACACAATTATAATATAGAAATCAGCGGCGGCTCGTCAGATGAGGCAAAAGCAAAAGAGGCTTAGTCTTCTTTGAAATTCTAGACTACAAAAATTTTTTAAAAAGTAGAAAAGTGGATTTGTGGATTTTTGTGAGGCTACCGCAGAAGTAACCATCGCAAAGTACTGTAAATTTTTACTGTACACTCTCACGATTGCAAGATTACTCGGACGAAATTTCTCATCATCAGGCACAGATTAAACCACAGTGACTATGCTTCAACTGATACCACCGCATAAATATTATGTCAATTTTAGCTTTTGTTCTCCACTATTAATTGTCAATTGTTTTACTTATTTCAAAGCCAGTTCCTTATTTATTTCTTTTTCGAATTGCCAACTTAACACATCATTTATGGAGGTTTTATATACCGGGTCGTTCAGAAATGGTATTAGTTCTTTTATCAGATCCGTACTTAGGTACGGGTTACTCCAGCAGGTTCGTACCAAGGGTATGTTTCACTTATTCTAACATACTACATATCTATGGCATAAGAAGAACGCACTTCCTTATTGTATATTTCACGTAACTCTTTAACGACGTAGTTGAGCGTCAGCCTCTTTTGTGAATTGTGTGCCTTCTTACAAGGTACAATAGCATATGCATGATGCAATTTAATTTTTTTTAATCTAAAATAGTTGGGATGGGACACTGGTGGCTTTCATCCTCAAAAAAAGATGTATAAAATTGTAAATTTAATTTCATCATGTGCTAATTTTTACTTGTAGCTTTGGCATTAGTAAATTTAGAATTATCTTTTTTATGATGCAATCAATGCTGATCTGTAGAAAATGCAGTTTTACATAGATCCGATCATATTTGGGGATGATAAAAAATGACCAAACATTTTATAGCTACACAGAGAAAAATATGTGTTCAAATCAATTCAATTGTGCAGAAATATTGCACAATTGCGTACTTTTTTTTCACAATTATGTGGATTAGTAACACATATTTCCCTCTGTGTAAAATATTTGTTTGGACAGTTTCGGGTCTCATCATCATGTAAATCCTCATTTTCGTCTTGTTCCTTACTTAATTTTTTATTTTTATGTAAATATGATAAATCTTGTGTAAAAAGGAGTTTCCACGTCATTCGAACACTGGGAGGTCAGGGTGACGGTAAGGCCGCCTGACCTGCTACTCTATTATATTATACAAACCAAATGTTCTTTTACATCCTGAAAATTAAAATTTCATATTACACTACTGAGGGTATTAAATATTAGCTCACCAAAAATAATGTTAATTAAAATTCTCTCGCACGGCAAAAAATTATGTTATCTATTATTTAATAATTTATTTAAGAAACTTCAGCTTTGTGGAGTGCCAAGTATAACTACAATATAACTACGGAATATGCTAAATTGCTTAATGTAAATAAAGCACAATGTAATTTCAGTTTGAATCGATATTGTATCATAATATAAACTATAAAGTAAAATAATAGCAAATTCTATTTCAAATCAAAGCAAATATTATATTATTATCTATTAATTTATTTAATATTAATATTGGAATTATGTATTTAAGCTTCCAAGCTACTGATGTAAAAGTTTTTGAATAACCTAGAGAATAATTAGGATAATAAAAGGATAATTTCTACTTTGATTAGGATTAATAATTATACACAGTAAAAAAAAATATGGCAATTTAACTTAAAATAATGTTAATTTCCCATAAAACTCATGGCAAATAAGGTCCACTTCATAATAATGGTAAATCGCCAACGACCTATCTTGAAAACGCGTACCTTTCAATAAAGGTAAATATTATCACTAGTACTAATTGTTGAATTATCATGCGCTTTGTTAATTTCCCATACTGAAGTAAGTAAAATATTTTAAATCTCTTGTTACATTAGTTAAATTTCTAATAAATTTACCATGACAATTTGGTAAATATTATCAAGGTTTTGCTATTGAATTAAATTATTTGGGAGAAGTACTTTGCTTTCTAGATAAATTACTATAACTTCTAGTTATATTAATATAACAATAGTTATTTTTTTCTAGTTTTAAATTGAAATTACCACCTCCAATAGTAGTTACATTTGCAGTTAGTAAGCAAAATACCAGTAAGTATAGTGAAATTAATAGAAAATTTTACTGATTTAACTCAAATGCATGAGGAATTGTTTAAACTAATTGTTTAATTCACTAAGAATTTGCAGGTAAATTATCAAAAAAACACTAGTATATTTACCTTTAATTTTCCTTAAATTGTTTGATTTAATGTAGGTAATTTTTCTGAAAAATAATTTAAAAAAACAGTACATTTTGTCAAATATAGATTTTATTTCTATACTAAATTTTCAAGTTATACAATGAGATAAACACAATAAGAAAATCAAAACTCTCGGCTACAATAAATTCTAAACAATAAATACATAAAAATTAGAATAAAAACAATAAGTCTTATTTTTACAAAAATTCAGTAAATAACTATTAGGTATTATAAATAGGTTAATAATTACATTGTAAAACGTAAAAGTTAACCAAGTATTGCATATTTCGGAATTATATAAGTATAATCACAATTATATGGTTTATGAATCTCATAGCAAAACGTATGTTTCAAACAGCTTACGTCTATAATTTTATAAATTTTTTGATTTATAATTAATAGATACTATGTAGTTTAAACAAAACAACCCCAAACAGAAATAAAAATTACTTACTTATATGTATGCACTATTATTTTATAACGAGCACTTGAACACACCTAACGTCTTCTTCACTATAACTTCATTAAAGTAATAATAATCACCACGGAATATGCAATATTTTCATACTAGCAATTCAAACCGAATATAAGGCGCCAACACTTATATAAACATTGCTGTCTTCCTAGAAAATTATCCAACGCGGTAGAAACAAATGTAACATGAGATATTTATCCAACAAACACATTCCTAATTTATAGGCATATAAAGAGAATTGACAAATTTTAATTGGTAATTGAATAGCACTTGGTTTTTTTAATAAGCATCGTAGTGCAATAAATAGAACATTGATAAAACTGCTAAAATGTAAGTAAAATTAACAAAGGTTGGCAAATAAATGAAATTTTACCTATCAAGTTTGAGAAATTTATCAACTAATATTTTACCAGTAGGTAAAATTTTCAGATTAAGTGAAATTGACTACGATTTTTGTGAAATTTTACCATGATAAAATTACCAATGAAATAATGAAAGTTTATTTCTTGGTTCTTTTTACTGTGTAGCAATGTTTGAAAACTACATTGAAAATCTTGCTAGAAGTGATTAATCATCTGAATTTAGTGTAGGTGTCACTTATTATAATCGCGTTTGTCCGCTTAATTTTAATTATGTTCAGCCATTAACCTAACAAAGGATATATTACTACGTTAATAAATTGGAATTGTTTTTTTGGAAATTATCGCATAGTACCTGATTCAAAAAAAACTTTTGTAATATTGAAGGTTTCGAATATTCGACTCCATAACTGATGTTTTTTTTTGTTTTTTTTTTGCAGATTCGGGTTCGGAAAGTGGTTCACATAAAGGTGAAAGACCAAGAAAAACAAATAGTGGAAGTGACGGAAAACCTACGAGAGTACGAACGGTTTTAAATGAAAAGCAATTACACACATTACGAACGTGCTACGCTGCCAATCCTAGACCAGATGCCCTTATGAAAGAACAACTTGTAGAAATGACCGCATTATCGCCAAGAGTTATCCGGGTATGGTTCCAAAATAAAAGATGTAAAGACAAAAAGAAAACAATTCTTATGAAACAGCAAATGCAACAAGAAAAGGTTGGTTCATTTTTATTTTTATTCGGAAGCTTGCTTCCTTACGCATAATATGACATTTCATTTCTAAAATACCTATTGGAAATTTATAAATTATTTCTTTCCTGACCTGCTGTATTTATTTCTCCCACCTTTCTTCTATATCATAAATCTCGGGAGGCGTGCAAAGCAAACTCAACTCCTCCCAAAGTAGGTATCCAATCATCGAACGTACGCTGCTATGTCTGCAGGCATTGATTTTAACCAAAAAATCGGTTATAAGACTCGTTTTTTATACGAGCGACAATGTTGTAGGACGGAGATATTATCATGTTACTGGTTCTTCAACTATGTTTTATTCTCTTTCATATTTTGTTGTTGACACAATAGAGATATATTTATAATTTAAAATTGATTGCAAAATTTTCGAAAAAAAAAATATTGGATTACAGAAAAGTTTTTCCCATATTCCAAAATGTAACGGTCTTTGTGGTATCGAAAATTATTGGAATCCGGAATTTCCGCTCCATACCCAACTACCGGTAACGGCAGGCCACCGCTGTCTAAATTAAATTAAAGCGAGTAAACATCATTTAAATACTAATTAAATGAAAATGCATATTTTCTGAGCAACTACGTGCTTATACGTCAAATCCGTAAATATCACTCACAACATCACGCAATTCCAACATAATTATTAGCACACAGATTACTATAATTTGTCTAAAATTACGTTCTATTGCACCGCACCGGTTTTAATAATAATTACCTTCGGCAATTTAATATTTTTTAAATAATTTACAGTTACATAGATTAGTAACATTCACTCGGTTAAATTAAACAAAATTATTTTATTAAACATTTCACACTTACAATAAATTGTTAGCGTCTAAGTGAAAATAATTAAAAAAATAAATTGACGTAGGATCTATGAGCCTATTACAAAAAGTGATTTACATTTTTATTGCCCGTAATTAAATTGCAACTTAATAATTTTTGGCATAATTAATACTTTTAAAAGTCCGTATTAATTAAACTTTTGCTTTGTTTCTTATTAAAATGTTTCTAATTATTATAATTACTGATTTAATTTCTGATAGCGTTCGTGTTGTGATTAGACAAATTACCCAGATTCTGGTAGAAATTTACATTTAACAATTTTAAAATAAGTGTTGCAAATTAGTACTACTATGTCTAATTAACGTTTTAATTATTGTTAAATTTCTTTCAAAATTGGATTAAAATTTTGTAGATAATCATCAGTGTGTTTTTTAAAATCAACTTTAATTATACCTGCATCACGATGAAGACGTTTTAATTTTGTTTACATATGATTCCAACTAACTAAATTCTGAAAAAAATGAGAAACTGGATTCTAGTTGTAATTAAGTAATTTGATCCAGCAGACTTTTTTATTATACTTGAACGATTTTATAAATTAGAATTGCTTAGGTAGATAATACTATTCAATTTTTCAAAACCCAAAACCCCGAAAAGTTTTTGTTTAAAGTTTAAGTCCAATTTGTGAAATAAAAGTAAGCTAATTCATTATAGATTTTTATACAGGACGGCCGAAAACTTGGTTATGGAGCCATGCAAGGAATACCCATGGTGGCGTCGTCGCCAGTTCGACACGACTCTCCGATAGGAGTTCATCCATTAGAAGTACAAGCTTATCAACCACCGTGGAAAGCGTTATCAGATTTTGCTCTTCACAGTGATTTAGAACAACCTCCTCATGCAGCTGGTTACCAGCAATTGGTAAATCAGGTAATTGGTATACTTTTTCGTAGTTTTGGATTTGAATTCTTAAAGGAGATGTCGTTTACAGATGCACGGTTACGACTTACCACCACCGTCCATGGGACCCACACCACAAGGTCCGCCGATGCCTCCACTGTCCGGACCGCCACCAGATGGAATGACACATCCGGATAGTACAGATAGTTACGTAACATACCTCGAAAGCGATGATAGCTTACCAGCCAGTCCTTAACCTTTTTTTAGACCATATCTAAATTTTTATTACATCACCGGTCGCCTTTGCTTATCATAAGTTTGTTAATTGATTTGTGCAATATTTATTGTTTATATAGTAAAATAATATTTTAATTTTTTGTGCATCTAGGTAAATAAATTATAAATAAATGTGTATAGATAACTCACAATAAATTGCGTTATTATTCTAAATAATTTTGATAATTAAATTTAAATTTACTTAATTATGTATTATTTAAAAATATGTAAAATAAAAGAATTCTAAGCAAAGGATGTTTATGCATTTGTAAGTATTGTAATATTTTACTGTATAATCTCTGTTATTGATCTTAACTTCTTAGTATTTTTCATAGATGTTAAACTAACTGAGGCGAACCAAGTCTCTTGATTGTTCAATATTTTTGCAAAACGGCTATATCACACGATTTATTGCAATGATGATTTTGTAATAAGGTGTATTTGATAAAGCGTGATTAAATGTATATAATAATGTTATACATACAAAAATGCTTTGTAAATAAAAGTATATAAAAAAATTGTTGAATTTTTCAAAGTATTTCACCAATTTTTTTTACTGATTCGATACAATAACACTACGAAGCCCGGTGGCGGATCCAGCCCGCCTTTTGGGGTGAAGCCGAATATATTCTGTAACATACGGTGCAAATGAACTACCGACATGATGGAAGAGGCTCCCAGCTCAATAACTGCCAAAGCTCACAAAAGAAAAACACGTTATAACTGAAGGGTTAAGCACTCAGGTAATTTAGTTTTTATTAAATTTTTTGAATAAATTCTGATTGTTCTCAAATTAATTTTTTTTATTAGCTGGTTTTTGACCACTGAATAAATCTTTTAGAAAAAGTCTTTATGTTTTTACACAATTTTTTGTTTCGAAGGCTTGGGTCTAGGCAATTTTTACTGCCAGGAACCTCCGATTGACTTAATCCGCTCTGGACCTAACAAGAAAAATATAATATATTATATAAATATGATCTCCGGATTCCTTAATCTGTATTTTAGGTCTAATGTAATGGAGACCTGATGTTTCACCTTCGTTAGCTTCGAAACAGCTCCATCACTGATGAAGCTACACTGAGAGAAGAATTTATATAATTATAGTGCAATGTAAAATTTATTTGTTTGAAATAAATCGAATTAAATCAAAATAAAGTCTAGAATTGACTTATTTATTTGAGTATTCATAATATTATATATTTGTATTAAACGGAATTCAATAATAATCAGGAGGGAACATATAGAGGTAACTGAATATAGATTGTCCAGCGCCGGCTCTAGCCCTTGATCAGGGTAGGACGAGATTTTCTGAGGCGCCCTCAAAATCTGAGGAAGATATTTTAGCATCTCAGAATAAAATATAATTGAATTTGATACATAAACAGTAATAAAAATTCTGATTTACCTATAAAATTTCTTAAGGGGGTAAAAATTCACCGAGGTTATTTTGAACTATTTTACCTCCCGGTAAAAATTCTCTAAGAAAATTTTATCCCCCGTAAAAAATGGTTAGGGGTAAAATTTCACTAGAGAATTTTTACCGGGGGGGTAAAATTTTACTAGGGAATTTTTACCGGGGGGTAAAATTTCACTGGGGTAAATATTCCCGGTTACACCGGCATCAAACTGAGAGAAAATTTTCTTTAAGCGTCAAGATTTATAAAGCGACAAAATTTTTAAAAGTTTCTATATTTTTCTTATACACATTTTTCTTTTCAAATCTGTTAGCTCTATTCTATTTATGTTTATTGCAAAATGCTTATTTAAAATATTATATATTTAATTAATTTTGAGTTATAAATTAAATTTAAAAAAAGGAAAAAAGTTAAAAAATTTCGAGTTTTTTTTTGTTTTTCGGGCGTGCATTGGAATTGGAGCCATTAAGGCTCTTGCCTTAAATTTTTAAATTCAATTTTAATTACCTAATTTAAATTTTGTAGAGAAAGTTATTACTGAGGTCGCGAAGGAACCACGGAATTTGAAATTTGTCTTTTCGGCAAATACGGAAAATTAAAAATTTTTAGTGTTTAATTTTTTTTATTTTGCCTCTCCCTGAAAAAGATCCTATGGACGCTTATGCCTGCATCTTTCAAACGAAACGTTTTATAAAAAAACTGATGAAGATTCGGTTTCGATATCAAATTTATACATGGGCGTCCACAGGATCTTTTTCAGGGAGAGGCAAAATCAAAAAAAATTTTATTCTAAAAAAAATCAAACACTTGAAAATTTGTAATGTTTGTTATTATTTGCCGAAAAGACAAATTTCAAATTCCGTGGTCCTTCGCAAACTCAGTAATAACTTTCTCCACGAAATTTAAAATGATTAAAATTAAAATTTAAGATTTAAGGCAAGAGCCGGGGGGGGGCAGCTGCTCTCTTTCCCCCCCCCCCTTATGGGCGCCCATGAATTTATAATCGGTTAACCTAGAAATAATTAAGGAAAGCGATTGTTTTTAACTCGGGGAGGAGGGGTATTTGGTAGTATAAATCTCGATTTTTGAGAAAATCCGTCCATTGCGTTTTCCACCACGTTAATTTAAAGGGAGATTTTTTGTTTTCTTAAATAACTCCCTTATTTTCAACAGTAGAGATTGCAAAGAGAGGTGAAAAACGTTTTTCTTAAATAAAAAATTGTTTTAACATTTGTTACATTATTCTTTTGGGGTGGGCGGGGGTTTCGCAATTTGTTACAAGGGGGGGCAGGGGGTTAAAAGACGTCAAAAATTGCGTTACGTAATTTGTGAATAGCCCCTTATCGTAAAAATTGAAATGAGTAATACTCATTATTTGACTAATTGAATATAACTATATTTCTATTTGTAGTCTAACTTGACAAATATTCATCCTAGGGTAAAAGTTATATAGACATGAGTATTATCATTTTCACTCTAAAGTTGAAATTAAGCGAGTTATTTGAATAACAAAAATTTCCCCTTCAAATCAAGATGTCGGAAAACGCAAAAGGGGGATTTTCCCGAAGATCGAGATTTACACTACTCAAACTTCCCTTCGGAGTTTAAAAAAAATCACACCCCCTAATGATATCTAGGTGAAATCCTATTTTAACTGAACTATTAACGGGCTACAACTGTAATCCAGTAAAATAATTTTGAAAACTGATTTTACAGAAAATTCAAAGATATAGTATTGCTAAGCAATACGCGCAGTAGAAATTATATACTTAAAGCAAATAAAACTAACCAATTTATATTAATAGTAAACTGATGCGTTTACAATACATTTTGACAAAGATCTGCCCGAGACTGGAAACTTCACCTAAATGAGACTGGAGAAGGGGTAAATATAGCTATTTTCTGATAATATGTAGGTGATAATATTCAAATTTCAACAAAATTAAGTAGATTTTGTAGATTTTTTATAGGTTGGGGGGGGGGTAGTTACCCTGTTACCCTCCTCATTGTATCCGCCCTTACATTTTGAGATAAAAACAGATGTAGTCAAATCATATTCAGATTTTTAATAATTTTGTAAATTGTTTTTGTACTTATCTTGTTTATTCTTTTGGGATTATTTTGAAAACTTTCTTATTTATTTCCTCCCAATACTGAAAATACTGTTGAGTTACATAATGATCAGTCACTTTCACATACCCACTAGTGCAGAAAGTGATTTATTTTCAACGTTTCAACGCCGTTATGCTTTTATTTGATTTAAAATGAAGAAACTGACATTTGTTGGCATTACTAACTTGTCAAACGTAAACCAGGCCCGTAGCCAGGGGGTGGCAAGGTCGGGCAACGCCCGACCTTTTAAGGATTTTGCCCGACCTCTTAAAATAAAAATATGCAACAATAAATTAAAAGAAAATTTCCTCATTCATTCCACGTTGGTCTTTTTGTATAAGAATTTTTTTAAATTTTAGGTCGGTATTTGCTTTCAAATGCAATTCGTAGAATTGAAAAATCATCACAGTAGTACCTACTACCATACACCTAAGAGCGACCTATGAGATCTACGATATCTCAGTGGCCATCAAAGTTATAGATGAACTTTCCTTTGCATAAGCGTTTATTTTATATTTTTTCCTTGTGCAAGGTGAAATGAATATCGTAGTCAAAATGCTATTTTTATGCTTGCGCGCGGCTGTGCAAAAATACGGAAATAATAAATTTTATAACTTTTTTTAAACCGCGTTGACCTTGAAATTTCAGGAAATTTTCGCCTGCGGCCCAAAAAATTGCCCAATCGCACTATCCGTTTGCCCTACCTTCACTTTCGGTCTGGCTACGGGCCTGACGTAAACCAAATGAGTAATACATATTTAGCCAGCTTAATCCAGTGGCGTATTTAGAGGGGGCAAAGGAGCAATTGCCCCCCCTCCTAAAGATGACTCGGATTGTATCCCAGAAGCCCTTTTTGATAAAAATCATGTTTTATTCTTTAATAAAATTTTGCTTGTATATACTTTAGCTTGAATATTTTTGATTTCTGGAAGTTGTCAAGAGTTTTACCATTGACGCGCATGAACGGATTAAAGAGATTCCGGAAAATATTAGAATTTTCTAAATACGCCACTGGCTTAATCAGATTATTTTATTAATTAAATATAATATGAGCAACATTAATTTAAATAAAATCAACTATTTTCTAATACATGCGGTAGAAGATAAAAATTTTGTATTTTACATGATGTGTGTTAAAAATGTACGAAAATCACTCGCATTTAATAATGACTTACTTTTTACACTACTGCTTATCATAGCCCCATTACAAAATAAATACAGGCAACCCATTGTACTAGTAATCAACCTTGTCAACCACAGATGGCAATGAAGTTTAATTTTGAATTGCCCACCTCTAACAAACGTCAAAATCCTGAAAGTAACCTAATATTTTAATAATCTAATAATTAATCAAGAATTAGCGATTATTACAATGTAAAGGCTACATTCTTTTTTAATATTTAACAATTTAAGTACTAATTATAATATAAGTTGTAAAAATTTTACTTGTATACAATGAGTGATCCAAATTCAGGAAATATAAGAGAAGGTTTTTTGTGTCCTGTGTGTCACAGAGACCTTCGTTCTCCTAGTAATTTATTATCACACTTTCAAGAATTACATTCCGAAGAACAAGATCTACTGAAATCTATTAAAGGTAACGAAGTCGTGATATTAGTTTCGTTAATAAAACTTGACGTATTTCAGATTTGGTAGGTAAGGCAAAGAAGAAGATATTAAAACTTGACGAACAACAACTTGAGTCGTTTAAAACTGAAATTTCATTACAAAAGTATTACGTGGAATACAGCGAACCTCAAGATCCAGGCTGTAGTCGAGATCATACCGAATTTTTTAAACTAATAAGGAGAGAACGTCTAGATCATAGAACAACTGAAACGAATAAATTAATTATTAGGTTGGATAAGCTATTGAAAGTTGAGGGATCTGATAGGAAGCAAAAGGAACAGGAGCTTGTCGCTTGGCTGGATGGTACAACTGTTTCGAGATGTCCTTCTTGCGCTTCCAGTTTTAACTTGACGAGGAGACAGCATCATTGTCGTTTGTGTGGTAGCATTATGTGCAATTCTTGTTCTTGTTTTCTGTCGTACGACACAGCCAGTAAGTTATTCTCGGGTATTGGCACTACTTTTAAAAGAATTATTTTTGCAGAAATTATAGTTGCTCCTGTTTATTTGGATAATCAAGCAGCTGCGAATATTAAAAGTGATGCCGATAATTTAAGGGTGTGCACACATTGTATGACCATGTTGGAGAATCGTCGAAGTGTACAAATGGCTCAAGTTGTACAACCGTTAATATGTCAGTTGTACATGAAGTTGAGGAGAATTCAAAACGAGTTGCAGCCATCCATAGATTTATATTTGAAGGTGAGACCTCTATAAAACAAAAGTCAAAAATGATTTAAACTGGGTGTCTATTTTCAAGCCTGCATTGTTTTCTTTCAGATGTACAATTCCTTAACGTCAGGTGACACGACATTCCAAATACAGGACGCCCAGTCACTACGAACTTCTATTGCAAAACAAGCAGAAACAATTGATGCGATAAGTAAGCAAATTCTTGCAATTCCAAATGAACCTGATCAAGGGAAAGCTGCAGTTTTGCAAACGTCAATTCGTCGTGCTGCTTCTCAATACATCAAAGACTACCTGTTGACTTTGCCCGTTCCTCCTAATGTAGCCGAACTTGAAAAAATTAAAAAAGATAGGGCAACGAGAAATGTTGAGATGCCTAGACATTCTAATATGACAAATATTAAAAAGGTTGCAGTTACTACTGGATGGTCACCTGTAAACGTGACGGTAGACGAACCAGAAATTACGTCCGACGATCCTTTAATGCAACAGATTAATATTGTTAGAAATTATATAGCACAAGCTAGAAAAGCTCATCGGTATGAAGAAGTGAGTTCCTTGAAGGAAAATTTAAAATTGCTGAAGCAAGCCTACCATAAACAGCAACAAAGCGACAATGATAATGCGTAATAATTATTTTTTTGATATTATTTAAAGGACCTACTATGTTGACGTGATAATTTTTATGTAAGAGATGAGGTAGGATTGTAGAAAATTTGAAGCATTTTAGACTCTTTTTGGGAAAGTTTTGCAGGTAATTCAAATTATTATTTTCTTTATTTTTTCTCCCATAACTAATTTTGTATAATTTTAAATGAAAATATAATTTTGAAACAAAATCTTTCCCAATCGTAGCAATTTTTAAGATATTTGCTTAGTATTGCTGGCATATTTTACCACTAAATTTAGGTTTTTTATGCGCTACATATTTATGTGTGAACTGGATAATTACAGAAAAGCTATTTACAAATTATGAAATTAAAAATTAATTATTTTAGTAAACAAAATTGTAAATTGCTATTGAATTTTTCAAGAAGGTTTAGGACAGATAAACTATTTGCAAGAACTTACTGTGAGATTATCGAAACTCCTGCCAAACTGATAATGTAAACGCTGATGTATTGTACCGCGTTTTAATAATATTGTGTGTTGTTAAAGAAAATTTTATATTACCTATGTAAACTAGTCTCTCATGTGCAACTAGAAATTGTTTATTAACAAGTATAATAAATGTTAATTTTAAAAATATAATAATTATGCTGTCTTGGGATATTTCTTAAAATTTGAATTCAATAATTTACGATTTAAACATACAAGAAAGATAATTAGTATATCTACTACACGAAAACTTTTTGAAGAACAAATCAGCTTCAATCAAAAATTTGTTTATTTTTTGAGCATTTGACATTCGTCACAAATAAACAACTTTCAAAACAAAACAATTGGATGCGAAAATGCAACAATTATTCAAAATGTCAAGATGTCATTTTTATTGTGTACAACAATTAACTGAACATTGTTATTAAAATATAATGGAAATTAAAAGCTTACCTCAAGAAGTGCGTTCGCAATTAAGAAATGGGACAAATATTAACAACATTACACAGTGTGTTACAGAATTGGTGAGTTTTATTTTTAAATAAAATTGTAATACTAATATTGTTTAGTATAAAAGCTAATGTTTTTTTTTTAATTTTTTCTTCGACATTGGCAAAGTTATAATAATTGTCTACCTTCTAATACATTTTTGTAAAATAAGAAAGTTTTTATTTTTTTTTCAGGTGCTCAACAGTTTGGATGCAAAATCTACGTCGGTAGCAGTTCGAGTTAACCTATTAACTTTCCAAATACAGGTAGTCGATAATGGTAGAGGAATAACTCAATCCAATATGATTCCAATAGGAAATCGATTCATGACCAACAAGTGTCATTCCTTAGCAGACCTCAAAAATATAAAATATTTTGGATTTCGAGGTGAAGCACTTGCCAGTATACGTGGAATATCAAAAAGTTTATCGATAACATCCAGACCAGAAAATGTTGAAAATACTTACAGCAAAGTTTATAAGAATGCAAAATGGGGTGAAGTAGAATGCATCAAGAAGAGACCAAGTAAAGGTACCACCGTAACGGTAGAAGGTTTCATGAATAACTTACCTGTCAGACAAAAACGCATTAACCAAAGCGTAGATATGGAAAGCATTAGGAAGATGCTTGAAAGTCTAGCAATCATCAATTCCAAAGTGTCTTTCAGTCTTCGAAACGACGCGAATGGAAAGACGATTTTAAAGAGTAGCAAAACCTTGTCGGTATCTCAAGCGTTAGTTAACTTTTATCCACACATTTCCTTAGAAAACTTAGTGCAAGTTAAAGTATCCAGAGATAAAATTACCATCTCGGGATTGATTTACAAATCAACATTCAGCAACAACAAACTTCAATTTATTTATCTCAACAAAAGAGTTATAATATCTTCAAAAATCCAAAAATTGGTCAACTCTTTGCTATCGAAAATAATTATTCAAAAAGCCGAGACCCAAGTCGCCAATAATAAAAATACCGTTAACAAAAACGAATATCCCGTTTACGTATTGAACATACGGTGTCCTTTCTCTGAAGTTGACTTAACTTTATGTCCAACCAAAAAGAACGTCGAATTCAAAAACTGGGATATTATTTTAGCTTGTTTCAAAAAGGCAATCAATTCGCTAGCCGAGACCGAAAAATTAACCAAATTGAAGAATTCCCAAGAAATTAGGAATAAGCTAGAGGCACTTCCTTTGGAAGGATGTAAAAGTCAGTTTGGAATTTCGCAAATTTGTGGTGTTATTAAGAGCGTTCCGATACGACGTAACAGGTTAATAGAAAAATCAAACGAATCTTTGAAGATTGTTAACGAAGATAAATCTTCTGACCAAAGTTCCGACATTCAATTGTTAAACCCGGGAACAAAATCACACAGTGATTTTACAACAGAAAATGTGCTTCTTAGCTGTGAGGAGAACGGAAAGAAAATGAATTCGAATGCAAAAGTTGGGGATAAAAGAAAAATTGAAGAAACGCCCAATGACAACGAAGCAAAAATATCTAAAATTGAAAATAATTTACACGATTCCGATAGTTTTTTCGATACGTCTCTTTGCAAAAGTGAAGAAAAGAAAACAGTTCAGGTTAATAAAGAAACTAAAACTAAGATAAATACAACTCAAAACAAGAAAATTAAAGATTCTTCTGCAGTTATTCCCTTGAAGAAGGTTGCCGATCAAGTTGAAACTAAATTCTTGGATAAAATAGCTGATAATTGTGAAGATTTAAATTTTAACAATACAAATCTCAGCTGCTTTCCTATTTTTCATCAAAATAAAAACTCAAGAAAGTTGACCGATCATTCAGGTTCTGCCAAAGAACTAGCAAAAGGTTTCAAAAATACAGAAAAACAAGAATTAAATAATCTTCCTTCTGAACGCAAATCAATAAGTAATAAATGTGATATTGAAAACGAAGTGGAAGGAAAAAAATTCATAATGAACATGTTTTTAAAATCAACTGCCATGTTTCCAAATGAGAACGAATTAAAAGCAAATCAAATTGGTAACTCGAATAATGAAAAAGAAGGCGAAGTAGTTAGTAAAATTGTTGTTTCTTCTGAGAGTGAGGATAAACAACCCCCTTGCGAAGAAATTGAAAAGCATGACGAACCACCCAACGAAGAGTTTTTGCCCAAAATTTGTTTTTGGCAGCACACATCAAACAAAATAAGCGTACCACAATTTGGAAATATGGAATGCTTCCGTCAGCCGATCGAATGTGGAAACGAAGAATTTTATAAACCAAATATTGGAAGCGATGAGAATATTTTTGGCTTCCGCCCAAAAAGTATTTGTTACACAAAAAGTGTTTACAAAACAACAATGCCTAAATTTATTCTCAATTTGGACACTTATCAGCAATTAATGCAGCCTAAATCAAATGGTTATGTTTTAAATACGAATAAGAAAATGTTTTCAAATTTTGAAAATTATGGCAGAAAGGCTCACGATGCTCCAGTTCTCCTGTACCAAAGACACCGTTCCAGAAACCACATACCAAAAATAAATGATGATATTTTACAAGAGCAGTTTAATTTCAATTTTACTTCTAGAAAAATTAATTCATTTAGTTTAAAGTTTTTTAAAAATTTTGATAAAAAGGTTAATAGTAATTTCGAAAACCACGACTATGCTATTAAGTCGGTTCATGATAAACATCAAGCGATGCAATTATACAAACCGACTGTATTTAATATTCCGAGGAAGCCCAAACCTTTGGTATTTAATGAAGATTATAATGGCAACAACTTTGATTATGGAAGAAAGCATTTATATGACTCGATATTTCAACCGTGGATTCCTGATTGCAAAATTAAAAATCGAGACCATGTATTCAAAAAGCCTTACAGCATTCCAGGTGAAACCAAAGAAGTTTTTAGAGTCAAAACGATGTTTCCTGTGTCAGGTCTGTACAAAGTTTAGAAATTTCCTGTTGTGAAACTTTAATATTTCTAATTGCAGTAGGAAGGAATTATGATTGCCAATCTCCTTATTTTTGCAAATCAACTGAAAAAACCAAGAAAAAAATTCTTTCTAAAGATCATCAAAAGATATTTGCGTCAAAAGAAAATCGATTGAAGCATCATAAGAAAGTTGTTGACACAAATATATCTTCACCATATTTTCAGAAAAATGAAAATAGATTTCTTCAAAATGACGAAATGAATAAATCTAAATATTTTAAAAAGAAAAATAGTTTTTTGCGCGGTAAGTTTTCCAAATCGCTCAAGTTAAATTGTCAAATATAGTGAAATAATTCTAAAATGTTTTCATTTTAAGAAAACAGAAAATCCAATTGTTTTGACCAGATTAAAGTAACCAATCAGAATACGAATTTTGTAGTGCATTTTAAAAATACGGAAAATATTACAAGTCGGCCAGTAAATACGTTAGACACTACCCATCGGCATTCGAAACCAATATTTTTAAAGAGCACCGAAGTTGTTGATGAAAATCCACCGATTTTGTTTTCAAAAAATAAATGTAAGTAATTTTTAGTGGGAACGGTACGATTCGCCGCGACACGACTCGCCGGGAACTATTCGCCGCGATTTTTTTATTTTCATCTATTTTTATCTACAGTCTATTTTTATCTAGTGACTGTATTTTTATCCGTTCAGTGACCCCATCTATCGATAATCTTTGATATATTTTTAACCCATAAAAATGAATTAAATAAATTAAACTGTTACAAAACGATATTCACGTTTTCAACGAGTTTTACCTTTTTCGAGTTCCACCTTTTCCGAGTTCTTTCGGACTTCGGGGATATTTTTAATTCGTTTAGTCTTTGTCAAAACGGCTCGGAGCGGAAGGGACCGGAGCGCAGGGTAGCGCAGAGTCGAATTTGACAAAGACAACCATGGCAATACACGGATCCGTGTATTGCCGGAGTAAAAAATAATTTTTTTTATTAGAGATAAAATTTGAACCATATTAATTGACCTGTGTCCTCATGTAAATACAAAAGGTCAACAAATCGAGTAATTAGATTATTGATATATGGCGCTAGAAGCTCTCGGCGAATCGTGCCACGGCGAATCGTGCCGGCGGCGAATCGTGCGCGGCGAGTTTTACCCAACCCATTTTTAGTTATATTAGGATTTTTAAGTTTACTATTTTTACATTACATTTTCTTTTGGACTTTTTCCAAAATTTTTAGCAGTAGAACGAAAGGAATTTATAGAATGTCCTCAAAAGAAACCCCAACGTTCAAAACTTTCACTAAAAAAACTGAAATCGACCTCGCCTGAGTATTTGAGGGATTCACCAAACGGGGAATGTCAAGAAAAATCAATATATTTCCAGCAAAAAAAATTTCCAAAACCTCTCTTCCAGATCGACCAAGTTCAAAATAATCAAAACTGCGAAAATGTTTGCAACGAATTTGAGTTGCCTCAAAATAAAAATATAAATATAACATTCAAATCTGGTAAAATAATATATCAAGAAAAAAGCTGTGCGGTTGTCGATGCTGAAGTTGCCAAAAATGTTATTAACTCCACTGTAGAATTTAAACATTTTCAACCCAAACTTTCCAGTACTGTTATCGATAAAGTCAGTCCAACTACAGACGAGGTCCAACATGCAGAAACACGCAATCCAAATATCTTAATTGAAGATCAGAAAAATTGCAATTATGAAGCTGAAGAAATTCAAAACTTTTTTTTTCCAAAAGAAGTAGAACAGCAATGTTTTGTGTCGAGTAATAATATTGATAAATGTGAACCTATAACAGATCCCAAAAGAAACAAGAGCGAAAATTTTAAAAAATTGTTTACAACTTCCAACAATAATTATAAAAATAATGTGGATAAAAGCAACGAATTTAAAAAATTTGATAAAAATGATGATGGTTTCGAAAAAATAAAAGCAAGAAAAAATTGCAGTGTTTTGAATGTTACGATTGAAGATTTAAAAAAATTGTTTGAAAACACTTCCAATAATGTGGAAAATACCTGCGAATCTAAAAAGATCTGCAGCGTTTTAAACGCTTCCATTCGGGAGTTAAAAAAAGCACTGTTAACTTCCTTTGAAATAAACACTGAAACTCAGAAAAACTGCAATACATTAAATACTTCTATTGCAGATTTAAAAAGTATTTTTTATGGAGTTGGCAAAAAAATGGAAAACAATTTTGAAATTTTAAAACCTGCAGCTAAAAATCAAAATGAGGAATGGATAGAACATTTCGATAAAGATGGCACCGTATCGTACCTCAATCGAGAAACAGGTACTCAGCACTTATATTCCAAAATAAATAACTGAAATTGTTAGTCTTCTTTCAGGCATGACATCTATGATCAAACCAAACTCGCTTGCTCCAACAACAGAGTTTGCTCCTAAAGGTTTTCCTCCATTGCTAAAAGAAAAGGAAAGCAAACAAATTGTTGTTTCTCTAAGCCCTAAATCAAAGAAAGCTTTAAATACTGTAATATTGGAAAGTTACGTGGACGAATTGAATACTATTAAATGGTCAAAATTAATCGATGAAAATACCGGTACGATTTGTTACTATAATTTATGTAAATCAGCACTTTAAACCTTTGTATTTTAAAGATGTGAAGCAATTTTTCGATGACTTGTACAGAGAAAAATCTAAACAATTTGATCGACTAATTCCTAATGCAAGTGTAAACACTCTTCCACGTGGAATCGTAAAAATATATAATAATCTGGAAGCAGAAGCCATCACAAAGGATATATTTTTAGACCTTACAATTATTGGGCAATGGGATAATAAATTTATTATTGCGTTAGTTAAGAAAACGGGAATGGTGGTTTTATTTGATCAGCATGCTGTTCACGAACGGATTCGTTTGGAAAATTTATTGGAAGGTATAATTTAAACTTGAATAAACCCAACATTTTTTACTTTTGAAAATTTTGAATTATAGAATACATCGAAATCGACCAAGAAGCACACAAGTTCAAAACAACAAAATGTGATGAACCTGTTGTTTTTGAGTTAAACAATTCAGAAATAAATATTTTGTGTAATTATCAACATTTATTGGAAGATTTGGGATTAATTTATAAAATATGCGCAAATAATATTTACATATTTTGTGTTCCAACTTGTATTTACAACAGAATTTTGAAAAATGTGAGTGCCTAAAGCCAAGAGTCTTTGTAAATTATAATACTTAATTATTTATTTTAGCCCAAAAAATACCAAGAGACTGAATTAAAAAAATTTGTATCCTCTTTAGTTTGCGAAGAAATTAACACAATTTTATCGACCAGAGGTATTGGAATAAAAATTCCAATACTAATGCAAAATATTTTGAATTCGGAAGCATGCAGAGGTGCAAGATTTATTATTAATTGTTTCAATAAAGTTAGTTAAAATTAATTTGCTTTGCAGGTGCAATTAAATTTGGCGACAAACTAAATTTAAACGAATGTGCAGACTTAATTCAAAAATTATCAAAATGCAAATTGCCCTTTCAGTGTGCTCATGGCAGACCTACAATTACCCCTATTATGAATTTACAGCAAAATGTTTATAAGAAGGTGCGTTTTTGATACAAATTAAGTCATCAATAATAATTTTTAATTTTTTAGCAAACGAAGATTAATTTAGAAAAATTGAAATGCTGAAATCTTTTCAACAGGAATTTATTTTTAAAAAATGTATCGAAGAACCTTATTTTCAAAATATATTATATTCAAAATCCTCGCTCACTCCAATCATGAAATTTCTCTGTAGTCTGAAATTTGATTTAAGTTTAATTTTATTCCACACTTTACTTACCTTTTATGCTTTTTGAAAAGTTAAATAAACTTAAACCAAAATCTAAAATAATCTTTTTCGATTTTTTTCAGCTTATTATCTATGCAAAATTTTAGCTTTGTTTAGAAGTAGTTAATTTTTTCTGGCAACTATAATCACCTTCGATGTCACCTTTTGTCATCAATTGTTTTTGAATTAATACTTCTCGAAAGCACGTTTAAAAAAGATGAGACTTGAAAAAATGCTTGAGACTTTGCCGAAAGTTATAAACGACGCGACGTGGCAATCACATGCTGGTGCTTTTGGGACCTTTCTTGACAAATCACTGCTGAAATAAAGAGTTTAAGCGTTTTTTCAAAATAATGACTGGACTTTAACTGAAACAACTGAAAATAAATTGAATGTTTCTGGAAAACATTGTAGGAAGCAGGCCCGTAGCCAGGATTTCATTTCGGGGGGCACTCATAGAAACCTTTCGTAAAAAGTAACATTTTCGGCGAATCCCCTTCCGGGAATTTTTATTATTACAAACAAATGTTGTTTTTTTTAACATTTTGGGGGGGCACGTGCCCCCCCCTGGCTACGGGCCTGGTAGGAAGTGTGAATCAGTCTATATCGATTGCTAATAATTTACAGAAATTACCGGTTACTTCGTATAAGTTACGTATAATTTAGAAAAAAGAGTGTTAGTAATCGAGTACTGTTTTGTAAATACAAAATGTAGATTAATTCATTGTATTTCGGGCGTTGATAGAATGCAGTTCGGTTATAGTTTTATGTGTGATTAAATAGCTAAGAACAATTTCTGTAACTTTTTAATAAGTTAATCAATAATAATTATCTTGCTTTTTCGTTATGCATTATTAAATAATGTGATGGTTTTTTTACAATATTTGTGCACGAAAAGGAAATTTAACGAGAAAAGCGGTCGAGAAATATAAACAGACTGCCAGGACCTGACAATGGTGAAGAGCGAAACCGGTAATCAAAATAGCAAAATAAGGTAACTGATACTTGCAAGCCATAATCTTTGACAATATTATTCATTTTTTAATTTAGTATTTTCTAAATTTAATTTATTTTAAGTTTTAATTATTATAAGTTACAATACATATCAGACCGCCCGAGTCGCGTTTTTAAACAAACAAATATTTTTATCTCCACCCCAAATTAAAACTTTGCTCAAGTAGACGATGCTTTATAGCCCCTATCCTATAAATAGAACCTTGCAAATTTCTAAATTATTATTATTACTATTTTTTTTAAATAAAACCACTGACTGTACAAGAATTCTAAAAATAAAAATTAATAGTAAAGGCACTACCTTACTTTAAAAACTACTGTTCCCTTTAAAAAGAAAAAAATAATTTTTTCTTCTTCACTCAACATAAATTCTCAGACACTTTACTTAAAAAATTAACTTATCATCCCCCCCCCCGCTACAAAATTTAAACATTAATTTTGAAGTCAAAATTTATTTTGTGTGTGTTTATAATACATTCCATATTAAAAATTCTCCGTTATTTCTGATTTCAAAATTAATGTTTAAATTGTGTAGAGGGAGGGGGGGGAAAGGATGATAAGATAATTTTTCAAAAGAAATATTTTTTTCGGGAATTAAATTCTTACGAAAATATATATTAAGATGACAAATATAATATATTAAGATGACCCTGCCTCTCCAAATCCAAAATAATTTAAATTTTATTGATGATAATTATGTTAATTTTTAAAAAATGTCATATATTTTCTGTGATATCTCGACTCGTCAAATGTTTGCTATAGCACATGCCTCGTACTTCTAATAATATTCTGCTTTCAAATTACTATTATCCAATTTCATTCAAAACCAAACAAAAGACTCTAGGCTGGGGCCTTGTAAGCCTAGGCAAAAATCTGGCACTGATTATAAAACACCTGATGCACCAATATAATATTAATATTACATTCGTACTGCCCTGTCAGAATAATGTTAACCCATTAACGCCCAGCTTGATCACCTAGATTATCATTTCAAAGAGGTATTAAAGGGAAGGGCATGCCCCCCCCTTTAAACCAACATTTATCCTTACTATTTTTGTTATAACCTGCATTAATTTTTTAATATTTTGATTATTTTTCAGAAATGCCCCCACTCTTTAAATTCTGTGGTAATGAATGTAACTACCCTCTTTTAAAATTATTAAAAACTAAAAAACAACTATTAAATTTTGTTTAAAATTTAAAAAATAAAAATTATTTTTAATTAGTGACGGCGCCAGCATTTTTGAAATGAGTGAACCCAAATTGGGCCCAATATATTTGGGATAGAATAAACTCAAAAACATACTTGGTATGGATACGTGCTCACACCTGGCGCCGTCACTGTCTTTTTGTTTTTTGCCTGGATCCGCCCTCGATTACCAAGGTGATGTTTATGCTTATTATTTTTTATTAAAATTCGTTGTTAATTTCCCGTTTCGTACACGATTCAAATTCAAACTTCAAATTAGAATTTTTTCTTTGTTTAAAAATTAATTTGTAAGCATTACCAACACATTAGCATCACCCTATATTATTATATTTACCAACTGTTTGGTGGGTATATTATAATTTCGCATGCGCAAATAAAATTTAGACAGGTTCCGAAGACGAGCAATTTAACCAAAAATAACTATACTGTAAGAATGGCGTCAAATACAACGTGCCATTCCATACCCAATATTCACGAAAACGGTTTAAATAGTGTATGTTCCACGGTAAGTAAATTTAAAATATTATCTTTATTTTTTCACATCGGTTCTGAAATCTGTGTACTTAAAATTTTGATTATAAATAATCGATTTATCCAACACGCCTCGGTGTATTTGATATCTCTTTATGTTGGTACCGCTCAAATTGTCAAATACGAGGACCCGGTTTTTTGTGTAACGTTCGTTCATTTATCACGAGTTTTATTATTTTTGCTTATACTTTGCATAATGCCCACTTCTGATTTATCTGTAAGTATTTGCGATTCGTTATTTCGTACATTTTATTATGTAATAAATGTGGAAAATTAATATACTCGGCGTCTGGTGTATCTAACCTCAAATGCGTCTTTGTGATTTGAAATTTTTTTTCGAAAAGCACATTATTTTATTTTATTATTTTTTAAGCATTTTTGTTTGTCGCTATGGGATGAATGCTTAAAAAAACACTTCCGGTATTTACGTTTTGACATTTATTTCCAAATTTAATTAGCTATCAACACGTAGGTCACGTCTTGTGTTTTTAGTGCGAAATTTTTTATAGCAGGCTTTTGGTTAGCATATTTACAATATTTTATAATTTAAAAAGTGGGTTTTGTAGACGGTTTGCTTAAAATTTGCCAAGTGGGGTCAAATTTTCAACTTCCAAGTGGCTTTCTTACCAACTCATAACCTCACACTTTGAAATAATACGCTTGATTGAATTTTTATTGTTAGCATAAAAGGACAAACTTTTTTTAATTTATAATAATCCTTCTATCCATTTCCAGTTATAGGAATAAATTTTGCCTCTATACAAAGTGGGATTTAGATAACTGTAGTTTTTAGCCTTCTACAAGGCTAACCTTCTGGTTGAGCTGAAACCAGATTTTTTAAATCAGATAATCTGGTTTTTATATTTTTATTTTGTAAAGACAAATTTTATGTAGCAAAGGGATATTAATCGGTCAAAAAAATAAACTATAGATCATAAGGCTTCTCGCTGTACTGCATCAGGAAGCCTGAAGGGAATCTGATTTACTTATACGTATCTTATTTAACATTTATTATATCGAAGGCTAATAGGTAGTTCAAATTTTTTTTTATAAAAATCAGACTTACAAAACTGGATTAGAATGCAATACAATAAATTGCTGTGTCATTTAACTGGAAATTCTTTACAACAACTTTTTTTATGCAAAGCAGGTTTTTCATAATCACTTCATAATAAAGAATTACCACGAGATGCAAAACTTATATTAATATTTCTTATATCAAACAATTACGTTTATATTATGAATGGCCTACGGAAAAAAAGAATGTGTCGCAACAGAAATTTTTTAGTACTCGGGTTTCAAAGTGCTCAGATTTGCCAGTGTTTTGTCTATCTTTTAAAGGATAAAGTTACATAACAATAATTTTCCATTTAATTAAATACTTTATGTTTGTGGATGTCACGGATGTAAATGTTATACTCATTACTTAAAAAATAATTACGTGTTAATCTCGATGTGGTCCATTCATAATCGATGATTATCTTCGAGTATTTTTAATTTTATCAATTTATAATTTTTTTTCTGCAGACCAACGGTCCTAAAATGGAAGATATGGAGATTACGCCGATCCCTAAGACTCCGACTACCAACGGCACGGAAGATGTTGCTGTGGATGAAATGACGTCTCGTGATTATTATTTTGATTCGTATGCACATTTTGGAATACACGAGGAAATGTTAAAGGACGAAGTGAGGACGCTTACTTACCGCAATTCCATGTACCACAACAAGCACTTGATTGCTGGAAAGACTGTCATCGATATCGGTTGTGGTACCGGAATTCTTAGTATGTTTGCTGCAAAAGCTGGTGCTAAGCGCGTGTTTGCTATCGAGTGTTCAAATATAGTTGAATATGCACAGAAAATAGTAAAAGAAAACAAGTTGGATCACATCATTACAGTTATCAAAGGAAAAGTGGAGGAAGTCGTCTTGCCCGATGGGGTAGAAAAGGTCGATATTATTATCTCTGAGTGGATGGGTTATTGTTTATTTTACGAGAGTATGTTAGATACTGTTCTGTACGCACGCGATAAATGGTTGAAACCCGACGGTTTATTGTTCCCAGATCGTTGTTCTCTTTTTGTGACTGCAATTGAAGATCGCGTCTACAAAGACGAGAAGATCAATTGGTGGGACGATGTGTATGGTTTTGACATGAGTTTGATACGTAAGGTTGCTATTAGTGAACCACTTGTGGACGTTGTGGATGCCAAACAAATTGTAACTAACTGTTGTTTGATTAAAGAAGTGGATTTGTACACGGTGACAAAGGCCGATTTGGAATTTACGGCTCCGTTTGTTTTGCAAGTTCGTAGGAATGATTATATTCAGGCAATGGTCACATTCTTTAATGTGGAGTTTACAAAGTGTCACAAACGGGTAGGTTTTAGTACCGCTCCGGAATGCCAATACACACATTGGAAGCAAACCGTTTTTTACTTTGAAGATTACATGACTGTTAAAAAAGGTGAAGAAATTCACGGTTCGTTTGCAATGAAGCCAAATCCTCGTAATAATCGTGATTTAGATTTTGTCATCAATCTTAATTTTCAAGGCGAACTAGGACAAATAAATGAAGTTAATCGCTACAGGATGCGTTAAGATGAAATAAATAAAATTATTTATTGTAGCTTTTTCAATTTATGATGATTTGAGTATGTTTTGTGTAGCATTTTACATTTTTATTGTGTTAATATAAACGTGCTATAGTGAATGTAAAATTTGGAAATTGTTAAGATTCGACTTTTTGTTTTCCAATCCGTATCTCAACTCTCGATAAATGCGACAATAATTTATTTGTTTAGGGTTAGGTAACATTCAGCTTTGATATTCCATACGGAATTATTTTTAATTTTATGACAAATTCCTTTTTTTTTTTAATTGTGATTTTTAATGTTATAAAATTTATAATCTCTTCGATTAAAATGAAGCTCCGTTTTGTGTATAAATTTTCCGGTCAATAATTTTTGTAAATTATTTTGATTTGTAGTTTATAGTTATTCAACTGTTTCGTTTGTGTATAATAAAATAGTTTGATGTTTACTATCTTCTATCTAAACAATTTTGTATTTTAAAAAATTGCACATATTTAATTGTTATATAATAACAGCATTATTTATATAACGATTATTGTGTTATTTTATACACTTAATATTATTTATTTAAGTTACTACTTTAGTCGACTAATATGTACTTTATATTACAATACAATTTTTCTTTAATTTTTGCTCCTTTTTTAAAACGGAAACGTTTTAGGAAGTTACAAGAAATGTTTATTGTACATCAGGACTGTTAATACCGAGGTGCCCAATTTGAACCTGATTAAAGTAAGGAGTTGCTTCTGACCATCTCCTCGGAAGGCAAATATCCACTTATGTCAAGGCACTTCTAAAGCCGGCTACAGACTATGTGCACACGTGTGCGTACGTACGCAAATGTGGGGTATGTGCGAATATGTGCACATCTTTGGCAAAATTTAACCTTGATGCGAATATGTAACGAATGCTCTATACACACCATGCGCTATCATGTGCACACGTGTGGTGATGGTAATGGTGGAGACCATTATCTCTTTGATGTGTGCTTCATTTACCGACTTCCATCCGAACGTCCACACATTCCACACATAGACGAAGTTTGTGATGTGTGGTACTATACACACTACGTGCACATATACGCGTATGCTCCAAGTTTGCGTACGTGTGCACATAGTCTGTAGCCGGCTTAATGCCAGGAAAAAGTGAGTCATAATGTTTGTGATTGGAGAGATTGGTAATGAAAAAGTTAATTTACTCATGAAAACTTCAATATTATACTACAGAACTGCCTAATAAAGACATGAAAAAATTTGTAGATGATATTAGAAGGATTTTTCGTCCGACAAGTACGGGTAAGCTATAAAGACGCTTTTCTTGAATTTTTAACCATCTTTCTGTATAAAATTGAAGCTGCAATCTACGAGCATGTTTCTATCTATTTCAGGTTTTACTCGAATTTGAAGATATCGAGATGCACATATGACACAAAACCGTGTACTGCACTTGGTTCAATTTCATTTTGACAAAAATAATACACGTTTTTCACAAAATATTAATTATAACTAGAGAAAATCGACTTTTTTTATGAAAATAAGTGGTTTTCTTAAAATTTGTTATACACAATGATCTTGAAACAAACAGAATGTATGAAAGTAAGTCCAATGATTTATGACAAAAATACCAGAATTTTTTTTCAAGTGTACTTGACAGCTATATGATCACTATTTATAGTCTGGAATTTTTGTGTATAAATTTATTCTTATACACAAAAAATGAGACCCTGCAGATATTGAGAACTATCAACCAATAAGTCTTCTGTCACACCTATACAAGCTATTAACAAAGATAATAACCAGACGACTCACAAATAAGCTGGACTTCTATCGGTCAATTGAACAGGCAGGTTGTAGAAAAGGATTCGGTACCAGTGACCACTTGCAGGCTGTTATAACTTTAATTGAAAAGTGCGAGGAGTATAACGTGCTTCTCCATTTAGGATTCGTAGACTTTAAAAAAGCATTTGATACGGTGGAGCTGTGGGCGGTATTCCAAGCTTTAAATGACGCTCAGATGGACTCGCGATATACTACCTTGTTGAAGGATATATACAAAAATGCGACAATGCATGTAAAAATAGATGAAGACACAATAACAAACAAGATTCCTATACAGAGAGGTGTTCGACAGGGAGATACAATATCCCCGAAACTATTCACATTAGCCCTAAAAAACATATTCAAGGAATTGGAATGAGATGAAAAGGGAGTGAACGTTGACGGCGCACTACTAAACCATCTACGATTTGCAGACGACATCCTTGTTATTAGCACAAAAGATGAAGAAATGTTGAACGAACTGGATAGGGCATCCAGAAAGAGAGGCTTGCAGATGATCATAAATAAAACTAAAGTCATGTCAAACAGCAATAGAAAATTTAAACTAGGCCAAGAAGAGATAGAAACGGTAGACGAATATGTGTACTTAGGACACTTACAAAACCAAACAGCGGAAATCTCAAGAAGAGTCAGACTGGGATGGGTAGCATTCGGAAAGTTAGGATGGATCCTGAAAGACAACGGTATACCTACGTGTTTAAAAAGAAAGGTATTTGACTCATGCATCCTACCAGTACTGACATACGGAGTAGAAATAATCCGAGAACTACAAAGAGAAGCGTCGGCAGACCCCAAAAAAGGTGGTCAGACGATATAAAACAAACTGCGGGTAAAAGGTGGCAACAAGTGGCACATAACAGGGAAGAATGGAAAAATATAGGAGGCCTATGTCCAGCAGTGGGCAAAAGGAGGCTGAGAAGAAGAAAACAGAGTATGGAATTATATGCACTGGGACCCCGATATCTTGTATGTGGCAAACAAATTATACATTAACACAAGATATTATATACGGCATAAATTCGTCCCAGTGCATATAATTCAGCAATCGAATGATCACCAAAGGATGTTTTTCAACCACCTGCATAGTAAGTCAACCATTATTGATAAAAATGTAACCGTGTAAGTAGAATTTACCGTTTGGTTACTGTTATCCAAGGTTTTAACAGTGCTATAATATTACTTGCGGTCCTAATACACGAAAGTAATATTATATTCTTCCATAAATTGTCATTACGACACATTTACTTTATTAATTGTTTCGATAGTTTCTGATACTCTTTGCAGGCAGTTAAAAAAGTAACGTACGTACCGATAACCGTAAGTATTTTTGTGGCCTCGAATGATTAGCAAATCTTGGCTGCACCTCGATTTTCCAAACTGCATACTCATCCACAAAAATTACACGTACAGTTACCACCATGTAATATATTATTATTTTGGCTGTTTATTTTTTGTTACGCATATTAATTTTAAAACTTTTTTTCAATTTTGGTATTTGGCAAATGAAAAAATCTGATAAAAATTATCTTTAATGTGACTTTTTTCTTGACTACGGGATTGTAATTTAATTAAAATAATGGTTACGTTTTGTGAAGTTGATAATAATAAAGTTTAGTTTTGTACTTTTTCTTCACAGAAATAAAACAGGAAAAGAATAAGTACAAAACTAAACTTTATTGTAATTTAATGTTTTACCATTGTTTATATATATCTGTTTATATATATATATATATATATAAACAATGGTTTTACATAAATAAAATTATCACTTTTTGGGCATAAACATAATATGTTTAAATTGGATATCAAATAAACTATTTCAGGAGGTAGTAGCTGTGTTAATGTACCTACTTTAAGAAAATATGTTAGCACATTACCTTCCGGAAGCCTTTTATTTTCACCAGGGAATATTTGCATCAAGATCGAATTTTACATTAAAAGTTATTTCCTTATCTCGAATTTTTCTGTAAGTCGAGTTAACATTCACAAATTTTATACTGGTTAATTTCTATTACTCGAACTTTTCTTACGTAAAATAAAATGTAATTTAATAAACTACTGCAATTTAGTATTTTTTATCTGCAAGTAAGTAGAATATAATATTGAAATAAGAATTATGTTTAAATAAAGATAAAGAAGTTAAGGGACAAAATTTATCAAAAAACGTGAAGCATTAAAATACACCATTTTCGAAATATAAGCAAAAACCAAAATCTGGGATCTCCTTTATATCACCCTGCACCCCCAAACCAACTAGGTTCGAGGACTTTTAGTATGTTAGTAAAAAATTGGAATCTCGACATTTCCCTCGTTTTGGGCGTTCATTCACTGAACCTAACAATTCCAGATTTTTTAAATTACAAATTTTGTTTACACTGCTTTTAAAAATAACTAAATAAAAAAGTGTAGATTTTGGTGCGACTAAAATGGAGAAATAAATAAATAATTATATTATGTGAAATATATAGAAGATATATTATGACAAAAGTAAAAAGTTTATTATATTATAAAGTAAAAAAGTTTATATATAAAATATTTTTTTATACAAAAACAAAAAATAAAATACCTTTCGATTTAAAAACTTAAAATATTTGCACTTAATCAAATTGCTTTCTGCCCTTTTTACCTTTAACTTTAACCTTTTCGGGTGGTGCACTTGGATTAGTACCTTTGTAAAATTCTTTTAACAAGTTCATTGCTTCTTCTGCCCTATGACCACCGACAACATTGGTTTTGGGTTTTAAAACTGCCGCAACATCAAAAACAGTTGTACCACCAAATCGATCGTTTTTACATCCAAAAATCACACACTTAACACTCAAATCATATAAGGCAGCAGCACACATTATACAAGGTTCTACGGTAACAAACACACTAACTTTGGTAAAAGTTTCGCCAACATTCAAGTTTTTACATTTACAAAAATTCATCACCTGCTCGATACAGTTAATTTCCGCATGTTTCGTAGCATTGCGAGTTTCATTAACTGTATTACGCCCCTTGGCAATAATTTCATTTTCGTAGACGAAAATACAGCCAACGGGAACTTCTTGAGCAGCTAAAGCTTCGTAAGCAAAATCAAATGCGATTTTCATAAAACTTTCTTGTTGGCACGTTAAATCCATGTTGAATTAAGGTTTCAAGTAAGTCATAAGACCAAGTTCGCCTAGCTTCTTTTCTGCAGTTGTTACCCAGTTTTGATTGTTAGCAACACGTGGGCTTGGATGAAGAAGATACAACACTTTCGTGTTGAGCGGATTTTGTTTCTTCAAAACTTCGAGAGCCCTTTTTTCAGCATATTTTCCAATTCCCACTACAATTTCGGCTTGTAATAATTGAATTACGTCATATAAAGCTTTGTCACACAGTTCTTCCAGTTTTTTCTGTGACGGCCCCTGAAAAAAAGGAAATACATTTTAAATATCTTTTAGAGCAAACTTTTAACAGAAACACACATAGACCAGTAAAAATTTGTGAACATTCCACATTGTTAATCCATTCCTACATAAACAAAAAATTCTGCACAGAATAAATAATATAAATGAAGCCAAAGTCAGAGGTCATCAGAAGTAGAAAAATAAATAAAACGGTTTAACGTATCGAAAGTTTAAAAAATGCATATCGTTGGCATACAACGAACATTTTTTTAAGTAAATTTTATTTGACAATAAAAAACAGTTTGAGAAATAAAATATCAGGCAACAAACTGTTTTTTGCCAAACATTAATAATCAGAAATTTTAGATACCTTAACTTCGGTAGGAGTAACATTAGTCCCATTATTTTTCAACATAGCAATGGGGCAATAATTGTACATAAAGGCAGATTTAAAAAAGTTCTCGGGTGTGCCACAAACATTTTTCATTAGTCCCCAAAATCGTTGGCCACTAATTTCAGACCTAGAACACAATAATCCAGTGACTCGTCGTTCGGGGCATTCCTTCTCTGGTTTTGATACAGCTTCGTTAATTTCAAACCATTCCTTAACAATACGAACTTCACCAAAAGGAATACCACTTTGACACATTCCCCACGGTCCTGGATTCATACCAACAAATAAAACCTTCTTCGGCGACTTAAGATATCTTTGAATAAAAACCGAATGCGGTTGAAAAGCATAATCTAGTGGACAGTAAATATACTCTACTTGTTTTGGAAACGTAATCTCCTTAAGAGATGTGTTTAAATTCAGTTCCAATTTTAAAAACTGGTCCGCTATCATAGCATCTGAATTTTTCTCCAAACTTGTATCGTCATTAACTTTTGTAGACACACTTACTAGTGGATCTAATTTAAGTTTTTTTCGTAACATTTTACTTAAGTAGGATCTAATGATTAACATAAACTAACTTTACCTCTAACTTCAAATAAATTTCTTGTCTTTCTTGATTTAACCTCACTTTGATTAAAATTTATAGATATCGAAATTTTTTAATTATTTCGAATAAATTAAATTAAAACACGAATTCAGTTTAAAAACAACTCTTTTTTGGAAGCAATTTACTTTGCAAAATAAGAAATATAACCCAACTTTACTTCGACTTGTTTACGTTGACAGCTGAATAACCTTAAAGTATCTGTTTGAATGTACGCCCTTTATTTTTTAAATTTTCAAAATGATGCAACAATATATGAAGGAATTGGAACAGGTAGTGTTAATTTAACTATCAGTGACTTACGCGAAGTAATCGTCATTTAAATTTAGGAACCATTTGATCCAGAAGAATTTGTGGAACGGTTGGCTTGGAGGACCATAGCAGAAACTAAAAAGGAAGGAGAGGATGATTTTAATCCCACACTTTTACACGATTCCTTTGTTCAGGCTATCAAGTATGTAAAAATAATAAGTAATGTAGAAACTGTAGTTCGTCTTTCAGGGACTTAACTTTGTTGCAAGAACGACAAGAAAAGAAATGCGAACGACTAGAAACTGCCGTTAGGCAAGATCAACTTGCTTTTTTTCAGGAGGTACAAAACTTGCAAGAGAAAAATAGGGTAAGATTTGTATTATTTAACAAATTGACGAGTTGACTATGCATGAATTTTTAGGGTGCAGTGCATACGTTTCAAGATTTAGATGGCAAAATTAATAATGTTGCAACCAAAGTTTTACACTTGGGCGATCAATTGGATAACGTGAATGGACCCAGGGCTCGAGTTGTGGAGGCTCAACGTTTGATGACCCACTTGAATGAGTTTCTGATACCCGGTAACGTCCAATCCGCCCTTTTTAACGATCCTTTTAGGGTAAACTTTAATTTTCACTGAATAACTGCAAATAATTTTGAACATTTTAGATTAACGAAGCTGCAGATGTAATTCAAAAGTTGCATTTGGTTTCACAAGATTTGCCTGCCCCCAAGTGAGTTACATTTTCATTATTTACATAATTAATTCAATTAACTGATACACAAAAGGTGCTTTTATTGTCAAGTCAGTTTTTTAGCTTGCACACTTTTCAAATTCCCAGAATTTTTATTTCTAATTATTTTTGAAGATTTGAAGCAGCAAAGAAAAAAATTGAACGAAAATACGACGAAACTGAACGTGCATTAATCGAAGATTTCTGCAAAGCCCATAAAAATCAGGATTTGAAAAGCATGAAAGAGATTGCGAATGTTTTGTCAAAATTTAAAGGGTTTTCGCACTGCGTCGATGCATACATCGAACAAAGTCAAGCTGTAAGTAATATTAACTTCAATTTGTCTCTTTTACGAAATTTATATTTTAGGGCTGCTTATTTAACAAAGATGTGTTTTCGTATTTGCTGCCTCTATGTAAAGAAAGTTATCAAGTGATAAAGTCTGTTTTTAATAATGCAGAACAAGTAATGGCAAAATTTGTCTTGAATATTTATCAACTTAAGTTACAGGAATATATATCTGACCGATTATCTCAAAAATTGGATACATACGAATACTTACGCATTCTTTATGAGCTGTACTCAAAGTAGGTTTTAATTTACTCTTTATTTTGAAAACTTGAAAGCTTTTCTGTTTAGAACCAATCAGTTATCGAACGATTTGGTTAGTTACAACATGGTTCAAGATCGAAGTTATTTAACCAAGCTCAGCAGCAAAATTTTCCAAAAGTATATTGATAATTACATTAAGTAAGTAACGTGTCGTGTTAAATTTGTCGAGAGTCAAAATTTAATTTTCAGTTTGGAATTAAAATGCTTACGAGAGAGAAGTTCAGAAAATTTGCAAAAATATTACGAATCGAAAAATCATCAAAAGAAGCAAATACAATCTGGAGGGTAAGTAGGTAGAAAGTCGTAAATATCTCGGAAAAATTTTGTACGCAGGACTCGTAATGTAAACAAGTGTACACAAAATTTTCAAGTTATTTACCTCTTGAATTAAATTGTTGCTTTAAGTTTTGAGTTGCAGGTTTCAAGATTTGCGTCGGGATATACAAGCTGTGATTGGTACCAGAGCAAATATAAACATTGCTCAAATCGAAAATTATGGTGGAGAGACTTTTTTGTCTGAAGAATTAGCCATTACCATATTGCAAGATACTAAACTCGCTTTTAAGAGATGCCAATTGGTAAAACGATGTTCTGATTTTAATTCAATAAAAAAAAATTTGGTGTTTATAGTTGTCACGTCCCGAAGACAGAGCAAGTAATGCAACCCAGATTCTCGACTTTCTATTGGTTGCTTTGTTATCCGAGCATGTTGATTATGCTTTAGAGTTGGGATTGCAAGCCATTCCAGTTGCTGAGGGACCTAAAGCACCGCCTACCATTTATTTCTTCAATGTTGTTCATCAGAGTAACATCATCACTCATTTATTAGAAAAGCAGTTTTCTGATCTCGTCGTTCCACTTGTGGTGTAAGCCTCTTATTTTTATTCAAAAAAAGTGATTTTTTTATTTTACATAAGATAAGAAGGAATATTTTTAGCAGTGGCTTAGCGTAGGGCGGCAATGCCTCGGGCGGCACGTCTGGGGGGGCGGCAGGGAACGGCCTTGCTGATGATGGATAGATAAAAAATAGAAGAATTGATAATAAAAAGTTGTTCAATTGCGGTAATGACTATTGGGTCATACCATGTCAAACCAACAAGTCACTCAAATTGACCATCACAGATTTCTTAGAAACTCTGGTTAATTATACTCTTTAACATCCTGAATTCAAATATAATTTTTTTTAAATTCTAGCTCTTATAGTTTTTGAGTTACTTAATTTTAAAAATCGCAAAAACAACACTTTTTTCGTTCGCGCTCAACGATACAAAATGTTCTAACTTCCGTTCTATAAGTCCTACATAGTTGTGTAATAACTCATTTTAAAGAGTATTTAAAGGGCTTTAATTTGATACTAATCTTGACCATTTTCTAACAAAAATGAATTTTTTTGAAAATTTTTTTAAGTTAGTTTTATTTTGAAAATTATAAAAATAAAATATATTTATAATGACGACTTGATGAATACTTCATAAAAATTTCAGAGTGGGGCCATGATGGGATCATGGTCTTTTGGGTTTCATCAATCATGGGTTTTTGCGATTTTTTAAAATTAAATAACTCAAAAACTATAAGAGTAGAATTTTAAAAAATTATATTTGAACTCAGGATGTTAAAGAGTATAATTAACCAAAGTTTCAAAGAAATATATGATGATGAATTTGAAAACTCTTTATTTTTGGTTGATTTCATATGAAATGACCCTATTTCATATAGTATATGTATATAAGAAATTTAATAATATGGAATAAGGAACCGAGAGCCATCTGTAGACGAGGCTTTAAGTTACGCCAGAAGCTTGTGGAAAGAACTTGGCATTTCTAGAGAACCTCCAAGACAAATTAAGAAGAGACACATTTTTGGCGACGGAAGTGCAGACTCCTGTTTAAAGGCCGAAGACGTTTTAAGGCAAAAAATAATTTCTTCATTAGATAGAGTAACTGCTGAAATTTAAGATAGATTCCAGCAGCTTCAGAAATTTGCCGAAAAATAAGCTAAGCTAAGCTCCTCAAGATATTGACAGAGAAGAGTCGTGCATTACGGGCTTTCGTAGCTACAGAAAAACTTTTGTTGCGGAAATTGGGGGGGTGGCAAATTTAAGGTTTGCCCCGGGTACCATAAATCCACGCTACGCCACTGATTTTTAGTAACTAATTTTGAAATGTATTTAACAGTAACACTCCTAAATACAACGATTGCATCCACAAGAAGAAGTTCGTGATGGATGACATAGAACGAAAAGTTAACACTGGTCTGGATAGGTAAAAAGGTTCATCATTTATTACATTTGTAGTAATGTTGAATTCCTCAGATCTTTAATTTCCATTGTAACTTGGATCAAACTGTACCTTCAAACAGAACAGAAGAAAACCGATTTTAAACCGGAAACTGATGATTTCGACACGGTTGCTTCACCGGTAAACATTACATTTTTAAGGTGCTCCCTCTTAACTTATTATTTCAGGCTTGCAAAGCAGTTGGGCAGTACATAAGACACATGATAAGTCAAATTCAAACCAATATGGACGGAAATAACGTATCTGCCTTGTTACAAGAATTAGGTCTTCGACTCCATCGGGTTATTTACGATCATATGCTACAATTTCAATATAACACAGCCGGTGCGATGGTCGCAATTTGTGATTTAAACGAATATAGGTCAGCCACAAAGGTTTTGGGAACTTTAACGGCAAAATTATTCGATACTTTAAATGCTCTTTGCAGTTTATTGCTTGTTAAGCCAGAAAACTTGCATCAAGTTTGCTCGGAAGATTCTCTGGTAATTTTATTAAGAAGCTTCCATTTCCTATACTAAATTAATTTGTTACAGGTGGAGTTAGATAGATCTGTATTAAACAATTTTATTCAGTTAAGGAGCGACTTTAAAAGTCAGAAACAGACAATTTTGAAAACGTGATCGACTAAGTTTTTGTAAATATTATTGTTTCAAGTTCAAAATAAATGTAAGCTTTCTATTATAATATTTTTAACCCTTTTTTGTGGTGCATTGAACTTCGTAACTGCCTTCATTTGATAGGTTGAATATCCTCATCCAATCCATTTTGAATTTTAAAAATAAAATAAAACGCAATGAAATGAAACAATCTATTAAAAACATATAAGTTGTGTTACAACGATTTTTAAATATTTTACTTTCTTCATTTACATTCTATTAAATCCATAACATGGTTATCAATCTCTATTTTTACAACGAAACAAAGCAGATGCATGTTTTCGAGTCGACTACAACTTTAGTTTTAAAAAAAATATAATTACAAGTAACCAAGTGTTGAATAATCCTTCCACAAATGTGAAGATTTGTGAAGACTTTCCATTCACATAAAACACTTTTATTAAAATGTACATGCATATGCTTTGCTTTTAATAGTTTTTGTGAAACAATACGCATTACTTGTACTTAAAACGTTTCTTACTATCTAAATGTGGGCCATTCAATTAATTATAATATACAAATCATTAGATGTACTGAATACAATATACAGTGTGCTTTCATTTTATTTCTCGAGTTAAACTCAAAAAATACTAAAAAATATAAATATATACAAATTAATTTCTCCAGGTCTCCAGAATTAATATTTACAGGTACATTTGGTTTAAAATTTATAAAATAAAACTTTTTTCTTAACTATTTAGGGTACTAACGAGGGAAGTCGCAAAAAAGAACAATTTTGTTTGTGCTCTCAAAAATTGTGTTTCTTTTCGACTTGCTTCCAAAAACAAATAAATAAATTCTTCAAAAAATATTTACAAATAATTTCAATTTCATAGGTTTGGTTTAATTTTATAAAATCACAACTACAAAATAGTAAACATCCGAATTTTGAGTATCAAAAGTTCATAGTGCAGAAAATTTACCTCTGCACCCTGCTTCGTCAAAAATTACGCAACACACTGTATAATTTTAAGGTAAAAATTTTTGTACTATTTGCAAGTATTTTTTTTATTTAAATTTCAATATTCAAAATATTTTATACAAAAATCTATACCTTTAATCAATTTGAATGAGAAAGAATTATAACTGTGCAGATTATGTAAAAGCAGAACCGTAACAAATTTTGCGCTATACGTTTGATCATCTTTGTGAAAGAAATTCGAATTATATTTTATATCACAGTTGGAAACCAATAGTCAATAAATTATTTAAAATTAAATAATAAATTAATATTACCAGGACACAGGACTTAATTAAAAAATTTCAAATAACACCAATAAAAACTAATTATTATAAAATTGCAGACCCCCCCCCCTTTATAACATTTTCGTCCGCAATTCAATTTTTGGTACTTTTGAATTTTCCAAAATACACAAGCACTTCCTAAGCCTGCTTTATCACAATTTCCTTACCCTTACCACAGACTTAAAAATATCTTATCTACATTTTTCCGTAAATGGTCAAAGGAATACCAAAGAATTGACGCACTGGATGGAAATTTTTTGTCCAACTGCAATTTATTGTCTACTTTTATCAAGTCAAATCTGAGTACCTACTCTTCCAGCACCGATTTTTTCCCTCAATCGATTAACATTTTAGTTTTTAATATATCAGTCCATATAATATCTTTTCGGTTTTGCCAAAACTTTGTCCTTATTGGCTATTTGGTTCAACTAAAAAATAAACGCCCCACTAAATACTAACGTTTAAAATACTTGGTAACTTTAAAAATATCGTAATTTTTTTAACTTTTAGAATTTTTTTCGAAAACTTGTAAATCGGTAAAGAATACTTATTAAATTCTAAAACGCCCTACTTATTATCCAAATCATAAAAGATGATCAAATTCGAATAAAAAACTAAAGTTAACGCGTAATATTAACAATTATTATTTACAACTAATAATATGAAAGACCAATGCTCTTATTGTGTTGCATTTAATTTTGTCGGCGAATGCCCGTTGGTTTTTGTGTAATCAATGGACTCGTCTTGATTATCTTTTACATCTTTTGCAATGTCACTATCGCTACTGCTGCATGAACTGCACGATTCGCTCGAATCCGATTCAGAATCTTTCGAATCGGACGTACAATTAGACAATTTATTGCGTAAATCGTTATTTTCGCGTTTTAGAAAAGAATTTTCCAGAATTAATCGATCAATTTCGTATTGATAATTTTTATCCTTATTATCGCTAACTTTATTTTTAAAATTTTTTGTTAAAACTTCAACGCGTTTTTCGAGAATTAAAAACTCTTCGATGAGTTGATTTTTTGTCATCAAATTTAAATTGTCCGCTCTGATATTTTCGTATGCGTCGTCAAAATCTTTTCTCAGAAACGCCTCCTCGTCGTCCGGCGATGAATAAAATTCTGCTTCAGAATCCATGCTGAAACTGGAATCTCTCGTTCGACTCACACCTACATCGTGGATCAACTGTTGTTCAATTTCTTTGCTATTTCCTGCAAACAAAAATTTAATAATTAGAAAATGTTAATATAAATAAACTAAAAATATGAAATTTCGCTCTTCCTGCAAAACGAAAATCAATTTAAATAATACAATAATTATTCGATAAAATTAATGGATGGGGGGGGGGGTTTATAATGAACCATATTGGGAACTTTATCAGATACCCTGATTACTTTTTTAAATTTCCTTAAGTATTTCTTAAAATAAGAACAATTTAAAATGCCTAAGAGAAATCATTTGCTACTTAATGCAATTTTTTTACGTTTTCGATCCAAACAGAATTTAAAGTTGTTACAACATTTGCATATTAATGCATTATTTAATTTTTAATAAACGCATTAGTACCTACTACTGTGTACCTACCTTTCATTAATATCACAAAGAGTGAATTTTAACGCGTAGTATTCATAAAGTAATTACAATTAAATATGTATAGGTCGATCAGTAGGGAAAACAAAAATTTTTATGCAGAAGAAAAAAAGTTGGACTCAGACTCCAAGTCGAAAAACGCGTTTTTTTTCAAACTACGTTTCTCGAAGTGGTTGGTATAATATCTCAAGTTCTGTTTGACCGATTAACTTCAAATTTAGTGTCTACCTTCAGTAGAAGTTGCTTTGTATTAAGCTTATTTTATAAGCCCTTAACTTGGAAATTGCTAAATTATTATTTAAAAAAAATAGGAAAAATTTATTTTTTTTCCCGACAGCTGCCAGAATAGCGAATAATAATTAAAAATAATACCTACAACCTCATAACAAAAAGTTTTTCTTCTAATAACAAGATCCTATTTCGCCCTTTTCTACCCAAAAACAGAAAATGTACTTTCCCCTGATTGTACTTTATTTCATTTAAAAAAAGTGAAAGTAAGAGTAAAAAAAAAGAAATAAGTGTAGTATCACAAATCACATAATCGCAAAAATATTTAAAATAATGGTGAGAACTAGAAATTCAACATTAACATTTAAAAGTACTTGTAAATCTTCTGACCTAGAAAAATAACGCACGTGATAATCACTAATTGTAACGGCTCAAGCCATACATAATGAAATGAGTATACCAACGGATTTTGTAAAAAAAAGATTAGAATCTTTTCGAATGTATATAACCCAAATAACTACTACCAATGGAAATTTCAAAGAATTCGAATTTATTTAATAGACCTTTTTGAACCGAGTGAAATAAATACGTTTTTGCAAATATTAATAATATTATGTTGCCTCAAACCAAGTCTTCAGTCCTACGGAATGCATAAGTTAAAATGGTCATTTTGGAAGCAAATTTTATAACTTATGCCTGCAATTTAAAAAATTCAAAATTTGCATAAAGCAACTACCGATTGACGACTACCCCATTCTTCTGCGATATTTTTTTAATTTTATTATGATAATAACAAAGTATCAGTTTATTGTGACTTTACGTTAGACAACGTTACACATTGTGTAAAGGGGTACCGATATATCCTAGCTTTAAAAACAAAAATAAATGAAAAAATGAAATTAGGAGGTTCTTTTTTTAATTTCAATTTTCCATTTATTATTTAAACCTCATTGCATTAGTTATAATATTCAAATAAGTTTGCGTTTTATTATTAAAATTTCTAATTTTGTAATGGGTAGATACTAAAATTTATCTCATAATGACATGAAAATTCCTTTTGTAATTAATGTTTATCATTTTTAGCAGTTGATATTACTTTTTGCACACAAAAAATATTCAAAAAACTATACCAAATTGTTTAAATATTGATTTTTGGATTAGAGCAATAATTAAATTTCAATCCGGGTATTTATGATCGAACCTCGTATACAAATAAATTTCTAATATTCAATCAGAATATACGAGTTTCAGAAGGTCCCTAGTCGAAAATGCTACTGATAAATAAAATTTCATTTTCTAAAAAGAAAAAATTAATCGTGAATATATTCCTGCAGAGACGAAAAATATTCTGCTGGTTTCCAAAGCTCGTGTAACAGGATTTGACGTCACATTTACAGAATGCAAATGTGTAGATACGTACATAAATTTGTATTACAATTGCAATTAGGGGGACGACCAGACTTGAAATGTATTGTTTAAAAAAATATATTACACAAAGAAATTTTTTTAAATCGGATTAACAAAAAGAAAAACTAAAACATGAAAATGTGCTTCAATGCATAAGCAGTTTCAATTCTCTTCGTGCGTCTACCAAAGGTTTATAATATTTGTTAGTCAAAATGATGTTGAACAGAATATTTCCAACTGAAAGTTCATATTGCACTTATATTTGTGAGAAACCAGTTATACTCTAAAAAAATTAGCTCCACAAAGTCGTAAAACTAAAACTGTTTTATGTTCAGCCTTTTGATGAAGATCTACTCCATAAACATTTTTCAACACGAAAAAAACGAGAATTTAATTGTGTAGATATAAAAACGAAACTATAAATTACACTTCTTAGGAAAGAATGAGGACCAAAATTTTATAAGTTAGCAGATAAGAATAAATTAAAAAGAGTAAATTGAGAAAAAGTCAAAGTTGAAAAACACGAGTGTTGAAAAAAAAATAGAAAACTTTAAAAATGCGTAGGATGCCAACAATAAATAATAAACGAAGCAATTGAATGTTGGGAGTGTATCACAATCGGGGACGGTTCTTATATTAAAAAGCTTTGAATGGCGCCTTTCCGGATGAAAATGTAGCAAGCGCTCATGTTTGATGTTTTCGATAATTTCCAAAACATAAAAGCACGAGGTTTAAAAAATTAAGTATGATTGATTAAAAAACACGAAGCATTTTATGAGAAGATTTGATATCGCGATTAAAAATCTTTAAAATAGCAAAATTCAGCTATTAGCTCTTTTACGTCCTATAAAACTACCACGCGAAACGTTTAACTCTTGCGTGTTGATAACCATGGCGTTATTCTAAATTCGATAAATTTAAAATATTTGCAAAATGACATTTTTAAACAAGGCAATAATTTTACCCACACGAAGACAAATCATGCTTTATTTTTAGTTTATATAATTTTACGAGCTGCCTATCGAGAATTTGAACCATTATCCATAACCATGTCTACCCATGGTTTACCCACATGGTCAAGTTATAAAAACCATCCAAGTGATTTAACCCACCGACAAGTTGGTTGAACTCATTACGAAGTGACATGATTTTTCCTATCTTTTTGTATCTATGTATTCGGATACGGAAACGAGATTAATGATTTAGGAACGCAAAACACTACTTGCAATTTTGATCAAATAACATTTTTACAAATTCGTATTCCCTTTTAATTTTTACAAATTAAAAGTGTCAACTCTACGGCCCAAATCAAATATCTCTGCACTGTATACACGAGAAGGTAGTGAATAATGATCCGAATCAAATGAATTAAAATAATGTAGAAATTAATTTATTTGGAGGACGAACCGAAATCCTAAACAAAAAATTGAAAATTAACAAAACTTAAGGAATAATCATTTTACATGCTTTTTTTACTTGACTGCACCAGAAAATACTGTCATCTCTAAACTTTTTATTGGGTTTTAAGTTCATTTTCCAATTATAAAAATGTATAATTAGAAGAAAAGAAAGTTCTAGACCATCAGTTAATTGCTTCATATGCCTCGAGTATAATTTTATTGTTATGTACATACACAAAAATGAAAAGTATGTTTTAAGTTTGACTTGACTGGAAAATCTCATACTTCTGTGCATTCTCGAATTAAAAGTGTCTACTTTCGTTCGTTGGTTCGATAATAATTTTATATACATACAAAGAAGAAAAACGTGGTTTCGGAAAAAAGCTATACAACCATCTTCTGTCATGAAGCTTTGTAAGCTTTTTTTAAGAGCAATTCAAGTACTTTTGCAAGAAATCCTATTAGATTATTAACACATTAATAATTCGTAATCTAATACCTGAATGAATTTTTTTATTTTTAGAAAGATTAGGTTATATTTCCAATTTTTAACCTAGTTAATCTATTCGTGCGCGTCAGTGCATGAAGTGCAGTATTCCAAGCCTTGAAAACTGAAATAAACAACAGCATGTTTTAAATTACAAGTAATCATTACTCCAGAGCCACAAAGAATGCCTCCTGCTTTTGCCAAGTTGAGGCTCTAAATTCTGAGACTTCTGTAAGGACGTTGAAAAAACAACACCAAAATTTCTATCATCAATTTCTCGAAGTTCTGCTCTCATCATTTTTTGGAATAAATACATGTTCGCTTAGTTTTCACCCTTTAAAAAGTTTCCCTTTTTCCTGATCTTCTAAATAGGCTCCTACATAAACGAAATGAATGTTTGGGATCGTAATCCTGCTGTATAATGAAAGGAGAGCCGATTAGCCTCACATTTTTAATTAAACTTCTTTACGAAAAATTCCTACCCCACAAGCACAAAAACATTCCCAATAAAGCACTGACCCTCCCCATGTTTCACAGTTGGAGACACACATTCATTGAAATTCTGGGAGAAAAAGAAACATTTTAGGCCAGCCCTCCTCCGTCCCCAAAAGGGTTTAATACTATAATTTGCAATCAAAACATATGCTTTTCTCAAACAAGAACAAGTAATGTTCATACTTATCTGAGCGCCCTTAGTGGGGGGGGGGGGTCAAAAAGGTCCTTACGTAAAATTGTTTTAACTACTTTTCGTTTTAAATAAACGTTTATTGCGAATGAAGTCTCAACTTCCGCTGAAATGTCTGGTTTTCATTGAATTTTTGGTTCGGTAATTCTTTCAGAAACAAAAATCGGAAAGTGTGGGGGGACTGAAAACACTGGGGTGAAGGTAAGAAGTCCCCCCCCCCCCAGGTCACGGTAAAAAGGACGCAAATTGCAAATCATGTAATTCAGCCTCCTTTAATTCTAGCTTCCCTTACCAAGCATGGGGAGAAGGGTTCAAATTAAAAAAACATTATCCTTGCGTAATAATTATTATTGGAATCTCCCGTTGTAAAAATATAAATTTGTATATTATTTAATTTTTTTTATATGTGTATTTGCTTTATTACTGTATTTACTTATCTAAAAAAAATAATAAATTATGAATGGGAACTTTTTGAATTGTATCATAATTATACAGCGTTATCGTTCATAATAAATAATATTGAAGTTTTTTGAAAATACTGCTCGATTCATTATTATGTTACCAATCTAAAATAATTTAGAGAAGTTACCTGGGCAATCGAATAATCATCATATAATATATTGCTGTGCATATTTTTTTATTTTTGTTTATTTTGAAAAATTTTCAGTTTTTGATAAAAGGTCGAGGTCTATTAGAATAGATCACAGCAATAAAAAACAATAATAATAATAAAAAGAACCTGAGCATCTGTCCGTCTTTTCTCACGTAACGCTTCTCCTATTGGTTCAATTTAAACACTAGAAGTTCAGGGCGTCCGATAGGCCGCCTGACCTAGTTTGTATATTATGTAAGATAATAAAAGCAGGTTGTAATTTTTCCATCTGTTATTTTTATTATTACATAATAGATACTGGAATCTTGATTTCAAAATCCTAATATAATATCCAATAACCAAGTTAGAAAAAACATCAAACCTGTTTTTGTTTCTTACTATAAAAAACTAAATCTTTTAAAAATGTGGGAAAAACTCGAAAAAAGGACTTTCCCGATTTTTGAAATAATGTAGAAGAAACGTAGTGAACCTGGAACAATAATTGTCCCAAAATTTTTTTTTTTTGAAAAAGTGCGGGTTCTCGCACGTTAGATACAAAAGCCACTGCACCCCACTGCTTAAACCAATATTTAAAAAAGAGTTTTGCTAGAAAATTTTGTATTTTCAAAAATACGGCTTCCATTATCCTTAGCAACAAATTTGTTTGTTGAAAAAAAAAACTGATAAAGAAGATAATATACATTTTTCGGAATTTTTATTCCAATTATAATGCGAGGCAATAAAAATCAATATAAAATAAATAAATAAACAAATAAGGAATTTGAAGGTTTGCCAGATTACGTGGCGTTCTATTTAAATAAACAAAATTGCATATTATTATGCTCTCCGTAAACGGAACATTCTGTATGGTTAAAACTCAAAATTTTGCTCTCATAAAATCATCTATGGCGCTGTCAAGAGCTTTGTTAGAAACACCAACAGGAGGGGTGGGCTCTTGTAACTTAATCCGGTCATGCAGTTCATATTTAATTTCCTGTTTTACGATCAAAATTATGTCGGATTGAATTTGAATTTCCAACATCCTTCAAATTAAAACCACACTCACACACTGAACGACCGACATATTTAAATGAATCTCATTAAATCGAGCAGGATTATTAAATTTATTAATTAAGTAATAAATAATAGCCGTAACTTCCCCGCGGATAAAATCAGAAAGTGTTAATAAAAGTAAAACGCACCAACAGCAGATGCGTTAAAACACTTTTTAATTGGTATCCAACAGAAAAAGTGTGAGAAATTGAATCGGAGTGAAACACGTCCGCCTATTTTTAGAAGTGGAACAAAAATTTACAAGTTTTTTTTACTATACAATACCTAGCAAAAATAAAACAAAACAGAAAAACGGAATGTTTTTTGTAATTAGAAAATCATCAAACAAAGAATCAAAGATGGCGCGTTAGCTAATTTTTAATTATTGTAGAAATTTACAATTTACTAAAATAGCATAATTTTAAAAATGCAATTTTTTTGTAATTAGAAAAACCGCGGTTTCCATTTGAATAAATTTGGCTTGGTTCCACGCAATTTATTTAGATTATGAAAAAAAAACTATGCGAGAAGGAGTGTACCAAGGTTATCGTAATCACAAAAACAATTCAAATATAACAATTTTGTAATTAAAAATAGACCGTCTTCGTGAACCACCTTTGGAGTCTTTTGTAAATGCGGGAGGTTCAAATCGAGTTATTTTGAGAAATAAAAAAAAAAGAAATGCAGAAAGAGCGACGATTGCACGGTTAATGAGATATTATTATGATGTACATTATTGGAAGTGATTTAATAATATTACCTTGATCCTCAATTAAAAATTGATTGCTATTGTGAGGTGCCTCGGGTTTTATTACATTCGAATTGGTTTTCTTTTCCCTATTTCGAATTAAATACGGATGGCGCCTTTTGTTTCTCCTACGACGTTTTCGTTTTTTTGCGGGGATTTCATCCTCGGTTTTATTCGGTTGAACATCGGGTATGGTGTCTGCGTGCGCAGTACTTAGTTGATCGACGTCATCTTGTCGTAGCGCACCAACCGATTTCAAATTTACGTTTACGTCTTGTAACTTTGAACACATTTTATAAAATTTTGTCGAAAAACGTTAATTTAATGTAACTCTGCACTTGGATATTACACTATACACCCTCGTCATGAAACACTTGATAAAATAGTTCTGCTCGAAGTATACACAACCTTCGCCAAATCGCCATTTTGTAACTTGATTACAATACATACCGCTACGGCGCTGTTGATACAACCCCCACTGCATTGATAGGGCGTCTCTTATAGCCGACTAGATCCACCAAAATTTCTTTTATTAAAAAATAATTTATAAATTTCCAATTTCACATTATTAAAGGGAACGTGTTTACAACGATTTTAAGTGAGGAGGGTGTTTATTAATTAATTCCTGACCGTTCACGATAAACACCCTTCGTTTAGGTAACGATTTAATTAATTTTTTTCCACTGACCTACTAAAGGATTGTTTGTTACTTTTCAACTACGCAGTTTTTATCATTTTTCAATAATTAGCGCGCCCAATTATAAAATCTTCGAGTCGGTGCATTATCAAAAAACAATTATTTAAACAAATCGAAAACAACCAGTAGTGATATCTATAAATAGAAATGTGTTTTCAACAACAAGACAACCATAGGACATTGTTTGTAGTGGCAGACAAATCATTTGATTTATAAAAAAAGTTATCTCATCTGCAAAAGGAAACTTGACATATTTGGTATAATGAGAGACGCACACCTATTTTAGATTTATTATTCTTTCGATTTCGAGGTGGAGAAACACGTTTTTCTGAGATAACACCACTCGAAGTATCCGAAACCTAATCTTTGTTTACATTTTCGCATTATAATAGATAAAAATTTATAAACTAATGCTATCATATTGATTAAAATATAAATTAGATACAAAAAACAGTAGGTAATTTTAGGCCAATTTTAAACTAAATTCTTTCAAAAAATAAATAATTTTTTATGTGGGCTTCAATGTACAGTGAATAAAGAAATGATTCGCAATATAAATTGTGCATTTTGAAATCTTCTTTAGTCAAACAAAAATTGATTTTACAACAAAACTTTTTAGACATTTTTTGTTGGAAATTTCATTGCCTTAAATTTTATTTATATACATTTTTTATTTTGTCGCACCGTTTTTGACTGAAGACGAATAAAATAAAACTAGAAAGTGCAAAATAAATATTATAACAAAATAGAAAAATGTATATGAACAAAAAAGTAGCGAATGAAATTTACAAGCAAAAATGCTTAATAATTTTTTTATTTCGTTGCACCGTTTCCGAGATAGACATGAAAATATTTTTTGGCTTCTTACTTGTTTAAGTCGCTCTCAGTCAGAAACGGTGCGACAAAATAGAAAAATGTATATAAACAAAATTGGAGGAAATGAAATTTGCAACAAAAAATGTTTAATAAGTATTGCTACAAAATCAATTTTTATGTGTCAAAAAATTTTGTAGGTACAATTTACATTACTAGCATGAGACTCACCGAATCATTTTTTTATTCACTGTACATGTCTCTATTGCCGCGGAAAAAAATTAGCATATTTTAAAAATGTTTTTAAAAACACAACAAAAAATGTCTTAAAATATTCCTATATTAAAATGTAAATTTTGTGAAAAATTTTTCTCCCATTGAAAACGGTTTTACGGCAAAACTCATTAGATATTTTTTGTAACAAATCTCATTCCCTTCAATTTTGTTTATATGCATTTTTCTATTCCGTTGCACCGTTTTCGAGATACAGGGACTTAAAAAAGACTGTAAAATTTTAATAAAATTAACATGATTCCTATATAATTATCTAAACAAAGATTTTTTCACGATATAAAAATCGCTTTTACAGCAAATCTTATCAGACATTTTTTGTTGAAAATTTCATTCCCCTTGTATTTGTTTATTTGCAATTTTTGTATTTGGTTTTCGAGATACAGTGATTTAAGAAAGACTTTGTAAAATTTTAATAAAAGTAACATAGGTATGTCTTGTGATATCTAATAAAGACTTTTTTTGTCATATAAAAATCGCTTTTACAGCAAAACTTATCCAACATTTTTTGTTGAAAATTTCATTCCCTTTATTTTTGTTTATGTACATTTTTTCATTTAGTCTCACCGTTTCCGAGATACACCACTTAAAAGCGACTCTGTAATAATTTTAATAAATTAACATTACTCCTACAGTACCTAACAAAGACTCTTTTGTGATTTAAAAATCACTGTTACAGCAAAACTTATTAAACATTTTTTCTTGAAAATTTCATTACCCTTATTTTTATTTATATGCATTTTTGTGTTTGGTCTCACCGTTTTTGAAATACAGTGATTGAAGAAATACTCGGTAAAATTTTAATAAATAAATCAACATGACTCCTGCTGTGATATCTAATAAAGACTTTTTTGTCATATAAAAATCGCTTTTATACAACAAAACTTATCAGACATTTATTTTTGAAAATTACAGTCCCTACATTTTTGTTGATATGCATTTTTTTATTTGATCTCACCGTTTCCGAGATACTCTGCTTAAAAGCTACTCTGTAAAAATTTTAATAAATTAACATTACCCTACAGTATCTAACAATAAAGACTCTTTTATGATTTAAAAATCACTGTTACAGCAAAACTTATTAGACATTTATTTTTGAAAATTTCAGTTTCTTTATTTTTGTTAAATACATTTTTTTATTTGGTGGCACCGTTTTTGAAATACAGCGATTTCAGTAACACTTGAAAAATTTTAAAAGTGACATATGACTTGTGATATCTAATAAAGACTTTTTTGTCATATAAAAACCGCTTTTACACCAAAACTTATCCGACATTTTTTCTTGTAAATTTCATTCCCTACATTTTTGTTTATATTCATTTTTGTATTTGGTCTCACGGTTTCCGAAACACACTGCTTAAAGGCAACTCTGTAATAATTTTAATAAATTAACATTTCTCCTACAGTACCTAACAAAGACATTTTTGTAATTTAAAAATCACTGTTACAGCAAAACTTATTAGACATTTTTTCTTGAAAATTTCATTCCCTACATTTTTGCTTATATGCATTTTTTTATTTGGTCTCACCGTTTCCGAGATACACTGCTTAAAAGCGGCTCTGTAAAAATTTTAATAAATAACATTACTCCTCCAGTACCTAACATTCAAGGACTTTTTTGTCATTTAAAATCACTGTTACAGCAAAACTTATCCGACATTTTTTCTTGCAAATTTCATTCCCTACAATTTTGTTTATATGCAATTTTTTATTTGATCTCACCGTTTCCGAGATACAGTGTTTAAAAGCGACTCTGTAAAATTTTTAATAATAGTATATTACATTACTAGTTAGGCGAGTGTGCAGACGCAAATAAGTGAGCGAAAGAGGTTCTCCACGAGTGATGTATGGCGTTTTGTTTAATCCTGCACTTATAAATCTAAAATATTTATAAAAATATAATTTATTATAATTCGTGTCATCAATAATTAAATTTGAGATTTTCAATTTGCAATAACTCGAAAACGGCGCTAGATATCGAAAAACTGAGCAAAAAATTTACCCCCCTTTCTCGTACTCAACCCTCCTAGCAATTTGTGGTAGGAAGCCTTATGCACAATTCTAGATCAATAGCGCGCACTTTGCGCGCAAAATAATTCAGAGAAAAGTTTGCTTTGGTTTTAAAATATAAAAATAAGTAGGCAAATCAACATAGACGTCAGGTTGCGTTGCTATAGTTTGCATAAACAAATACAATGAATGACTGCATTTTTCACTCACTAGTGGGTGAACATTTTTTCGCTCACTCGTTACCTTAGAAATAATTTGAATGAGTAAAACAAAGGGTTTCTAGTTGCGTATCCAAGTAAGAAACAACATGTTTTAATAGTAGGATTGAACAAATAATTATTATTCCTCCAGTACCTAACAAGGACTTTTTTGTCATTTAAAATCACTGTTATATTTTTTGTTTAAATTTCATTTTCTTTATTTTTGTTTGTGTACATTTTTTATTTGGTCGCACGGTTTTGAAGATACAAGTGATTTAAGGAAGACTGTAAAATCTTAATAAAAGTTATATGACTCTTGTGATATCTAATAAAGACTTTTTTGTCATATAAAAATCGCTTTTATACCAATACTTATCAGACATTTTTTCTTGCAAATTTCATTCGCTACATTTTTGTTTATATGCATTTTTTATTTGGTCTTACTGTTTCCGAGATACACTGCTTAAAAGCGACTTTGTAATAATTAAAAAAAATTAACATTAGTTCTACAGTATCTACCTAACAAAGACTTTTTGTGATTCAAAAATCACTGTTACAGCAAAACTTATCCAACATTTTTTATTGCAAATTTCATTTTCTTTATTTTTGTTTAGATACATTTTTTTATTTAGTCGCACCGTTTTTGAGATACAGCGATTTAACAAAGACTCGTTAAAATTTTAATAAAAGGAACATGACTTGTAATATCTAATAAAAACTCTTTTGTCATATAAAAATCGCTTTTACACCAAAACTTATTAGACATTTTTTCTTGCAAATTTCATTCCCTACATTTTTTTTTATATGCAGTTTTTTATTTGGTTTCACCATTTCCGAGATACACTGCTTAAAAGCGACTCTGTAATAATTTTAATAAATTAACATTACTCCTACAGTACCTAACAAAGACTCTTTGTGATTTAAAAATCACTGTTACAGCAAAACTTACCTAACATTTTTTGTTGCAAATTTCATTTTCTTTATTTTTGTTTATATACATTTTTTTATTTGGTCGCACCGTTTTTGAGATACAGCGATTTAAGAAAGACTCAGTAAAATTTTAATAAAAGGAACATGGCTTTTGTAATATCTATCAAAGACTCTTTTGTCATATAAAAATCGCTTTTACACCAAAACTTATCAGACATTCCTTGTTGTAATTTTCATTCCCTTCATCTTTATTTATATACATTTTTTCATTTTGTCTCACTGTTTCCGAGTGATTAAATTATTACCTAAATTTTTAAGTAAAAGCTAAATGAAATCTAATGCTCTTATCATTCCTAGTTTATATTTCTGCATTATTTTTGTCTTTCATTTTTTTTTTTTAATATTTAGAAAAGCAAGAATTTGCATAAAAAGGTTTTCACATGTTCATTTTCTATGATCCGCCTAACTCATTTAGTACCCGGTATATAAATAAAAAGTAATTTTTTTATTGTGATTTTTTTCTTTTCTAAGTCGCTGTATCTCGGAAACGGTGCGGCGAAATACTAAAATGTATATAAACAAAAATGAAGGAAATGAAATTTTCAACAAAAAATGTTTAATACATTTTGCTGTACAAACGATTTTTATATGACAAAGAAGTCTTTGTTAGGTACAATTTACATTGTTAAAATACTTATGAGTGAATTAATAATTTCTTCAGCCACTGCACGTTGTTTGAAATTCCAAATTGGTACTAATTATAAAATCGAATCTTTGAAACACGGAGCGGTGCACGGAAACTAGGTAGCTCTTTTATGAGACAAATAAAAACGTACCTGTAATAAATTAAAGAAAAAGTGCGAAATCCAAAAATTACGGATTTACAGATATCGACATAAAAAACTATATAGGAGTAAGTAAGAGTATGTCAAGATATTAAAAAAAGTTTCCCTTCAGGTAAACGCTTTGTATATTAATGAATATTTTTTATAGCTTTACAAGTTTTCCTTTGAAAAGTTTTAATTACTTTCACTTCAATTTTCAACTCTTAAAACCTTACATAATTTAACTTGAACCCAGATAATAATTTTTTATTTTTTTTATAATGTTTCAAATAAAATTAAAAATATAAATGGATTTTATCCGTATGATCTGTCTGCCACTGATGCACATGAACGGATTAACGAGGTTCTCATGCTACCGATCGTTCAAATGTTGATTATATAAAAAAAAATCTTGGCTTAAAAATAATTAAATCTATACAAAATTAAATTTTGTTAATGCATTCGTGTGCGTCCGTGGTAAACAGGTAACTGATAAGATCCTTTTTTGAGAATAATAATAATAATTTTTTTATGATTAGTCCTAAAATACCCCTCCCCGCCCGCTAAAATATTTGTGTCAACTTTACAATATACAGTAAACCATTTTGTTTGAATAATTTTTTTACAGCAAACTTTTTCTTTATCTGCAAAAAATATTTTTGATCAAATAAAAATGTTTAAATTAAAAAAATAATTAATTTTTTTTATTGTAGTTACGTGAATACACGCAACTAAAATCTTTTAATTGCTTCAGTTCATTTTTTTTGATTTATACAAATTTTTGTTTGATCAAAAATATTTTATTTAGATTTAAAAAAATTATTAAAATAAAAAGGTTTTATGAATTCGTTCGAAGACTGTATCTTTTATCAGTTAAACAGTAAAATATAATAATATAAACAATATACCTAATAGAAAGAGTTGGCAATTTATTTTATATTTTAAATTAAAATAAATGTTAAAATATAAAAAATTTAATTTTTTAATTTAATATACGTAATTATTAGTATGTTACAAATTTTTGTATAAGCGCAACTAAAGAAGGGGGGGGGGGCTTAGCTCCTCAAAATCACAATTAGTCCCCTCAAAATTAATTGACTGCAGTAAAATTGTTAAGAAAATCAATTTTAAAAAAAGATGCCTTTACTGTTTTAGGAATTTTTTAATCGATATTATTATTGAAATTACTTATTTCGTAAAATAATTATTACAATTGTATATTTATGCTTAAAAAAAATCGCCTGTGGCGCTATTTTCGATAGTTCGTTAGCAATAAGAAGTATTTTTAGCCTCCCTCCCTTCAATGTTAGCCTATAAGTTGCGCTTATGTATTCAACTTTGTTTAACGAATTTTAATGTTTACATATTTACATAATCAAAAAATTAATTTTGGTTTTCGCCTGTGACATAGTTAGAATACAGATTCCTATTTCCAGATCAGTTAGTAAAATTAAACATAGGAGGCGGTCCCAACGGAATATAAACAAATATAAACTGTTTGACAGAAGTTAAAAACAACAAAACATTTGTATCAGCAAAACAATATTATTCAGTTTATTACGAAAGGTTTTCCAAGTAAGACATAACTAATAAATCATTTATATTTACATTTAGAGAGCATTTAACCCATTTTGTTACAATCTATCAAGGTGGCAAATAACTATTAGTAAATAGCTGCTGCACTTATAGTAGTGGGCCGGGATGGCCAATAAAATTTATATAAATCCAAAAAACGATTTTGTTTGAATTTTTGTTCTAAAATTTTATTTAAAAACTGAATTTATTTAAATGAAAAAAATTACACTTTAGTTTTTTTGTTTAAAAAAATTTGTTGTAGATACCAAAAATATTTTATTTAAAAAAAAATTATTTCAACAAAATGGTTCTTTGAATCAAAGAAAAATTATTTTAATTATTTTATAATAAATTTTTCTTAGAATCGTCATTATGCCGAAAGCTCCGAATTACAGTGCTACAACAGCCGAGAGGGCTTTACGCGAACTTCAAAAAGGTCAAGGTTCATTACGATGTATATCGAAAAAGTATGGTGTCCCACGATCCACTTTGCAGCTCAAGTTGAAAAACCCTGAACGTAAGAGCACTTTTGGTCCTTCTCCGGTGTTAACGGAAAACGAAGAGGAAACTATAGTTAGGTAGGCATCTAAAATTTTTAATTGTATCGGTAAAATCTCTCACGATACTCTTAAAGATGGATCACAGACCTGGCAAAAAAAGGATTCCCCAGGAAAAAGTACGATATCATATCCAGTGTGCAGCAATTTTTAGAGAAGCATCCAAGACCAAATCCTTTTACAGATAACAGGCCTGGTGAAGGTTGGATGCGGGTAAGTTAGTTTAAAAAACGTCGAATTGCTAAAAGTTGCTAATATTTTTCTCAAGGCCTTCCTCAAAAGACATCCCGATGTAGTATCTTGCAGTACCGAAGCAGTCACTTCGGCTAGCGCTTGTGTCTCCGAAGAAGACATTAGGAAGTGGTTTGCGGATATTTACAAATATATTGAAGAAAAAAAACTGGAAGATGTATTGCAAGACCCTTCACGAATTTTTAACGGGGACGAAACAAGATTTCAGATATGCTCAAATACTGGAAAAGTTCTTGCCCTAAGAGGTAGTAAGAATGTCTCCTCAGTTAAGCAGGGATCTTCGAAAGAGAATATAACGGTTATGTTTACTTTTTCTGCTGACGGCAAAACTTGTAACCCCATGGTTGTTTTGCCTTATAAACGAATACCTGAGAAAATCTGGATGAGTATTCCAGAATATTGGGGAATTGAACGAAGCGACAATGGCTCGATGACTGCACAGACATTTTATGAGTATATCGTTAATGTGTTTCACCCTTATTTACTCAAAGAAGGCGTACGACTACCTGTTATATTGTTTATTGATGGCCAAAAGTCGCACCTCACTTATCAGCTAAGTATGTTATGCTCAGAGTTGGGTATTGAACTAATAGCTTTATACCCAAATGCCACACAAATCCTTCAGTCTGCAGATGTTGGGGTTTTTCGACCCGTGGAAATGTACTGGCAAAAAGAACATCCAGGTAAATCCATAACAAAACTGACTTTTACACCTTTACTGGAGAAAGTATTAAAGAAAAAAGTGAAACCAGAAAATCTGCAAAATGGTTTTAAAGCCTGTGGACTGTATCCTTTCGATCCCAATGCTATAGATTTCAGTAAGTGTGGGGGTGCATCTGAAAAGGAAACCGGTGAACTTACAAGTAGTGACGATAATAACTCGAACGTTGACATAAATATGGATTACGCAACCTTTGTTAGTATAGTGGGAAAAGAAAAAGTTGATATATTTCAACAAATACAAGCTCTAAGTAACAACGACGATGAAAATTTTTTTGTTTTGTACAAACTCTGGAAGCATTTCAATAACCATAAATTAGACAGTGAAGACGCCCAAAGCGATCAAATTACAGAATTTGTAATGCCTATTAAAGATGAAATGGATATCCATCAAGAGGATATCGAAGATTACGTCCAATGCAAAGATGAAATAGTATCACCATAAATAAAAAATCACAATATAATTTTTTTTTACTTTCACCTTTTTAAATATTTCGAGTTCGAATCTGTTGAGGTTCCTGAAGTGGTTTTTTTAAATAATTCGCGTTTATATAATTAATAATTGTCATGGGCAATTACTGTGATATACCTGGCCAATTACTGTTAAAAGTGGCCAATAACTGTATAATTTTGCATGTTTTGACAATAAAATATTTTAGATCAATTTTCCATTATATAAAAATAATAAATAAAATATTTACCAAGATTACCTGAGATTTCCAAAAATTTTCTAAATTTCCAGAATTTCTAAATTTCTTTAGATGGAAAATTCAAATTTTTCGTTTTTAGCTTTTTATAAAAGTTATAAAAATATATTCTTTGAGATTACAAGGTTATCAATATCATCTACTACACTTCTAAAAAAACATTTTAAACCACCAAAATTTTCTTGCGGACCACTGGTTTATGGTTTATTTTTATTTACAAGTTGCATCATAACCTAAAATAGTTGTAATTTTTACCGGGTTTACTATAAAAGTATTTGATATAATTTTAATGATAGGAAAATGCCGGAAATTAGAATAACACCTTTGGGTGCCGGTCAGGATGTGGGCCGAAGTTGCATATTGTTGTCGATGGGAGGAAAAAATATTATGTTGGATTGTGGTATGCATATGGGCTTCAACGATGAACGTAGATTTCCCGACTTTTCCTATATAACCAGCGAAGGTCCGATTACATCTTTTATAGACTGCGTCATAATATCTCACTTTCATTTGGATCATTGCGGTGCATTGCCTTACATGTCCGAAATGGTTGGCTATACTGGACCTATTTATATGACCCATCCGACTAAAGCAATCGCACCGATTCTCTTGGAAGATATGCGAAAGGTGTCGGTCGAGAAGAAGGGCGAACAGAACTTTTTCACTTCCCAAATGATTAAAGATTGCATGAAGAAAGTTATTGCGGTAACGCTGCATCAATCGGTAATGGTGGATAACGAATTAGAAATTAAAGCATATTATGCTGGTCATGTGCTAGGTGCTGCCATGTTTTGGATTCGAGTTGGCACGCAATCGGTTGTTTACACCGGGGACTACAACATGACTCCGGATCGACACTTGGGCGCCGCTTGGATCGACAAGTGCCGACCTGATTTATTAATTAGCGAATCGACTTATGCTACAACTATCCGAGACTCGAAGAGGTGCCGGGAACGCGACTTTTTAAAAAAAGTTCACGAGTGCATCGATCGTGGAGGCAAGGTTCTGATACCTGTTTTTGCTTTAGGGAGGGCACAAGAGTTATGCATTCTGTTAGAAACCTATTGGGAACGAATGAATCTAAAAGCTCCAGTATATTTTGCCTTGGGTTTAACCGAAAAGGCAAATAATTATTACAAAATGTTCATTACGTGGACAAACCAGAAGATACGGAAAACTTTCGTACAAAGAAATATGTTTGATTTTAAACACATCAAACCTTTCGATAGACAATTTATCGATAACCCTGGTCCGATGGTGGTATTTGCAACGCCCGGTATGTTACATGCCGGTTTAAGTTTACAAATATTCAAAAAGTGGGCGCCCAACGAAAACAACATGGTTATAATGCCGGGCTTTTGCGTCCAAGGTACGGTGGGTCACAAAATATTAAACGGCGCAAAAAAGATCGAATTTGAAAATCGTCAAATAGTCGAAGTTAAAATGTCGGTGGAGTACATGTCGTTTTCTGCACACGCCGACGCTAAAGGTATCATGCAACTCATACAATACTGCGAGCCGTCCAATGTGATGTTGGTGCATGGAGAAGCGGCAAAAATGGAATTTTTGAAAAGCAAAATTAAGCAAGAATTCAACATTGCTTGCTACAATCCGGCTAACGGCGAGACCTGTGTGATAAACACGCCCGATAAAATTGCTCTGGACGTCTCGTTGTCTTTGCTTAAAGCAGAAGCCAAAAAATTTAATTGCTTACCGCCAGATCCCAAGCGGAAACGAACCTTGCACGGCGTAGTGGTGATGAAGGAAAATAGTATGTGTTTAATGGACGTAGACGAAGCGTGCCAAGAAGTGGGAATTAATCGACACATTATTCGTTTCAGTTCCAATGTTACAATTAACGATTCTGGATCGTCTTTAGGAACTGCACATAAGTTGTATAACCTTATAAAGGATAATCTTATTCAGTATTCTGTTACGTTGACGGATGGTTCCATTTCAGTTGAATCGGTGCTGGTAAAAGTTGAAAGTGAAGACGATGATCAAAAAAATGTATTTGTGTCTTGGACCAATCAAGATGAGGAGCTGGGTAGTTATATTTTGGAATTATTAAATAATATGGGATAGAAAAATTTAAAAGACAAATCTCCCGATGTGTTATTTTTTTAATCACGAAAATATTCTGTTATAATTTATTTTCTTAATAATCTGTGTAAAAAATTCGAACTTGAAATATTAATTATATCAGGACATTGTACAAATTTCAAAACAAATTAAACATTTTATAATATATTATAGCCCTAAGTTTATTCACTCCCGTTATTAAAGTAACTTTCCATTTGTTTGGAAATACAATTAGATTTTATATAATATATACTGAAGTGATTTTTTATAGTTTTCAAATGTGTATCTAAAAAATCCTCGAATTAATCCAAATTTAAATTTTCAATAAAATTTGTATCAATAAATGGAAAAGTTAAACTGCACCGCATTCGTTTATATCTAATCTATTAACGATACCTTCCAACTTTTAACTTCAAAATTTAGAAATTTTTCCACAATATAAACCATTTTAATCAATGTTTTTAATATCCAAATCAATAATTAAATATCATAAATCTTCAACTATAATAATCCAAATCAATCAACTTCGTCCAAACTTATCCATATTATGTCCAAATTTGGGACATTCCAAAGTTAAAAAGTCAAAAAAAATTTACTCACTTTAATTAATTTAATTTCTTCTCTTAATACAATCTCTTAATCAAATATCACAAAATTGAATTCTCAAACTTATACGGGAGTTTACTACTCATCAACCGCGTAAGGCGGCCATCTTGGCAAAAAAAAAAAATCAAATTTTTTGTGGCAACTTACAGTTTTGTTGGCGCGCAGACACACAATTCAAATATTTACTATTTTACAAAATTAAAATTCAATTCCCAAAAATAAAATGATTAAAATATTCACAAAAGCAAACATCGGATATACTTAAAATATAAAAATAATCAAAATTGTAAAACTGTAAAATTCAAAAAAATGGATTTTGAAACATGACAATACATCATGAATTCATTTCAAAATAGACTAATATTACTTTATTAAAAATATAATTATAACAAGTTTAAAATAAATAAGATATCATAAAAGTTAAGTTCTAAAAATATAAAATGTATACAACATACTTCAATGGAAACATCAGTAGAGTATCGAGTTGACGAAATATTTTTGTTATAAATTAAAGCGTCTTCGCTTTCCTTTCTCATTTATCAAATCATCAGTTCTAGAAGAATAAAGTAGTTAAATCAATTGTGCAAAAGAAATGTAAATGAAAGTATTTACCTTGGTTTTTTAAAGCTAATGATGGGGATACCAGCATTTTCCTCTTGGAGTTCTTCGTTATCCTAAAATCGTTTGGTGTTTAAAAGCGTTATAAATTAAAAGTTTGGAAACTTACATTTTCTTTATTTAGACTCCGGTTTTCACATACCTCGGCTGAACAGTTGCATAACGGCCCACAATTTCGAGCAACTTTATTACAACCACATGTTCGTCTAGCACAGTTACCTTTGCAACTACAACTACCATCAGATTTTCTTTTTATGGTCAACCGTTCAGTAGCTATTGGATTAAAATAATGTTTTAAAGATTTAGTATGCATATAAAAACGAAAGTAACAAGGCCAAGAATTATTAAAAAGGAAAGCAAAGAAAGGAGATGTTTTTTTTTAAATAATCTGAGAATAGAATATTTTTTTTAGGAGGAGTTTCCCTATTATTTACTTGAAAGTAGAAATCAAACGGAGTGAGTTCAGTGTAAGAAAATAATTATTGAAATTTTAAATCATCATCCCCAATAAGTTTTTAGACAACCTGACTGTTGCCGCAAGTTTTTCTATTACAATTCGTTGTTCAGTAACGTTTTGATTATGTTTATATGGGTAGAGTATGCTAACTGGGCCCACAGGTTTTTAAAGATATCACTAAAATTCTTGCAGAATTTGAAAGAGGACATTATAATGAAGCGATTAAACTATGGATGAACTTCAAATATCGATTAATTTAGGAATTAATTGATTTTAAAGTTTTGATTTTTCGCATAGAAAGTATATAGAAACTGTAAGGGGCGTGGTTCGCGTCAGTTGACTTACACCCGCTCGGTGATTAACATTGTTAAATAATTTATAATTTTTCGAGTTCCAGATATTAGAGATCCGTCATTCTCGAGTTCTGTTGCGCCCCGGGGGATGTTTTTAATAAGTTTTGACAAACACCCTCATGGCAAGATACTCATCCAAGCTAAAATACACATTGAGTATTAGAATAATAAAAAACCCTAATTTTATACATTTTTGGTCCTAATTAGCATCGATTAATTATATAAAAGCGCTAGAAGAAATTACTCAGACCGGGTATCGTTCTGTAATGTACTGCACGACGTTATTGAAGCAATCTTCAATGTATACAATTATACTCATAATATGTATAAACTAAGGGATGGGCGGAGCCAACTTTATGAAAGTAGCCAATCGAATACTTGGTTCCAGTTTTTCGTGAAATTTGGCCGTATTTTTGAATGATCCATAAAATTCAATTTTTATATTTGTAATTTACGCCCTAAACTACGATAAAGTCATTCGTAAATTTTTAAAATCGTGGGCCCGGTTAGCGTACTATTCCCTGTTTATACAGGGTGTCACCGGATACACCCGACATAACTTGAGTGGTGATAGAGGACACTTTTTTAAGAACAATATTTAACAAAATTTTATCTTTAATAAACAAAAAAGATGAAAATCCCACAATTAGTTGGAAATAAACGTGTTTCACAACGCAATCGATGGTAAGCTCTTGGCTCAAGTTGCCGATATATGCTTATAGTTTTTTAGGGGTGAAAACTACCCCTTATTGCCAAAATTGAATAAAACTTGTTATAACGTAAATCAAAGTAATTTTTAGGCTTTAATAACATTTGATTAAGGGGGGAAACCCATATAAACGGTCGAAAATGACGAGGAATTTTGGTTTTTTTTTCTGAAGCAACTACTTCACCAATTGTTTTCAACTTTGAAAGTTATTTTATTGAACATTCAAAAAATAGAAAGAAATAAAATTTCCACCCCCCAAGATAAAAACATACTTCCGCATAGGGTAGACTTTGCTTCTTGAGCTATTTCCTACCTACTGTGAAAATTTCAAGTAAATCTATGCTTTAGGACAGAATTTGGAGCCAAATGACCTTATTAACTGGACTATAAATTAAGTTTATATTTTACCTATGGTGGATGTCTTGCGTATGCTAACAATCCGTTTTGCTAACGGCGTCTTTTTCCAGTCCGGATCCTTATTGGGATCGTCACTATCATAATTTATGTAAGTCTGGTCCAAAAATCCTGTCTTAACATTATCTATAATGATATTCTTCAGTTTGCTCTTCTGATTATTTAATATAGGCGTTCTCGGATCATCATCCTCTTCCTCCTCTTCTTCTAATGAATGTACTTCCGGTGCATCCTCAATTGAGGAACTACTTTCTTCTATCAAACGAATTTTTCCATTTGGTTTTGGAGTTTGATTGGAATGTGCTTGCTGTAATGCTTCCTAAGATTACTATCGTTAAAAGAGCCACAGCAGGCTTAACTTTTTAAAATGCACGAAGCTTACCCTAATTTCTTCTAGTTTTTGAGTCAGTTGTTCATTTTCGGCCCGGAGTTGTTTCTCCATCTCGACACTCTTTTGCTTATGAGCCTCCAGTTCTTCTTCACTCTTACGAAGCATTTCTTGTAGGCACATTTCCGTAACTTCATTTTCGTGTCCTACAAATTTAAAAACAAAAATAGAATAAAAGAAAAAATCAAAAGGGGAAATTTATTAAAACACTTAAAAATACAGTTTATAAAAAATGGAGTACAACATGCGGGTACCTATTAATAAATTTCAGTAGCATGCTCTTCAATTTTATAATGCACAACTACAATAATTGCCTTTGGTTAGTGACGGCAAAACAAAACAATTTAAAAAACAAACCTTCAACGGGAGCACCTCGCAACTGCTTACACAGAATGGAAATTTTATCTTCATATTCTTTTCTCGTTTCATATAATTTGAGTTGATTTTTCTCTTTCATTAATTTCAACGCATTTTCTTGTTGTTCAAGTTTCTGAAGAGTCTATAGAAAAAAATTTAATAGATACAATGTTTCACCTGAAAATGGCACCGACCTCACCTCCCTTTGTGTATTTTGAAGCTCGCTAAATTTAAATTCATTGCTTGCTTCTTTTTTACGTATATCAGCAGTCAAGCCAAATAAATGCTTCAGACAATGTTTTGCTTCTGCCATTGTTTGAACGTTTTCCCACCTGGTTTTTGATTTATTTTCTGAGAAAAGACAAAATATAACTTAATGTGAGTACAAAGAAGTGGTACAACCAAACTTACCTTGATCAGAATTTATTATTTGTTGCTGCATTTCAGTTATGTGCAGAGTTCTCAAGTTAATTTGTTCTTGAATAGCTTCGTCAAACTGATTGTTAGCTTTAAGTTGATTTAGTTGTCGTTGCAAAACCTCCCTGTCTTCTAGTAAAATTGGTATGCTGGCTTCGGCATCAACAGTTTTAACAAACACATCCAACTCATGTTGCAGCTAAAGTAAACCATAATTTAGTTTCTAATTTTGTGAGCAATACAAAAGTGACTCACCCAAGCCTCCAACTTATCGAGTTTGTTTCCAGTATTTTTAGTGTCTTGCACATTCTTTCTTAACGAAAGAACATCCTGAAGACGCTTGTTCACTGCTAAAGTCTGCTCCATTTTCCTCTTCAAGACGTTTTGTTGGCGGATGTGCAACGTTTCCATCCTATTAATTTCGTTCTGCCGTTTACGATCTTGATCTTTTAACTTGAAAAGTTCCTTTTCTCGTTGTAATTTCCATACCCGGAATTTCTCTGATTCCTGCTTCATATTTTTAATAAGAGTCACTTTGTTGACTTTCATCTGATGAATTTCCATATTCAATTTACGAATCTTTTGGTCATCGTTCTCTTTCATTTTGATTAATTGGGCCTGTTGTTTCAACTAAAATCGCAAATTGATTATAAAATAAAATCAAACTGGATAAAAACCACCCACCTTTTTTTTTAAATCATCAATTTCATGTTCCAAATCTTTTATTTGTTTACGCCGTTGTTCGGCTACTTTACTATTTGGTGGTTGGTTTTGCGAATTCTTCAATTGATGCAGTAACTTATCCTTTTCCTCTTCCAAAGACTTAATTCTCAGTTCATTTTCCTTAACGGAATTTGCATCGATGATGCCGTAATTTTGCGCAAGAATTTGTTGCGCTAAATCTTCTTTCAATGCCAACGACTTGCTTATTTCTTGTAGCTGAGTCATCATCTCCATTTGTTGAGCGGCTCGGCTTTCTTGTTTCTCATTTATATCTGATTCTGTCACCAAATCTACATTAGATAAATTTGAAATTGTACTATTACACCGTTCATGATTACGTATTTCTTCTTCCATTTTTTTTCTATTACAGTCGATATCGACAAGGAGTTCCTTCATTGTCGTCAAGGCTGGCAGATAATCTTTAAGTCCTTCCAAGTCGTTTTGTTCCACACTTATATTCAGCTGTCCAACAGTTAAATTAAGAGATTCTTTCAGTTCAAGTATTTTTTTATTTAATACATCGTTCGCAGTTTGTACAATTGAAAAACGTTCGCTTAAAGCAAAAAATTCATTTATTGTTGTAGACAATTTCATAGTCAAATCTTGATTTTTCTTCTTTAGTTGAGTATTTTCATTGTGGATTTGATCCAGTTCTGCTTGACAAATAATTGGTCCACCTACAAAATCATCATAAAAATAAGAACTTAATTTCAAAGTGTCTTCCTTTGTTATGTAAAGTCAAACAAAATTTACCTTTCCCGATCATTTCTAAACGTAACTGATCGATTTGCTTCTTCAGTCTATTAATCTCGGCTAGTTTAGGGTCTTCATTTACAATTGGTTTATTTTTAATTTTTCTGGCTCTGTCAGCATAGCGCAGCGTCGACAGAGTTTCATCCACGTTATAATCGGCAGGACTAATGCAGGCAATCATCAGTGTGATGCTATTACCTCCCAAGGAATCTAAAGAAAAATTAAATTTTTACCAAATTAAGGTAAAGTCCCGCCAAAAAAAACATGACAAATTTGGTGGTGAAAAATTGGCGATTGTTTGAGTGGGTAAGTATAAAGTTTACCTTTTAAAAGTCTCGTTAAGTTGCTGTCACGATAGCAAATGTAGTTTCCTTGTTGCTTTTCATCACCGAGAGCCGAAATAACATTTCCAAGCGCCAACAAACCCTTATTAATATTTACACCTTCCTTAAACGTCACACCAGTTGCACCCGTTTTCTTCGGCCTCTCAGAACCAGCCAAATCAACCAATTGAAATTTTGCAGTTCTATTTTCGCTACTGAAATAGAAATTTTTTTAGAAACAGAAATGCAAGGTTTTTAAAAATGTACCTATTATCTTTTCGTTGCATGGAAATATTTATAGTAAATATGGCATGACTTCGCGAACTTTGCGAATTCATATTGGTGGTGGACGTCGCTCGTCCTTGAGATCCCTTTAAAAGGTATTCTAGTGTTTTGCTTGCAGATCCAACCGGTTGCTCGGTGAGTCCAGGCAAAATCATGCCTTTCAAGTCTTCACGAATTTCTATAATACTTTGGTCACGTGATTTTGATGAAAGCAAATCGTAGAGTATTTCTTGGTACAGTTCCATAAACGAAACCGTAATTGAAAAGTCATAGGCAAAATTGTCATTTACATAAAGAAAAATATCGTTTACTACACGCGGGATTATCCCCATTTCACCTTCGCCATTATAGTTTGTTCCCATCGAATAGGTTTTACCCGAACCCGTTTGACCATATGCAAGTATAGTCATGTTGTAACCTTTAAATAAATTTGTTATCATTTTTTGTATTCGATTTTTGTAAAAGGTATCTTGGGAAGTTTCAGGATCAGCTACATAGTTAAAGGTGAAAGCTTTTTCTGTGTTCTTAAGTTTTATTTGATGAAGTTCTTTGTATACTTCGAGAGCATTTGTGGAACCTCTCGAAATTTCGCTATCGACCAGCGGCCTTATTCTCACCGCAACTTGCACTGAGCAATTATCCTTTTCATCTGAATTCATCTGAAATAAGAGTTATATAAACAAATACAAAAGTAACTTTGTACGCCCAGAAAATGATTTAAAAGTGAAAAGCACTGATGCAAAAAAATTTTTTTTGTGATTTATAATTCCCAACACTTTTCGTTGCCCACAACAAAACAGACAGAACACCAGCTTTCTGCTACACGATATTTCGATAAGTTACTTTAAAATTAATGAATTAAATTTTGAAACAACCTAAAATTAAAATGCTCAGGCGTGGATACTCACATTTAAACACTACTGCGAATTAATTAAACGTTACTATACCGGAACTTTAAATTATTATTAAATCCTAATTAAAATATTAAAAATCTGTAACACAGTTCACAAAATGTATTTGACATCACAGCTTTCAAAAGTACGAACGTTAAAAACTTCGTTAACGGGCAGTGAAGTTTAAAATGAACCTTCGCGATTGGTCGATGGTTCAAAAATAATGCCTGTCACTATTCAAATGATGCGGCACTTTTCGTAAGTGTAACTGTTCAGTCAGTGTTAACGAAAACTCGCTTTTGATTGGTACATCCAACTTTGACGTGTGCTAGCTTTGTGCGCACTGTCAAGTTACACTCCCAAAAGCAGATATGTTAAGGACACTCACGATAGCACAGGTACATTGTAATAATTTATTGTGGGAATTTTTATTTTTCACAATTTTTTCAGCTTGACTTGTCAACAGATGTGCAATTTTCACATCTCCCGGTGAAAGCCGGTACTGCAAAGCTTTCTAAAATTAGTGTGCCGCTTTATATTTTTTAACAACAGCTTGATATATTTCTATTTTTCCACTGCGCACCCAATTTCTGCGCTAACTGGAACCGCCAAAAGTAAGATATTTGGTTACTGTTGCAGGTTATAATTAGTGTGTTTTGTTATGTCAATTTTATGATAGAAGTTCGAAGAAGTGAGAAAAATGTACAATTCTAAGTTTCGGAAGGATAGAAATGAAAAACAAGAAAAAACCGACCAGGCTCCGAATACCACAAAAAGGTAGTTCTTAGGCCCCATTTTTATTAGTACTAACTTTTTAACTTTAGAGAGGAAACCTCAGAATTGCGTATACAGCAATCGATAGAAAACGATGCCATAGATTTAAAATATGGGTTTGACAGGGTGCGGGATCATAAAGAAAGAATAGGGTTTATGCTAAACATGCACACGGTAAGTCACCTAATTTTTAATAACTCTTTTATGACGTTTTGATTTTAGACCGAAATATTAGACGAAAACAAACGACTAATTTCTGCAATGGATTATTACTTTATGGAAGAAGACGGTACGAGGTTCAAAGTGTCTTATCCATTTAAGCCTTATTTTTACATTCTAACTCGACGAGAGTTGTTACAAGAAGTATCACAGTTTTTAATGAAAAAGTATGCAGGAACTATCGGCAGCATAGAAGAAGTTATTAAGGAAGATTTAGAACTACCAAACCATTTAATCGGTTTGAAACAGCACTACCTGAAGTTGTCATTTTTTAATCAAAATGATTCTACAAAAGTTAGACGCGATATTTTATCAGTGGTTCGGAAAAACAAAGAACGTTTAAAGGCCAACACTTTCTACACGGAATTATTAACAAGTACATTGATGAATCAAAATGTCGAACAAACGAGCACCACTACCGATCATTTAGAGAATATTTTAGATATTAGGTAAGTGTATGTACATGTTTCAAAGTTATTGGCTGCTTAAAAAATATTTTTTAGGGAATACGATGTACCTTACCACGTGAGAGTCTCAATAGACCTTAAAATATTTTGTGGACTTTGGTACTCTGTCAAATGTAAAACTTTAGGAGTAGAAGCACCGTATATAAAATCCAGGCCCGACATTATAGAACGTCCAGAACCAATAGTATTGGCATTTGATTTGGAAACCACCAAGTTGCCGCTTAAATTTCCTGATGCAAACTCCGATCAAATTATGATGGTGTCCTACATGATAGATGGACAAGGTAAAAGGGTTAATATTGAAACATCTGACATAATAATATTATGCTTATTACTGTGGCTCATGACTAAAGTCCTTTCATAGGATAAGATACTAGAACCTCGTTTAATACACTTGATTTATTATTTCTGAATTAGTTTAGTATTTACTTGGAAATTTTTAGGGTTTTTAATAACAAACCGAGAAATTTTATCCCAAGACATTGAGGATTTCGAGTATACACCCAAACCTGAACTTGAAGGAAAGTTTACAATTTTCAACGAAAAAAACGAGTTGGGTTTGATTCAAAAATTTTTTGACCACATCATGGATGTTCGACCTCACGTTTTTGTGACTTACAACGGAGATTTTTTTGATTGGCCTTTTTTGGAGACCCGCGCCGCTAGTTACGACCTCGATATGAAACAAGAAATTGGATTTTATAAAAATAAGGATGACGTGTATTGTTCTCGTCCGGCAATGCATATGGATTGCTTATGCTGGGTGAAAAGAGATTCATATTTGCCTGTTGGTTCACAAGGCCTTAAACGTGTGGCTAAAGCTAAATTACGGTACTAGTTACAATATTATTTTTATTTTCATTATGTGAAATTACGAAATTTTTAGATACGATCCTGTCGAGTTGGATCCTGAAGATATGTGTCCCCTAGCTGCTTCCGATCCTCAGGTTCTCTCTAATTATTCCGTATCAGATGCAGTGGCAACTTATTATCTGTACATGCAATATGTCCATCCGTTTATTTTTGCTCTGTGCACTATTATTCCCTGCGAACCCGATGAAGTCTTGCGGAAGGGATCCGGTGAGTGAAAGGTCTTAAAAATATAACTAAATTTATTACGTAAATTTTAGGCACACTTTGTGAAGCCCTGCTTATGGTGGAAGCATTTCAAGTGAACGTAATTTTTCCAAACAAAGAAGAAACCGTTTTAAACAAGCTAACCGATGATGGCCACTTGCTACACCAAGAAACTTACGTAGGAGGTCACGTTGAAGCTATTGAATCGGGGGTATTTCGTGCAGATATTCCGTGTCGGTTTCGGTTGGTTCCCGAAGCAATAGATCGTTTAATCGAGCAAGTACCTAAAACTTTGCAGCATGCTATAGAGATTGAGGAAGGAATTCCTCTCTCAGAAGTCACCAATTTGACTGATATAACAGATGAACTGGTGTCAAAATTGAATAACCTTAAGGTGATAAAGATACTTTTGTTTAACTTTGAAAGTAGACTAAAAAATATTAAATTATGTAGGCTCAACCGTTGCGTTTGGAACGTCCATTAATTTATCATTTAGACGTTGGTGCTATGTATCCCAATATTATTTTAACAAATCGTCTCCAACCGTATGCAATGGTAGATGAAACTGTGTGCGCTGCATGTGATTTTAACAAACCTGGTGCTACTTGTCAACGAAACATGGAATGGATGTGGAGAGCCGAATACAGTAAGTAACTTTAAGTTCTTAATGCAGAGGATAATGTTTAATTTTAGTGCCGGCCTCTCGAAACGAATATCATCGCATTCAACAGCAGTTGGAAATCGAAAAGTTTCCCTCCCAATATCCGGGAGGAGCGCCCAGGGCATTTCATTTATTGTCCAGACAAGAACAAGCCGATCTAGAAAAGAAAAGATTATCAGTTTATTGTCGTAAGGTTTATAAAAAATTAAAAGTGACTAAGATGGCAGAACGCACCTCGACAATTTGTCAAAAGGAAAATTCGTTTTATGTGGACACAGTGCGCGCCTTTCGGGACAGAAGGTAAAAATATGTTTGTTGCATTTTTATTGTTCTACTTTATTTCTGTTGTAAATTATTAGGTACGAATATAAAGGGTTAGCCAAGAAGGCGAAACAGCAAGTCGGAATTGCCATCAAAGGTGGTGATGCAGGCGAGATCAAGTCTGCTAAAAATCGAGAAGTTTTGTACGATTCTTTACAGTTAGCACACAAGTGTATTTTAAATTCATTCTATGGTTATGTAATGAGACGAGGGTAAGTGGGTTAATAAACCACACTGCGTCATTTCTAATCATTTATTTTTAAGAGCTCGATGGTACAGTATGGAAATGGCGGGTATTGTGTGCTACACAGGTGCAAACATCATTATGAAGACGAGAGAAATTATAGAGCAGGTTGGACGTCCTCTCGAGTTAGATACAGACGGAATTTGGTGTATTCTGCCAGCTTCTTTTCCGGATAACGTAACAGTTCTCTCTACTAATGAAAATAAAAAGAAATTGAATATTTCGTATCCTAATGCGGTTTTAAATGCAATGGTGAAAGAACATTTTACGAATCACCAATATCACGAATTGATAGATCAACAAAATTTAGACTACGTTCAGAAGAGTGAAAATTCGATCTTTTTTGAAGTGGATGGACCTTATAAAGCCATGGTGCTTCCAGCTTCTAAGGAAGAAGGTAAAAAGTTGAAGAAGCGATATGCGGTTTTTAATTTTGACGGATCTCTGGCCGAATTGAAAGGGTAAGTTAGGTTCTTTTATGAATTTTTCTGTATGAGAATATTTACATTTCTAGCTTTGAGGTGAAACGACGAGGAGAACTCCAATTGATAAAAAATTTTCAATCATCTGTATTTGAAGCATTTCTTAAAGGAGACTCTCTTGAAACTTGTTATGCAGCTGTAGCTCAAGTAGCCGATTATTGGTTAGATGTCTTGTACTCTCGTGGTCGAGACATGCCAGATTTAGAACTTTTTGATTTAATTTCCGAAAATCGTTCCATGTCTCGTAAACTTGAAGATTATGGTACTCAGAAAAGTACTTCCATTAGTACAGCCAAAAGGCTGGCTGAATTTTTGGGCGATCAAATGGTTAAAGATGCCGGCTTGGCCTGTAAATATGTCATATCGAAAAAACCTGAGGGGGCTCCCGTTACAGAAAGGTATACCAAATTCTATTTATTTTCTCATTTTCTAATTTTAATTATATTAGGGCCATTCCAATGGCAATTTTCCAAGCAGAAGAAGCTGTCCAAAAAAATTATTTGAGGAAATGGTTAAAAGATTCGTCTCTGAATAATTTCGATATTCGAGACATTTTAGACTGGAGCTATTACATCGAACGGTTAGGTGGTACTATTCAAAAGATCATCACAATTCCAGCTGCCATGCAAGGGGTAATTCTTGAAAATCTTAAATTTCAAAAATATTAAAATACAAATTTTAGGTTGCAAATCCAGTTCCCAGGATAAGGCATCCCGATTGGTTGCACAAAAAAATGTTGGAAAAAAACGACAGTTTTAAACAGAGGCGTATCAGCGATATGTTTGCAGCTTGTCCAAAACCTGTACCTTCTACCAGCTCAGAAAGTCACGAATCGCCCGATATTGAAGATTGTGGAGGTAAGAAGAAATCGCCTAAGGCGTTGCTGCCGGTGGTTACGGTCTCAAAGAGAAAACGTAAACCAGAAAATGAATTTCAAGACTTTGATTTGACTAAAAGTTGGAGAGAAACCTTAGGAAATCCTCCACCGTTTGGTACCACCAAGGAAGAACGGCTTGATTGGGTACGGTTCTTAAAGAAAAAATGGAACTATCAGTTGTATCAACGCAATAATGGCTTACAAAATATTAAAAAAGCAAGGGGAAATTCAAATTTTATTCGGTCCGCACCTAAAAATACTTTGGGTGGATTTTTACTGAACGCACAGCGAGCCTTAGTTACAATTCCATGGCAAGTTATCCAAATTGCGCCTACAAGCACACCAGGAGAGTTTCGACTTTGGGCACTGGTACAGTCTGAAATGCACATGATAAAATTAACAGTTGCAAGAATATTTTATGCGAATTTAAAGACTCCGAAGTGTGCTGACGAAGGGGCATTGTTCAAAAAATGTAACAGAACTTTGCCACGTTCTAGACCAGTGTACAATTTGTACATGTATAGTGTTCCTGAAGCTGTTTTTCAAGAACATGGAAAGTAAGAAACAAATTATAATTTAAATTAATAATTTTTGTTACCTCAATGTTTTACTAAAATTTTCTTCTAGGAAAGTATTTATGGATCAAACAGACCCAGATGTGGAAGGCGTATACGAAACTCAAGTACCCCCAATCTTTCGTGCACTTTTACACACCGGTTGTGTCTGTCGTGTGGTTTCCAGGAACAATGGTTCAATTGATGCTTTCACTTTAGATGATTTAGAAATGACCAATATTGGAAAGCAGCCATATTTAGTCAAAGGTTCCCTAAAGCAATTGTACCTGTACCAACATCGAGCAAGTGCAGGACCTCGACAAATATTTGCTCTCTTTATCACTCCCTTAAAGAAAGCGCTAATCATTGTTGTCGACTCTGTTAGAACCAACTTGCTCCCAAACTTACAAAGTTTGTATCAAGCCGAACGAATTGTAAAGTGAGTAATTTTTTTTGGTTTGAATTATATGATCACATGTACACTTTCACATGTATAGTTGATATTCAATAAAAAATTTTCAGATGTGAAAGAAACCCTGAAGAAGAGTTGCAACTCCCTGATAAAATTAATTTTGAAGTACGGATCGAAACTGATTTAAAACAAGTATACAAGTTGATTCAAAATAATTTGCAAGCTTACAAAAACGAAAAGAAGGGGCCTACATTGCTTGTAGTGCAAACCTATGACGGAGTGACCAAACTGAAAAGCAATGTACCCAGTTTTTCAGAATTTCCTACAACCGAAATTCATGTTAAGGTAAAATTGTAATTCCTCAAATTAGTGATTCTCTAACTTTCTAATTTTTCTTTAGGATGTAGAAGATTTGTACAGCAACATCGAATGGCAAAAAGTTGGAGCTAAAACATTAATTCGACATTATCTGAACAGCGAAAGTCTGTTGGAAGTCATCACGGAACAATGTCGCTACTATCATCTACCTATTGGTAATTTACCTGCGGATCCTACGTTATTTGCATCCGATTTATTTTTTGGACGACATTTGATGAAACAAAATCATGTTTTGTGGTGTTCTACCTTAGACCGGCCTGATTTTGGAGGCAGCCAAGAAACCGATGCAAGGTAAGTCTCTTTTTGCTTATGAGAAGTAACCAGCAGTCTGACGTTTCTTTCTTTAGACTTTTAGCCGAAAGCCAAGAAGGTTCTAGTGAAATTTGTAATGTACCTGGTTGGTACTCGAGCGTTTGTGTCGAGTTAGATATCGACAGTCTCGCAATCAACACTTTACTTCAAGCACACCATGTCAGCGATATTGAGGGAACCACCTATGCCACGACTTTCGATGCCGTGAACCCTGCTTCGCTTGACGATTTAATTAGCGGAAATAATGTGACTTATGATGAAACTGCTCGGTGTACTGAAGCTTTCAAAGTTTTGAGAACCATGGCGACCATTTGGATGAGGGACATTTCTTTATATCGGAATAATTTTGCCGATTTTCAAGTTGTACATTTTTATAGGTAAGTTGCTTCTCCAATCAACTTTTCAACGCTAAATTTGTAACTAAATTTTTTCAGGTGGTTGCGTTCCTCTAAGGCATTGCTATATGACCCCGCCATCCTTCGCACTTTACAAAATTTAATGAAAAAATTATACATCCAATTGGTTGCGGAATTTAAACGATTAGGCTGCATTATTATTTACGCAAACTTCAACAAAATAATTATGTGTTCTAAAAAGCATACGGTGGAAGACGCTCTTGCTAATGCCGAATTTGTTATAACTTCAATTTGCAACAAAGAATTGTTCCATTCTTTACAAATCACATATAAGTAAGCAATTGTTTGGAGACACATTTTTTAAATATTATAAATCTCTTTTTTTTAGTAAATGTTGGGAGCAGTTAGTTTGGTTAGACTCAGCTAATTATGCTGGAATACAAGGAAAGCTACCAGATCATATGAAACCTACAGGAGCTGGAGAATCACAGGAAGGCATGCAATGTGAGATTGACGATGACGAACAAGACGATGGCGTAAGTTACTCTACCTTTATTTATTATCTATTAGTACGACGTTTATAAACTTTATAGCCTGTGGTTGTGATGAATTGGAATTTGGCTGAACAATTACCCGAATTGGCCGGATGTCGTAACAGTTTTAGTGCAATCATAGCTGGCTACATTAACGCAATTTATACGAAACTTCGACAGACAGAAGGGGTTCAAGCAACATTAGTTCTCACTCAACCATCTTTAGGTTTAGGAGCCAACGAAGAAGTTGCTACGTTTGCTAAAGAAATCATATCGGGTGAAATTAGTCAGAATTTGTTTAGGTAAGTGGGTTAATTGTGATTTTTGAAATTTTTAACAATTTATTTTGTTAAAGAATAACGGAGCGGATAGTCAATCGTTTACCAGTTAAAGCACCCGACGGTTCGTGTGCTGCATTAGATTTTATCAATTCAATTTGTCACGTGCTTGGGCTAGATCCTGCAGTTAAAGAAGAAGTTTATAATCTGAAATGCAACATGTTACGACTTGTCGGTGTTGGAGAATTTTCGAAAAATGCTGAATTTAAAGATCGAACAGTGTCGTATATAATCCCGCAACTGATTTGTAAAGTTTGCAATCATTGTAGGGATGTAGATTTAGGCAGAGATCCCCACAGATCGGAACATGAATGGCTGTGTCCTCTTTGTAGTACGGCATACGACAGCAATGAAATAGAAGGTTTGCTGCTTGAAACAGTTACTCGTAAACTTTTAGCTTACAATTTACAAGATTTGCAATGCAAGAAGTGCTCACAGGTACTAAGCTTTCCAGTTTTATTGTAACGGTCTTAATTTTTTTTTCTTTTTATAGATTAAAATGGATAATTTACTTATACGTTGCAATTGTGCTGGAGAATATCAAGGGTTGCTGTCGAAGAATGATTTAACGACACTTTTACAGACTTTCCTTCGATTGGCCGAGACTTTTGAAATGTACATTCTTAAGGAACATATTCATCTGGTATTGCAGCTTTTATGATTTACTTTTTAATTTATTTTTGTACATAGTATAAACTAATCAGTGCCTTATTTATGAATTTTGTTGTTATAAAATAGATATTTAAAAAAAAAATGGTTAAAGCTCAGCCTAGAACTACCCCACCATTACTAAAATTAGCCTTACGTTGGACGTCAATTTTATATTTTTACAGTAGACTTGATAATGGGTGACCCTTCCTCTCTTTTTCTCATGCTTTTTGGGTGAGTTATGAACACATTTTGTTATTTAAAAAGAGTTTTAAAAATTCGTCTTTTTATCGAGGGGTAAATTGCAGAGGAATTTTGGTATGCAAGATTTGGGAATTGAAAACAGAAAGAGGAAAAACATTTTTATAAATTATCATTTTGAAGTACGTATAAGGTTTAAAATTCATACACAATTTTTATTGACTTGATTCACTTCTGTTCTAGCCCCACCAAATTGTAATTTGTATGAAAAGAAAAATTAAGTATAGTTCAAGTGCCAGGTACAACGCCACCGGGGGCGTTTCGAAGGCTTGTGAATTGGGGGGGCGAATAAATTAGAAAATGCCGACTGCGTATAAAACTGCCGTACCTGCGCCGTCACCTTTTACTATGCGCCATAGGGAAAATTTTGAAATTGTCAAGGTCCAGCGCTCTAATGAAAAGTTAACAAATTGCAATACGAAATCGATTTCTTCAAAAAGTAGGTTTCATGAAGCAGAGCCGGAACTAGGGTATGATGCGTTTGTGACGACTTTGAAAGGATCCCGCAATTTCCTTATGGAAACTGGCTTTCGGCCAAATTTTTTGTAAATTCGGGAAATAATAGTTCTGAACTAGTCGATCAAAAGTGTTTATGGACCCAAAGTCCAAATGTCAATAGTTTAAGAGATACAGCTCTTCGAAGTTGAAGTTTTATCATGCCCATGCACCCATGCACTTATGATGTTCTTGTTAAAGACAGCTCTGCATACATGTATAAATGTATATATATGAATATATAGTAGTGTATATCATGCGTACATACATACATATATATATCTATTATATATATACACATATACATATTTTCCGGTGTATAAGACGCATCCCATTGAAGGGACGTTTTGTGAAAAAAATGAAAATGATAAAAATATAGTTTTGAAGAAAAAAATTCGTGTAATTGTAATAAAGCACGTCTTATTTGTTTAAAAATAATTACGGGATGATAAAAAAATAATTCGGTTCTGTTATTTTGATGTCTGTTAGCCGACGATGATTAGATAAAACTTCAACTTCGTAGAGCTGTATCTCTGAAACTATTGACATTTGGACTTTGGGCCCCTGAACACTTTTGATCTACTAGTTCAGAACTATTATTTCCTGAAATGACAAAAAATTTGGCCGAAAGCCAGTTTCCATAAGGAAATTGCGGGGTCCTTTGCGCCCCTACTGGGCGGGTATTTCCCAGCATATCTGTACCAACTGTGAATAAGTAGGTAACTCGAAAAACGTAAATGTTCAGGAGAAGCAATTTAAAGTTTAGCAGATTTTGCAAAATCGTGGAAGCTTATATAAAATTTTACTTTTTGCACGAAATGCATTCTAAGGGGACTCTGAATTGACTTATTTGCTTATTCACACCCAAGATATTGCCTCTTTGAATATGGAAGAGAAGATATCTAGTTTTTCACAAAAATGGATTTACCTACTTATTCACGGTTGGTATAGAATAGCGCCGCAGGCGAAATTTTTTGAAATTTTCAAGGTCAATACTTCTATTGTAAAGCTAGAAAATCGCGACACACAAATATTTTCTCAAAAAAATTGGTTTAATGAAGCAAATTTATTTAAAAAATATATTAAAGGCCTAAGCACGCAGTAGCAGGTAGTTGATCTACGCGTGGTAAAGGTCACAGGTATCCTGCTAATCTTTTATTATATTTTATATTCTAGGATTCTATCTTTTTTTAGATTTTATTAAATTCAATTTTAAAATTGAAATTTTTTTTTTAAATTTAGCCTAATTAGCTCGCGCTGGTAACGAGCGCCTCTCTCGCACAGTGGCGAATTTAGGGTTGTCAGCGCTCTAGGCCCTGTCCGATAAAATCATGTTTGTTTTTTAAATATTAATTCCGAATTTAATTTTTTTTCTTTTTATGCTATAAAAATCTAGCTAAAAATATAGCTCTAATATTCGGTGTAGTATGTAGATTAGGGAGCTAGCTTTTGGTACAGTAACTTTATAGAGACAGTGGCGACAAACAATGTCCGACTTTTGATTGGCTACAGTGTGTTTGCTTATATATAGCATAAGGCAGAATAAAAATTAATTTTTTTACGTTATTGGTGCATTTTATTAACATGAGAAATGGAAAATCGTTTAATTTAAAGTATAGGCCATTTTAAAGCATAGGTATATTTTTTGCTTGAATTTGTAACATCCTGGGCAGAATAAGGGGATTTTGCAACATCCTGGACTGATTTAGGGGCTTGTGTCATCACTGTCGCTATAAAGTCACTGTAGCTTTTGGAACCAAAATATTACTTGGGAGGGGGAGGGCTAGGGTTACTTTATCCCCCCCTCCCAGTTTCAATGTAGATTTGTGAAAAAACTTAAAGGTGCTAGATTTAATATTTGGAAGCAAGTTGGTGCTAGTTCCATAGATTCGGAAGCTAGCTTTTTGGCCAGAGATTTTAAGTGGGGGGGGGGCAAAGTAACAAACCCAAACTATCACAATAAATAATATTATTAATTATTAAGTATATTATTGTTGGAACTTGTTAATGTCGATGAAACTTTTCGACTGCAGCACCAGCGGTCTTAGAAATTTGTTCATACAATCACAGCAAAGCTTAGCCGAATCAAATTTAAAATTAAAATTTTTCTTTAAATTTTACAACTTCTAAAATTTTCTCGCCTCTAAAGTTTAGGCGCCCCTAGAAGTTTGCCGCTGTAGGCTTAAGCGTAAATCCTGCACTGCTTTCGCCACGCCCTAGTTTCGGCCCTGCTTAAAAAAAAGTGTGCATTAATTTGGATGCATGAAAAAACAGAACAATGAAAAAACAACATTGACAGAAGAGAACTCTGTAAAATGAGAACATAAAATTTTTTAATAAGATAAAACTTTAAATATAGAACAAGTTAAATAAACTACAATAATTGATATTTCAATTTGAGCTTTCAGCGATGGTAATCGCCTTCGTCAAATTTGAAAGCTCAAATTGTAATATCAATTATTGAAGTTTATTTAACTTGTTTTTTTAAATATCTAAAGTTATATCTTATTGTTCTCACAAGTTAATAATTTATATTTACATAAAAAAATTTTTAAATTTATATGAATTTTATTTTTTGTTTAGTCTTTGTCAAAACGGCTTGGAGCGCTCGGAGCGGAGCGCAGGGTAGCCCAGACTATTTTTTATGGTGGATCCGTGTATTGCCATGGTTGTCTTTGTCAAAACTTGAATTTGACAAAGACTAAGCAAAAAATAAAATTCATATATTAAAAAAATTTTATGTTCTCATTTTACAGAGTTCTCTTTTGTCAATGTTCTTTTATTTCAGTGTTCTGTTTTTTCAGAGTTCTCTTTTGTCATTGTTCTGTTTTGTCCGGTCACCCATTAATTTATGCGCACATCTGACTTCGACGTTACTTTTTTGCCGAATTGACCTAAATTGGTCGACCGAGAACTAACCGTGGGGGGCGTAATGCCCCCACTACGGAAAGCCACGAGCCGTGTCTGATTGAATAGAACATTTTCCTTTTTGTACCTCACTTTGCAACTTCAGGTCGAATTTATTTGCAAAAAGAATAATTATGGATCTTGTCAGTTATCTACTAGTGAACCTTCGGGGATGTTTGAACAAGGGCGTTATTGCTTTAGTTTGGGAATCACTGATTTAAGTAAATACTATCGCCGAAGTTGGCTCTTTAAAATATTATGGAAGTGGTAAATATCTTGAAGATTTTGTATACTATAATAAATAAATACCTATAATTCCGTGGAAATCTTTGCAAATCCCTGGAATTCCGATTCCTGTGTACAAATTTTTTTCGAGAGAAATTTACAATTATTCGTGATCGAGGGAATTGCTGGGGAAATCTGGTGTAAAGCCAGGAAAAATCTTATATATGACTATTTTTAAGGAAATCTAATGTACAAAAATTTGCCTGGCGATTAGTCCCTCGTTCGATATTCTTACAATTAAGTTTTTTTAAAAAAAAAAACTGCAAGTAACAAAAGAAATTGTAAGTCTAAAATTTATTAAGGATCAGCATACAGATACACTTACAATTTCAAAAAAATTGTACTACCCTTAATTTTGTAACATCCTATTAATTTAACAAGTTTTACAAACTAAACATTTACTTTTTCTGTTCTACTTCTAAATGAATTGAATCAATTTTGGGATCTGTGAAATTGAAAGTTGGGAACTTGGTCATATCGACACCGGGACCTCCTCCGTACTGTTTTCCAATTTTTTCCAATTCAGTCTTCAATTCTTTCTCGATGTTAGAAGAAGCTTCAAATAATTTATTACCACTAAAAAACAAAAGTTTTATTACATCACCGCTTTTAAATTATTATCAGTAAAAATAGTACCCTCCACTCTTCTGTCGGTATTCTTTCAATTTATCGAGAAACAATTGTTGTATCGGATCGGAAGCTTTTTGAAAGACTGGTGCAAATATGCCCAAATTTCTTTGACAAACGACTCCTCGTGCTTGGTGTTGTACACCTTTTAAAACTTGGTTGAACAGCATCTGAAAAGGACGCGAATTATGTAATAATTTTATATTTAGTTAATAAATATAAATGAAGACTTTCTGAGTTGTACAAATTTTTATAAACAACTTAAAATTGCAGTTTAAAATTCACAATTAGAAATACATTTACATTACCTTAGCAAAATTAAATTTTACCCAAAAAAACCCACTTGAGACCTCAAATTTCTTCGATCTGTCAAATTGCGAACCATGATACCACGGTCTTACCAACTTGAATTTATTTCAGTTTCGTCAGTGATTCTAAATTAAATTTGTAAACATTTTAAAATATGTTCAAAGTATATGCAAATAATAATTAATAATAGCTTTTCGTAATGGAATATTAATAATTTAATTTCAAATAAAAAAATATACAAAAAAAGTTTGAGAACCACTAACGCGTAACGCTACGTTTAGAATTTATGTCACCAACTTCCACGTCAGATTTGTAGGTTAAATATTTAATAAACTTTGAAAATGGTTTCGGTGTTAAATACAATAGATACCGGTCATGAAGATATGATCCACGATGCCGAAGTGGATTATTATGGTCTTCGTTTGGCCACCTGCTCGTCGGACAATTCCATTAAAATTTACGACATCAAAAACGGTGCCCATACGCTGTTGGAAGATTTGAAGGGGCATTTGGGACCAGTATGGCAAATAGCTTGGAGCCACCCTAAATTTGGAAATCTTTTAGCGTCGTGTTCGTACGATCGCAAGGTTATCATTTGGAAGGAACAACAAGGGAAGTGGGGCAAGTATTACGAATATGCTAATCACGATTCGAGTGTGAATTCGGTTCAGTTTGCACCGTCAAATTATGGTTTAATATTGGCCTGCGGTAGCAGCGACGGTTGCATTTCCATCTTGACTTATCAAAGTGAAACGGGTACTTGGGATGCAAAGAAGATTCAAAATGCACACGCTATCGGCTGTAATGCTGTGAGCTGGGGACCTTCGATCACTCCGGAACCTGCTTTCGATAATCAGCAACAACAGAGTTTAATCAAGCGTTTAGTTTCTGGTGGGTGCGACAATTTGGTTAAAATATGGAGAGAAGAAGGCGATAGGTGGGTGGAAGAAAATAAATTGGAAGTGCATTCGGATTGGGTACGCGACGTAGCTTGGGCACCTTCTATTGGATTAAGTCGACATATCATTGCAAGTTGTTCTCAAGATCGCCGAGTTATTATTTGGACAAGCGAAGATTGTCAGAGTTGGAACTCAACTATTATGCACACATTTGATGATGTGGTGTGGAACGTGAGTTGGTCTTTGAATGGTAACATCTTGGCGGTTTCGGGTGGTGATAATAAAGTGACATTGTGGAAGCAAAATTTGGAGGGAAATTGGCAATGCATTAGCGATGTTATTAAAGGGCACGGGCAAATCTCCACCGACCAAAGACAATTATAAGTTTCCGTTTACATTTTATAGTTATTTCATATTATTATATTGTAAGTTTACAATAAAGTTTAATTTGTACGAATAATAAAAATGCGTAATTGATTCAGCCAATAGTAAAAATGTTAATTTTTAAAAATAACAAATTACAAGCTGGCATTGATGATTGGCAGCAAACTGATTTTAAAATAAAAAATTTACATTTGCCAAATTATTTCCGGTGTTAACATGGGTGACATAATATTACAAAATAAATAATACTCAATATTAAATTTATATATTTATTAATTAATATTTTTGAAAATAACAAAGGATTTTTCTAGGATTACATTTAGAAAAATAAAACCCTGATATTACTACATATTTTAGACAGGTATTACCTATCGACTAGCCAATCAGGTTCATGATTTAATTTGTTTGTTTAACCTTGTAATCTGCAAGAGCTGCTTTGATGGCATCTTCGGCCAACATGGAGCAATGCAACTTGACAGGTGGTAATGATAACTCTTTAGCAATATCTGTGTTTTTCAGTTCCAGAGCTTGATCAATAGTTTTACCTTTAACCCATTCGGTTGCCAAAGAACTGCTAGCAATTGCCGAACCGCAACCGAATGTTTTAAATTTTGCGTCGATAATTTTGCCATCATCGTCAACTTTTATTTGCAATTTCATAACATCGCCACAAGCCGGTGCTCCAACCAAACCTGTTCCGACACTCTTGTCAGATTTATCCATGGAACCAACATTTCTTGGATTTTCGTAATGATCGATTACATTTGGATGATAAGCAGCAGTGGCGAGCTTCACTGTACTTTGTGGAATCTTCAGCAGTTTTAAGGAGGCATTTAATGCCATATTTAATGTAGAAAAACGTTCACCACTATTGAATACTTATGGAAACTTTTCAACTTGATATATAACCTTCACGACAATGAGATGCGTACTAAATTTTAAGACTGTCAAATAATTAAAGCTCGATATACACGTTCGCTATTATTTAAATGCTCTTTTTTGGTGATTTGAAAATATCGAATTCTTTCTATATCATAATTCGAATAAAAATTACCCAAAAATTAATTAACTAAAACCAATTAAAGTATAGTTTCAATTTAATTAATGATCATTTTATTGAACGCCACCGTCAGAATGATTGAACGCATCCATATGTCAACATTTTTGACGTTTGTCTAGATTTGAAATCAATTTAATTTTTTAGTTAATTTTTTAGCTTTATCAACTTTAAATCTAAATGTTTAGTGTTCAAATAAGTGTAATTTTTCATCTAAAAAATGTTATGTTTAATTTACATGTTGATACTTAATTTGGTTTTTGTATACGTAAGTGGAGATGGTGCACAGATAACACCTAAAACACTCGGCAATGTAAACAGTAAAATCGATGTGGCTGCAGTTAATTCAAACCTCAATTCAAACGATAAACTTAAACAAAATGGGGCTCAAGTTCCAGCCGATCTGCAACCTGTATATGTCAAGGAAGACCAAGGCACAAAAAATGATACCAAGGATGAAGACAAGATTGATACAAATAATTCCACAGTTCCACATTTACACTTTTTAAATAAAACTGATATGATGCAATCGGGTGCACTGCTTCGAGGATTTTATGTTTTTTTAGGCTTGAGTGTGATTACGATGATGTACCTTATATGCAGATCGTATAGGTTTGTAAATCATCGATCGTGGCAAGATTTTGTAATTACCTTTTCTTTTCTTTTTTAAAATTAGGTTGAGGAATGGCAGTCAGCCTTCAAATACTGTACGCAAATACGGCGTTAAAGCTAGAAGAAGCGACATAGAAATGCGTCCTTTGGAAATGGACGAAGAAGATGATGACACTGTCTTCGAACTTAATCAAAATTCGAGAAGTTAGCCGTGTAAATTGAATTAGTAAGAAAATTTAAGTACTTATGGACTGACGATGAGTTGTGTAAATTTTTTATATTATTTAACCAAACATGAAAAATATTTTTGTTTACAATAGTTTTACATTTTTGAAGTGTAAATAGTGGGTGTCTTAAATTACCACCTTGTGGTGTGCCATATCTGTAATGCATTTATTTCTTCTGCAGTGTTGGGTTTCGAACGCAATATTTTTAAAATTTATAAGAACTAACTTTCCAATTTTGTCGATATGTATTTATATTAGTGAACAAATTTTGTAAATATATTTTGTAAATCAAAATTTATAATAAATAAAAACTTTGAAGAAAAGTTTAGTATGTACCTCTACCTGTCGAGTGTGGACAACTCGTGGAGCAAGTTTGTAACTATGGACTAACAAACTTTTCGTTACATAGTGACACGTTGGTATGTCTCATTTGTTTTGGTCATGACTTTCAATATTTTAATAATATTTTTTGTAAAATCTCCCTCTGCGCAATTTATGTTTTTATGAAAACAATAATTTACTTTTGCAATGGAGGGTTCAACTTGAGAGGCACTTTGCCGCTGGTGTGTACTCTCCTTTAGTCTTTGCCCTTTAACAATTTTTTTATCCGCGTTCATTCGCGACGCATTTGACATTTGTGTAAACATGGCTGTACGTTGGTGGTAGGCGTAACGCACCCGCTAAGAAAAATATAGTTTTAATTATCATACGCATTGATTACTTCCTCACTTTGCGTGCTCACAAAATTTTGAGTTTCCTTATTAGAAAACCTTAATCGATATGGCGTCTGAAGAAAATGTTGTCGTTGAATCTCATAATGAAAACGAAGAAGGCAGTTATGTAAGGCAAAGAAAATTTGTTGAAAAAGCTCAAGAAACGATCGAACAAGGTGATTGATTGCTGTGTGTTATCTTTTATTTCCCGCGCACTAATTCAATTTTAAAATTTCAGCTTCTGAATTGTTAAAACGTAAGATTCCCTGCGCGGGATATTTTTTATCTCCTAAACGGCTGTGGTTAAAAAAAGTTTCGACTCCAAATTGCGATGTGGTTGTAGTTTTTCCTACGGGAACGGCGGATTCTATTTTGTTATGGTTGTTATCGCGGTTACGTCAGTCTCCGGGTTTAACAGTGCATGTTCGGCATCATGCGTCGACACAGTGTAGTGCATTTTACTTGACTGCTCCATTTCCAGTGTAAGTTATTTTGATTTCTTTTGTTTAAGTTTTTTCAAGTTTTTTGATTAATTAACATGCGACCCTGGGGCTTTGTCGTAGTAGGTTTTTGTTCCATTGTTGGGTTATTGAATGACCGCAATGGTGCCATTATTTAATGAAAGAATAATGCAAGCATTCTTTGTGACACTTGAAAAAATACATCAAATCATATTCAATTGTTCTCGTTGAACCCTTTAATGGATTTTAAATTCAGGTTATAAATTATTATAAAAGTGATATTAAAAATTTACTGCTAAAGATTTTTAGAATTAAATTATACAAAGTCTTTTTAATATACGAATGCCAAGATAAAGGTTGTTTTTCCAAGACTAATGCTCGGTTTCACAAAGTTGAGTTGAAATCGAGTCACAAGGCAAAGTTTGGTATAGTAGTCGTCACTGAACTTCAAGTCTTGTCATAATTGAAAACCATTGTTTTGAATTATGACGAAACTTGAAGTCTACTATACACAAGATTTCCTTCACAAGATTTCCCGGATTTTTTTTCCAAAAAAATTGAAAAAGCAAAAGGAAAACGTCATCTATAGTATTTCTAGGATTTTCTACATTTTCTCGGATATTCTATTTCCTAAGACTACCTCGGATTTCCTATTTCCTACAATTTCTTAGGATTTTCTACATTTTCCCGGATTTCCTATTTCTTATAACTTTTTAAGATTTCCTGTATTTCTTCTGATTTCCTATTTCCTAAGATACATATCTTAGAATTTTCTCCATTTCCTCTATTTCCTAACATTTTAAAATATTTCCTACAATTTCTTAGGATTTTCTACATTTTCCCGGATCTCCTATTTCTTATAACTTTTTAAGATTTTCTGCATTTCTTCTGATTTCCTATTTCCTAAGATACATATCTTAGAATTTTCTCCATTTCCTCTATTTCCTAACGTTTCAAAAAATTTCCTACAATTTCTTAAGATTTTCTGCATTTCTTAAGACTTCTTCGAATTTTGTATTTTCTAGAATTTCCTTTGAGTTTTTATAAAATTTCATGAGATTTCCTACATTTTTCCAGATTTCCTATTTCCTTGGTTATTTATTATTTTAACACGATATCAAAAATTTTCTAAGATTTTCTTGCGTTTCCTCAGGTTTCCCCAGCAATTAAAGTATATTCTAAGATTCAAATTGCACAACAATGCTTTTTTATTGTTTTAGAAATTTAATCATATATTAAATTTTAATTCGTCTTTGATGATAGTGTTCCACTGCTGAGACAAAAGAAAATTTCTGGTTTGACTCTTGGTAAATATATGTAGCCCAATAAAAAAACTACTGCAGTAACCAACCGTACACAATGCTAACCCAGTGTGAGAGCAGCCATGCTTAAGACCTTTATTCTCTGAATTTTTAACAAAAACCAGCTCTTTGTTTACAAGATTATTTTGTAACTTAAATAAAAGTTCTAACAGTTTTAGCTTACTTTTATTTTTTGTAGTTAGGCTTTCGTCTGTTCTATGTGGGATTACCTCTAAATAATATTAACACCGAACCATCAATTTTATTTTTGATGGTTTAATTTTGCTCCTACTAATTGTTTAAATGTTGTATTGCAGATATTCCGCAATTTAATTTTTAATATCAAATCTAATCCAATTTATTAAGGCCAATCATTGTATACAGTATTTTTCTCCTTATCCACGTAGGGTGCCATTTTATTGTGCAAATGATATTTTTCTCTAATTACTAATTTTTCGTAATCCAAAAATCTTCTCTTCGAGTCCAAAAGTTTTTTATTTTGGAAATTTTTCAGTCTCTTAAAAGCTGCCGAGGAGTATCACCTACCGAAAACTCTAAAATCATCAAAAGGAGGTGGATTAAAAGAATTTACCATTCACGATGCACATTCTTTTGAAAACTCCGAAAATGATGTTAGTTTTTTTACTAGTCAAGAAAGGCAATGGTTAGTTTTACGGTTATTGGAAAGCATTCATGCCAGAGCTTCTGACCAAGATGCCGTCCCAGGAGTCACTTTACTTGAAGGACAGCCCGTTGGTGAGTTATTATTTTTGTAATAATTTCATATTGCATTTTTTACGAAACACTTGCAGTACCAAAATGTCTTTCTGCTGGCGTAATATCACAAGTGTTTCCGTTACATGAACCTCCTGCACTAGAACGTTTACAAAGCACATGGGTCAGAGATATTCGTTCTAAACAACCTTTAGGTATGCTATCTTTACACAATTTCTGTGAAATAATCTTAAATTATTCTTTTAGATGAAATTTGTGAATACTTTGGAGTGAAAATTGGAATGTATTTTGCGTGGTTGGGTCACTATACCATAGTGTTAAGTATTCCAGCTTTTGTTGGTTTTTTATTTTGGGTAAGGTTCTTTCACAAGGTAATGTTAGTTTCCCAACAATTAATTTTGGGATTTAGTTATGTTGCAGTGGTAAACATCAACATATGGAAGATGTCGGTTATGTGTTATTTTCAATATTCAATGTAGTTTGGGCTACAGTTTATCTCCAAGCTTGGAAACGTTATTCTGCAGAATTGGCATTTCGGTGGGGCACGCTCGATCAGCGTGACGATCTGCTTTCCGAACCTCGCCCTCTTTTTAGGGTAAATTTCACTAATTTTTACATTGTCGAGCATGCCTCAAATCTTTTAGCATCATTTATAGTTCATTCTTGCTATTGCTTCTTTTAATATAAACATTATCTTGGGTTACTCGAAATTCAATTTGAGCTCAAAAGAAGAGGTTGAAATTTTAAATAATTTGGTGTTTTTTTAATACAACTGCTGCTTGTGCTTTCTCACATTAGGCTTATTTCATACATGTCGTCCCAGCTTGCACGACATGTCGTATGTTTTCAGGGCCTTTTACAGCCTAGCCCGGTTACCGGTCGATTGGAGCCTTGGCAACCTGCGTGGCGTAAACATGTTTTTCGTTACTTCGTGACTGTGCCTCTCATTGGGATTTGTCTGTGTTCAGTTTTTCTTGTTATGATCGTTTCCCTACAAATACAGGTATAGCTAAAAATTTCCGTGGTTCTTTTTTTTCTATTAAATAATCGTTTTAGGACTGGTGGGATGGACAGTTGGAGGCTCGAGGATTACCCGATTGGCTGGGTTACGTACCAAAGGTGATGTTGGCAGTTGTTATATCTCTGATGGATGAAGCTTACTTTAAAATTGCAATTTGGCTGAACGATAAAGGTAAGACGCTAAACCATTTTATACAATTTAATATTTCAAATTGTGAACTCACACTAACTTTCCAGAATAAAATTTGTTTTGCATGGTTTTGTTTATGTAGAAAATTAAGTTTTATACTGCAGAAAAGGGATAAATTTTGGTGAAGCGTTCTGTACTTTCCAATGCATGCCTGAGATTGTTTTCAATTATTATGATTTTTAGTAGTGTAACAAGCATGAATAGTATCTAAGTAGCTAACTATCATAGTTGCTATTTAACTGTGGCGTGTGTTTTTGTCACGCTGCCAGAGAACTACCGACTTGAGACCAAGTACGAAAATCATCTTATCGGCAAAGTGGCATTGGTGTGTATTACATACTAACTTTTATTTTTATAATTTTTGCTTGTTTAAAAATAATAAATGTGATAGTTTTGACCTCTTACACAGTGTTATCTTTTACAATGCACAAGTTACTTCTTGAGGCTGTCGGTGTAAATAAACTCTTTTCTTAAAATTTTCAAAACTATTATGTTTATTAGACCTATCAAATTAGGGTTTTTAAATCTCAATTTCGGTCAAGATCGAACCTGAACCATTCAATTAAAAATAAAGAATCAATTGAATTTAAAACGGTTACAAAACATTTATTTAAGAAAAATAGCATTTAGTCGTGCAATTTGAATTAAACGTTAATTAATAGTAATTAAAAACCACCAAAAAAGAAAAGATTATATCAGCAAAACAATTACATAATTTTCATAATTAAAATTCTTAAAATCTAAATTATTCTTCAAGGTTGATTAATATCTAAATTGTGATAGTTTTTAATAAAAAAAACCCCATCGTACATATTTGAGAAGGAAGATTGCGTTTCTCTACTTAAAAATATTTTAGTATAATTTTTTTTTTATTGGCAAACTAATTAAATGTAGTCTAGTTCAAATTAATTCAAAAGTCTTCTTTGGCAGTGTTTCTGCCTTAATTAGATGATGTTATCTCTAATTATTTGAGACTCTCTTTGTGTTTTGGTGGACACGTAAAGCCCGTAAACCTGTCGGTCCCCTGGGTTGATGATTGCTGCTATTAAAAATAAAACAGGTTTATAAGTACATCTGAGATTAACCTAGCAAGCTACCTCAAATGTAAAACAATTAATAATCCTATAGTACTAATAGTAAAAAGGTGAAATATGGGAAAATGGAGTAATTTGCCTGAAGTAGTTTCTAAATCATTCACATCCTAGGAGGTCAGTCGTTAATTTCTTAAAAAGTACTAACTAGAAAATAGCAGAGAGTCATAATATCTTATAAATGACATGGACGATTATTTCATAAGCATATTTTCTTGACTGAAGCCAAGATGACGTACTAGGGTATTTAATTAATGCGTTCTCCATAGCCCACATACCTATCTTGGGCTTTAGATCACAGCAGTGTATTCCATGCGACCTCGGTTGTCCGCTTCCCAGTCGACCGGTGTAGGCTTGACGACATACTACTGGTATCTTCCCTACCCGAACTTATTGTAACCTTTGTTTATTTCAATTATCGAATCTTTATTTTTCCTCGAATGGTTCAGACTAGATTGAGTTTAAAATTAGTTACACAGGTCAAAGCTAAAAAATGTCTAACCAAGTTGATTAGCCTATATCTGGCAATAGCTAACGAATTATTATTTTAGCTAAAAATGGAATCAATACTTGTCTTCACTTTCACGATTTTGTTTTTCATTTTACTAACTCAGAATCGAGTGTATCATCTAAAATTGGTTAAAAAAGATGTTTATAAGGTTTGGTTTCATGGAGTTTTAATACTTTTAATCACACATTTAAAAATATTAATACATAATTAGAAAATTTTGATGTTAGATTTATAGGATTCCATTAGTTACCAACTTTTAGTATAGTTTCCGATTAAACTGTTTTTTTAAATGCATGAAAATAATTTTACAGAAGAATGGCATATTGTAACATAAAATTAATTAGTTTCAGTTTGTAAATTCCTTCTTGTCTTTGTTTTACATCGCATTTTATTTACAAGATCAAGCTCGATTAAAAGAGGTCAGTTGAATTTGGTTTCTTATTCAATTTCTGTACTAATTTAAATCCCTTTCAGCAACTGGCTGCACTCTTAATTTCGCGCCAAGTTATTGGTAATTTAAAAGAGTCAGCGTGGCCTTACATGCTAGAGCACATGCGACTGGCAAAAATGAGTTTTGATTTGTGGGGGGTCTTGACTCCCACGAGTACAAAATTACCTCCAGGTGCTGTTAATCGAGAAGAGTCGACAGAGGATAATGTAGAAACAAACGAACAAGATGCTGCCCCTCCCGATAATTTCAAACGAAGAATCAGCCAAGCTGAACTTGAAAGCTCGTTTTTTAAGGTATACAGTTGGACATCGAAGTAGGCATTCTTTAATGCAATGTAAATATTTTAGTATGATGGGACCTTTGCCGATCATTTAGAAATGACAATGCAACTTGGGTATGTGATACTGTTTTCCTCAGCTTTCCCACCTGCAGCACTTTGTGCAATGTTGAATAATTTTGTTGAAATTCGAAGTGATGCATTCAAACTAGGTTACGTTTGTCAGAGACCTTTCGGTCAACGAGTTCCAAACATAGGAACGTGGCAGGTAAATTTGAAATAATTTAGATTGTCTAGAATTTAATTTTACTTTTTAAACAGAATTGTATGGAATATATGGGAATTATGGCTGTGCTAGTAAATTGTGCTCTAATTGGTCTATCCGGGCAGGTTCATCGAATGTTCCCCGACATGACTGCCACTCAAACCATCCTCCTCATCGTCGCTTTAGAGGTAAATTTGTGGTTTTAAAAAATGTTTTAATTTTAAAAATTAATTTTTAAGCACATAATGTTATGTATACGATTTATTATAACCTGTATAATACCGGATATACCTTCATGGTTAGCCACCGAAATGGCTAAAATTGAATGGGCACGGCGTGAAGCGAGTAGGGTCTCTAGAACCGCTACACCTTCACCGGACGACGCAGTCACTAAATTTATAGGAAGGTAAAACGAAATCGACTATATTTAATGATTTTAGTGTTGAATTATTTTTAATTTCTAGATTTTCTGTTTCTCCCAGTCACAGTTTAGTTAAAGAGGTTTCTGTAGAGAAATTGGAAGAAAAGTTGAGGGAAGCAGAATCTGAAACGTTACAGGAAATAATCGATTCCAAACACACCACCCCGATTAGTACAACGCCTTCACCTACCCCTACCACACCAGGACCTACCACCGGTAAATCTCATTCTGGCACCAGTCCCGTATCCATATCGGCTAATAGCATACAAGCAATACCGCCATTTAAACCTAGGAAATCTAAAGAGTGGACAGCTGTAGAGGTAAATGTCGAGTGTAATTTTAGAATGTGAAATGAAATTTGAAATTGTAGGGAGAACCGAGTCATCATTTGACTATTGGACCTAGTGGAGGTGCGGAATGGACGCGCAAGTTAAAGGAAGACGCCGATATTCACAAAAGTAGCGAATGCATCACTTCTAAAGTGGGTACAATTAAAATAGTAAACTTTTTGTGACCTCTCTTTATTTTTTAGGATGCATCAAGTTCCGATCCAGATTTATTGAGGGGTAGTCCACTATGGCCTCCAAGGCCACGGTCACCTAGCGGTAGTAGTACAACCAATATTGTAGCTCCACCTCCAGCACCCCGTCCTTTAGCAGCAGCAGCTGAAGCTAACCTTAGTGATAGTACTCGTAGCATTTCTAGCCAAGAAGCTGAAGACCAGGTTAAAAGTAAGTTTTTATTTTTAACTGTCAAGAAAAACGTAATTCTAATTTAATTTGTAGCTTCAGCTGAAGAATTAGCAGCAAAGAAAACACGCGTAAAACAGAGTCTTATGAAAAGGGCACGCTCGGTAGCAATATTTTCGCTTAAATTAAAAGAGAGGCGCGCCAGGGAAGCACAAGAGAAGGCCAACAAACCTGCAGTCACACCGACAAATCCACTACCTCCACCGCAGTGTGGCGGTGGTGAATTATCCTGTATACCCATCGAGAAAGTAAGTGAAAATTTTAATGCAATGTTAAAGACATTCTATGATAGTGTTCGTGAAAATCCAAACCAAAATGTTGGTTTCTTCTATTTTTTTATTGAAGAAATTTCAAATGTTTTGTTTACAGCTTATACAAGTTGAAGATTTGAGGCGAAACCAACGAACAAATCCATCTGGCACGTTGTAGCATGACAGCTACATGTATTAACTACATCAAAATTGTACACATACACAAAATTTATATAAACCCCTCCCTTATAATATACATAACATAATATTAATATGATATATATATTTTTTAATCATTAAGTTGTATATTTATTGTTTTCTAGTATATAGGGTTAATTAATATGGATTATCATGTCATACGATTCTTTTTTAAACATTTCTACAAAGTTAAAGACTACATTTTCATCCCCTTTCAACCAATTTCTTACACGGATGCTCAAGATATTTTTTTATCAGACAGTTTAATTTTAAGTTTCGGTAGGCCGGTGGTTTTCAAACAATTAATTTATACAAAATACGAAACAGAATTTCTAAACCAATACACTCGTCATCGTTTTGATTTCAAATAGAGTGAATAGTCTTATAGTACTTTAGTTTGAGAACCACTATGGTAGATTGTTGTAGAGCGCTTTTGTAACTGTTTATATACAAAACAACAATACAGCCACTGTATTTTTTGATTTTTTATTTATATAGAAGTTTGAAACTGATTTTTGAAACTACCAATAGGTTTAGGTAGAATTATTAGCGTTCAGCTCATGATGTACTATAAGCTGAATATATTTATAGAACAAAAGCAGAAATTTTGGATATCATTAACTATAGACATTGATGATAAGTACATAGAAAAAAATACATTTTGGAAATTTCTAACTCAGATATAAAGTTACCTTCCGTAGGCAAAAATTGAGTACGGGTTTTATTGTCACTTCTCACGGAGCTTCCAGTCGAGCCAAAGTAACAGATAGTTAGAATTTCAAACAATTTTTAAAATTTCTCTTCTCTCAAATTTCCAAAATTGTATTTTGGTAGATTTATTAGTACAACGATACCACGATGTGTCAACTAGTCATAAATAGGTTAAAATATTATAACATCAATAATGCTGCTGTGGTGTTTGCTTTATGAACGTTAATTTAGCAATAAACTACAATCGATAGATCTAAAATAATGTAAAATTGATTAGCAGTGTTTGTTTTGTAACCACTAAAAGATGATAGTGTACTGCAGTGGCTTATATTAGCAATTAATGCCTATTTTTGTACTTCTTGCATTTAAAAGGTTAGGTATTTACAAGTAAACAAATGCATCGAGGTCTAAACTATAAAATAATTTGCTTTTACAAAAATATTAAACTCGTTTTAGTGCTTGTTGATGTTCTCATGTCGTCCAGTTGCCCATCTGATCTCTAAGAGGTGATTGAAGAAATCACAAAAGTTATTTTTTCAACTGTTACTTTTTTATACGAGAATGACAAGCAATACAACACACATCAAGTGACATTCAATACTTAAACTTTAAGCTCCTTCAAACTTCGGTATCTTAGTTAACGTAATGAAATAAGACTGGAAAATATTTTGTGAATGCAATACACTTTATATTACCTGTTAACGTTAAGTACTATTAGATAATCAATAATATTGCTGTTGTAACGATTATGCCTGCCTTTAACTTGTTGCCACTGCACAGTTTGTGACAAAATAAATACTTTCCGTTCTCGTTCAATATATTTTTATAGATCATTTTGTTCCTTTCAACCATTTATTTTGTTGCACACTGCATTAAAAATTAATGTTGCTTAAGTGTAAGCTTGTTGATAATAAAGTGTTTGTAAAGTTACCTTCCCATTTCATTTACTGTCTCCGACACTCTCGATACATTTGGTGAACACTTCAGCTTTGGAGGATATAAATAAACTTGCAATTTATGTATTTACAACTTTACTTATCCATAAAAAGAACACTATACCTATACATAACTGTAAATAACTTCAACACTTTTCTATTTCTTCTAAATGCATAACAATATTTTTATTCAATTTAATCTTTTTTCGAGGAGCCATAACACTTTCCATTGGTTCATCCTCTGCAGTTCTCTTATTGGTACGAGTCTCTTCGCACATTTCCACATCCATCGTGAGTGAACTCAACGAAGGCGGTTCGACATTCTCTTTGTCACTTTGGTTAAGAACATCTTCGATTATTTGGGAGCTACTTGGAATGTTGGAACTTTCTCCTTCTTCTTCAAGTGGAATGGCAACTTTTTTCTTTTCGACCGCATTATTTTTAAAAAACTCGGTGATTGATTTTTGCCACTTTGGTGTTGCCCAGTGAACAATAGGATTCAATCCTCCAGTACCTTTTTCAGACGAACTACCAGAAGGTGAATTGTTGAGACCAGAATCTGGCCGAACGTTGACGGTGGTTCCCTTACGGGTAGCTTTGCCCCCAGTAACTGAAATAATAGAAAATATGTAATTGCGAATATTTTGAATATTACAAACTTACCTCTCAATGAGCTATCGGCTGTACGAACCATGGTAATAAATTTAGTTGATTAGAAAAAAAATTATAAAATAAATAACAACAAAGCTTCCTAACCTAACTACATAAGCAATAAACTCCCGCTTTTTTTATTTACAACAGTGATTAATAACCAACTTGACTGAAAATCACATGAAATTTCCCAATGTTTATTACTATGTACTATAGGATGTTTACAAATATATTTTTTTGTAATTATTGACGAAATTCGGTTGTATCTTTTAATATTTGCAGCAATAACTTAGTTAAATTTTTTTTCTTTATAAATGTTAAAATGTTGCATATTTATCTACATTCTTGGGGAATAATAAGAATTTAGATATATTTTTCAAATTTTAACAAAAATCAGTAGATTTTTTTGGTTTTGATGGTTTATGACAGGCGCGGCCTCAGGATTTTATTTCGGGGGTGGGGGGCACTCATAAAAAGCCTCTTGTAAAAGGTAACATTTTCGGGGGATTCCCTTCCGGGGATTTTTATTATTACAAACAAAGCTGTTTTTTTAACATTTGGGGGGAGGGGCACGTTTCCCCCCCTTGGCTACTGTTACTCCCCTTCTATATCCGCCCTTGTATCAATTAATGAAACCCGAAAAACTTCCAAAGTTTATTTTTTAACACAATAATTACTGAACAAAGTGTAGTGGAGAGGGGGATATTCCCCCGCCTTTAAATGCTCAAAATAATAAAATTGCAGATTTTTTTTTTAATAAAAAATGTTTTTAATTTATTATAGCCTAATTGAGATACACAAAAACTGTCTAGTGTTCCTAAGATTTCTTTAGATTTCCTAGAATTTCTTCAAATTTACAATCACTAGTTTACCAGCTTTTCCAGCGATTCCTTCCTCATCTGTCAGATCTCTCTTTTTAAGCAGAACTTATTTTAACGAAAAACGTTTCTTAACTTATAGCCTAATAAATTAATAAACAGAGATCTTATTTTTCTATGTTTTTAGTTTTCGGTATTTTTGTTTTAATTTTAATGCGGTTTTGTTTTCGGCGTTTAGACCTGTTTTGACGTGCTACCGCCAGGAATGGTCCTAGCCAACTTTTTTGAGGGGGGCAATTCTCAATTCTCAATTTTTTTGTTTTTTTTTTGTGTTTTTCAACAAGTATGCGACACTGATGACGCAGGCCCGTAGCCAGACCGAAAGTGAAGGTAGGGCAAGCAGATAGTAAGATTGGGCAAGTTTTCGCGCCGCAGGCAAAAATTTTCTAAAATTTCAAGGTCAACGCGGTTTAAGAAAAGTTATAAAATTTATTATTTCCGTATTATTGCCCAGCCGCGAGCAAACATAAAAATAGCATTTTGACTACGATATTCATTTCTCCTTAGCGTAGTAGCTCACAAAGAAAAAATATAAAATAGTTCATCTATAACTTTGAAACTTTGATGACCACTGAGATATCGTAACTCTCATAGGTCGCTAGGTAGGTACTGTGACGATTTTTTAATTTTAAATTCCAAAGTAAAAAAATTAATTTTAAGTGTCAATTGCGACTTACAATTGTCGATTTACACTTCGAAGTCGCAATTGACAGTTCGAAATCGCAATTAACGCCTGCGCATTAATACTTATTAGATACTACAATGATATAGTAGTAATTATAAGTACGATTGATAAGTGTCAATTGCGACTTCGAAGTGTAAATTGACAATTGCAAGTCGCAATTGACTCTTAAAAATTATTTTTTTACTTTGTGGCCTCAGGACGCCTTCGTAGAAAGCATATACCGATTTGAAATTTAAAAAAGTTTTCATACAAAAAGGACCAACGTGGAATGAATGGGGAAATTTTTTTAAAATTTATTGTTGTGTATTTTTATTTTAAAAGGTCGGGCAAAATCCCTAAAAGGTCGGGCATTGCTCGACCTTGCCACCCCCTGACTACGGGCCTGTGATGACGACTAATGAGTCAGAAACACATACATGGTGTGATGGCTTGATAGTCGAAGAAGCAGTGTGTGTCTGTCGCTCTTCCTTAATTGTGTTTTATTTTTTAAATTTTGAAATTTATACTGGCAAGATTGCGAGAACTTTTATCTTTACTCAGAAAATTGTTCTCTTTCCAATGATATAATTATAGGAAAAAGTTGCATTCGTGGTCCCATTTTCGTGACAGTAACTCTGAAAACATTTTTAGTATGTCCACGCCCAACACCCTGGCCTTGTCGCTCGGCATTACGGTATGGCCGCCTAACGAAAAACGGACCGGCCTCATTCACCTCTTCTCCGAAAACACCATCGCCTCTGTCTTCTCAGGAACGAGCTGCAGACCCTTGTCGGCCATCCACTCCTGGTTTTATCATTAACCAATCGTTCCAATTCTTCCTCTGTTTCGGCCTTGGCCACCACCGTGATGTCATCCGCAAAACATGTGATGCTCACTCCTGGTCGTGTAGGGAGCTGAAGACGCCGTCGTACATCACATTCCAGAGGATGGGGCCAAGCATCGAGCCCTGCGGCACTCCACTATTTACCGTCAAAGTGTGTTGCCAGAGCTTCTTCTCTACTACTAGCGTTCTTCCGTGAAAGTAGCTCGCCAATATGTTGAGAAAATATGGTGGCACCTCTCTCTTTTCTAGCTCCGCCATAATCACCTTCCACCTCGCGGAGTTGAAGGCGTTCTTTACATCGAGTGTAACCAGAATCACGTAGCGTTTTCTTCTCTTGGTACCTTCTCTTGCTGCTTTTATCTTTTAGACCATGCTATCGACCGCGTCTGTAGTAGATCTACCCCTTCGGAAGCCGAATTGACTATGCGAGAGGTCCCCGGTCTTGTTTATCTTTTGCTAGAGTCTGTGCAGGATCATACGCTCGAAGAGTTTTCAAATAGACAGATAGGTCTGTACTAGTTTGGGAGCTCCAGAGGCTTTGTTCCCTTCCTCAGCAGCAGTAGTTTCGCTTTCTTCCACTGTTTCGGGTATTTCCCCTCTCTTAGGCATCCGTTGTAGACCTCAAGTAGAATCTCGGGCCTAGACTCCGTTAGCTTGCGAATTGCAATAGACGGCACGCTGTCGTGCCCAGGTGCCTTGTTGTTGGGCATCTTCCTAGTGGCCGCATGTAGTTCCTCGTCGCTAAAGGGTGGAACATTTCCAACAACCTGTCTGGCTGGGAAAGACATCTCCGGGTGCACCGGGAAGAGGGTCTGGATTATCATCCTGAGGCGGGCCTCAGTTAGGTCTGAAATGGATGACCCGCCCAGTTTTCTGGTTACTATCTGGTAAGCTCTTCCCCAGACGTCGTTGTTCACCTCCTTGCCCCCATAGTCTCTTCAGTTCCACCCTTGCTTCTTCGCACTGGTCGGTAAGATCTTCGCGCCTTTTCAGGGTCAACCTGCGCAGACGTAGGTATTTACTTCTTGCGCTTACACAACGTTTTCTCGCTGTGGCCACTTCCTCTGTTCATGAATAGACCCCCTTTCTTCTAGACCCCCCCTTGGCAGCGTCCTTGGCTACAGCATACGTCAATCTTCTAAATAGACACTCGTGGCGTTAACTTTGTGTTTTAAATTAAAAAACTTGTATAAACCAGATTCTACTTATTATACTTCTATGGTTTGTTTTACTATCAATAAATATTGTACAAATAAAAAATTTACAAATGTATTGATTTTTAAAATAACAAAAATAGTAATTTTAAAGTAGTACGCCCTTTCTTGTAGGTTTATGCCAATTAATTACATATATCTTTCTTCAGCATCATCTTCTTCGAGACTTCTTATCACACTGGTACCCTGTAAAGAAAACAAACAATGATAGCAATTGTGTCTTTAAAACCCAAAATTTTAAAAATGTATTTTATACTGGAGGTTATTTGTGTACTATTAAAATCTCGTTGATCCACTCAGTACTAGTAACTTATTGGAATCTTGTTAATTCATTTATGATATTCTATAACACTCACCTCTATTTCTTGTTCAAATTGATTATCAAGTTTTTCACGAATTGGTCGTCGGAAAAAGTTGCACTAAAATTAATAAAATATTCTATGAAAGATTCTAAGATGTATGTGGGGTTCGGGTACCCTACCTTATATAAAAGAAAAATGATCAGGGCAAGGATAATAATGCCGACTATTATACAAATTATGTAAATCCAATAAGAAACTTCTTGTTGTGCCAAAGAACCAATCAGTAATGTTTTAACGACATTTTCTGTCCTGTAAACAAAATTATTCTATGAAATTAGTTTCTATATTTTTAAAAAAACTTACGTTTTCCCATTTGTAATTAGTGCTGCAGTTGAGGTGTACAATAATATATCCTTGCCTTCGAGTAATTCATCTAAAATAAAAAGAAAAGAAAATTTGTGAAAAAAATTAAGAAGTTAGGCTATGTATGACTGGATATGCATTGTGAAAGAAGTATTAAATAGAAGATCGCACGACCTTTCCAAATTTAAAAATGGTACAAAAAATGGAACTTACGTAAGGAATCGATGTAAGTTGTTACTTGAAATTTAACACGAATGTATTGGTTTTGAGTTATTACATCATTAGTTGTACATGTAACACTTTTACATTTTACTTCTGAGTTACTGCAATTTACGAACAGCGTCCTATAGTCGGGCAAATCGATATCATCCGAAATCAATTTTTCACTTTTTGGTGCTCTTCTAAAACGACGTAACGTTTCCACCTCTTGATTCACGTCAAAATCTTCTTCTTCCGCATTATTACTAAAATCTCTCAAATCGTCTTCGATTCCACACCGACTAATTTGATTATTTATAAGTGCTTCTGGTTCTCCAACATCAAATACATTTTTAAAAGTTTTCATTTCAATTGGAAAATTAAAAGTAACTTCTGCGCCCAATAAAGGACTGGGACCATCATTTTTGAAAAAAAATTCGTGGGTTAAATTTACAATTTTATATTTTATTTTATTTTCTTCGTCTACGTATACGATTTGATCGGGAGAAGATTTCCTAAAAATTTATGATTATTTATTATTTAATAAATTTATAATTAATATTATAGTTTACCCAGCTATTTCAATGGTATTTTGTAATTGTATTGGCAAGGTCTTCACTATAAAGTTGTCATTTGGATTTACATCTTCGCCTTTGCTGTCGGCGGTTATATTGAACGAGAGGATGGTGTCTTTTGGATTGAGCTTTTTGATATCCAAATCAAAAACTATGTTTTTCTGTAATTTTACGGTTATTTGTCAAAACATTTAAGTTTTGGACTTACATAATCGTTAAACTGAAGTACATCATCTACCGAGCAGGAATATAACTGATTTTCGTCCAAGTAACAATTGCCGGATATTTGTAGAATTTCGACGCCGTTTGGAAGTAGCAGTTGAACTTTGGTTAAATAAGCCGGTTCACCTTCATTTTCCACACGGATGTTGATTTTTAAGTTATTCGATGCACCAATTGTTAACGATTTTCTGGAAACATTTCAAAATAACTCTCAAGACTCTATTTATTCGAAAGAGCTACTCACAAATTGTTTTCAAAATCAGCTGAAATTTTTAAGTTCGGCCTGCAAATGTTATTATTTTTACATCCATTTGCAAATGGAATGTATAGGACTGCCGAATTGCCATTATTGGGATCGATAACTGGGCAAAATGGACAAAATTCTAAAAAAAAAAGTTTTTATATTGTGTAGTGTACAATGGCGGATCTAGCTTTTTTGACTGACGACTATGGTCAGTACGAAGCGACGTGTCTGAACTGCGGGGTCGAGGGCCACCATGTCGCGGAGTGCAAGACGGCTACAGGATACGCTATTTGTAGAAACGGGTACCGGACAATGGCGTGCCACACGAAGAAGAAGCGGAGGCAAAGAATTCCAAAAAGTTGTTAAAAGTCACAAGAAAAAACAGAAAAAAGAAAATGTGGGAAGATGTAATCAGAGAGGTGGACCAAAACGTATGAAGAACCGGATACAAGATAGTCTGCAAGAGGATGGGGAGACCAAATATACCCGGCATGACTCCGGCGAGAGTAAGAGAAATAGTGAACACCCTATTTTCCTTTCAAAAAAAAGACTAATTGGAACAGACTTCCGGTTCCTCAAGAAGAGGTAAATTTATTTATGGTAGAAGAAAACTGAAGCAAGCATTAGAAAAGATTCCTTCAAATAAGACAGCGGGTCCGGATGGGATACTGTCAACAGTGGTGAAGAAGATGGTGGAAGTCTGCCTAGAAGAAGTACTAAGAGTATACAACAGCTATCTGGAACAAGGCAAATACCCGGAGATATGGAAGAGGGCAAGACGTCCTACTGAGGAAGGGGGAAAAACCACTAGAGACTCCAAGCTCATACAAGCCGATTTACCTTTTGGACGAGATGAGCAAACTCTACGAGAAACTCTTGGTCAAAAGACTGCAACAGAAAATAGAAAACTCAGGTGGACTTGCCCCAAATTAGTACGGGTTCAGAAAGGGTCGCTCCACCACGGATGCCCTTAGACAAATAACAGAGACGCCGAAAACAGCCAGAGAGTCCAAGAAATGTCTAACGACGGTTACCACGCTCCTGCAGTCTTCAAATGGAGTGGGGCTTTAGTCAGTAGGAATCTGACATACCCCTCTCTCATTGGGGCACCTATGCAAGGTTTCCCCACTCCCAACGCTCGCAAAAAAAGGTTGGGTGCCATTTGTTTGTAACAGCTAACTGCAGATACTGTTGGTTATCAGATTCTAGATAGATCCGCCGCTAATAGTATTTTACATGCTGTGCATATTACTTACCAGTTTCTGTTTTATTTGCAATTGCAAAAATCATTTCAATTTTATAAGACATGGTATAATCGTAGCTGCCGGCCTGAGAACTTACAGATATAGAATTGGAAAAGTTATGGTTAATTTTGTTTACCTTGAGGACAATATCGGTCGTATTACAAACTTTAATGTTCTTTTTAAGTTTAACTGTGTCCAAAATATCATTTGAGTTTAATGTTCTTGGATCTTGCACCAGACGGATTTTCGCATCAACTTCATCAATATTATTGGTTGCTATGGAGTAACTTACGCAATAAGTAATATTAAAATTTTTGCTTTCAAGAGATAACTCGTTCATGTTGGAATGCAATTCACCATTAAATTGTATCACAGGCCGTGATTTAATAATTGCAACTTGGCTGGATCTGTATGCCCCAATTGCGATATCTACATAACATGTATTTAGAACTGCGTTTCAAAAATAAATAAAAAAGTTTACCATTGTAAAGGTTTTCGTCGATATCAACTCCTCTGGATATACTAAAACCAAAACCGCGAAGTGATTTATCGATTTGCTTTGCCGAAATCCTTTGACTGTGATCAGCACTTAATCCATTTGCACTGCCTAAATATATGTAAACCACACCTTGTTCTTCATAAGGCGCCGATATTGCTACATCTGTACAAAGTATTTGGTAAAAAAATAAAATTCGAAAATCTTATAATACCTTGGAAAGAATCCTGATTAATATCACCAATATTGGAAATTGTGGTTCCAAATCGAGCTCCAGTGTATTTCGATCCGAATATCATTAAAGGTTCTTCAAAATTTCCCTGATCGAAACAAAAATTTTTATTGAAATTAAAAATAGTATATTGTGATATAAGTGCTTAAAGTATATGTACCTCTCCATCGTTTTTATAAAAATAAACACATCCTTCATCATATACTTTTGTAAAATATGTAGGAGCTCCTATCAGTAAATCGTCTGCATGGTTTCCGGTTACGTCTACTCCCAATACACTTGCACCAAAATATGAACCTACTTGATTTCCTATAAACTTTTTTTCTACTCTAAGATCCCCATTAGGATACATGGGAAAGTTATATAATACAACCTAAAATTATACCAAACGTTAAAAACCCAAAAGCAATGTTCGTCGTTACTTACCAAACCATATAAATTTTCTCCCCTGGGTCCTCCGGTAACGTACCAAATATCATTAGAATTAGATTTAAATTTACCAGAAGATACGGAATATCCTGTTTCAAAATCATAAAAAATTATGTGGATATATAAAAAAATTTTGGAAAGACTTACCAAAATACGCGCAATCTTCTTTTAAACTGTAAATAAAAACTGGATTGGGTATATCAGTGTTCGCATAGACTTGTCTCTTTGATCTTAATTCTGTTAGTCTTTGCTGGGGAGGTTGAATATTTGCATATAAAGCCTTGTATCTTACCACGGTACCTACAAAGAAAAAGTTACCATTCAAAGCTACCTAAAATTTTGGTAATCTACCTTTCCAACTTAAAACGCCTGGTGCCCCCAACAAAAGCTCCTTTTCTTTCTAAAAAGAAGTCAAAATTAAAACAGATAAAACTCAAGTTTAAAATTCACTGACACTAAAATACTTTGCGGACATTCCAACTTCTCCCATTGCGTAATAATATTTTACTTTATTATCTAAAGTGTATCCCTGGCTACCTAAAAGTTACCATATATTGGAGTTTTTGAAACTTTAAGTTTTTAAAAATACCTAAATCCAGCAGAGGAAGTAGTTTAGTTCCAACTTCGTCGAGATTGCTGGAATTTTTAACAAAATAACACATTCCATTAAGGAGGTAATGCTGACCGTTCTTATCGTTTCTTTCGTTGATCCATTTAGGACTGCAAACCTGATAACAGTTAACTTTTTAGAACATTTTTGATCGAATAAAAATTTATAGTTACCACAAGAGAATCGTTAACGTTTTCGCCACCATCAAGAGTGGCACCTAACATACCACCATCCTTTCGGCTGGTATAATGGTACCTGCTATCTCCAAAACTATAATCCAAATTTCCTTAAAATTAACGTTAAGAATAAGAAAAACATTGCTTTAGTCAATTTACCTGTCTTATCGATGCTGTATGGTTGACAACGATTGGATGAACCAAGTTTGCATTGATACAATACACCTGGTTCTGTTATATTTTTATAATTTGGAAGTGTTGAATTTGACTTTGGAGATCCCACGATAACCCTGCATTAAAAATATTATTTATTTGGGTCTCGAGATAAAACAGGATGCATTGTGCATTCAAGATAAAGCTTATCCAGAATTGCAGACGAAAGTGACTTATGATTGGAGAAATTAAAAATTTCTAAAGTGTAGATAAACTGACAAAAAAAAGCAAATATGATATAGTTATTTGGAATTACTTCCAAAAAATTGTAATTTTTTGTAATAAATATGATTTTTAAAGATAAAAACTTACTGCGAGGTTGGTCCTTTTTGCAGCAATACAGAATAGCCGAAATGATCGTCACTGTTGTTACTAGTAATTATATTGACAAAATTTAAATCAAAATTGAAACCTAAATTTGTACTTATTTGCAAAACTATCACAAAATATTGTATGTAGCTACACTTCGCCATTCCACTCGATGTAAAAATTTAAGAAGTTATGATGTGATTTTTTTCAGATTATGTTTGATATTATTTTTTACAAGTGTGTGTAAATATTAAAATAGTAAATACACTAAAGAAAATTTATGTTATTCATTCGTCGGATGTAGATAATATGAATCACTTATCAATTCTCAGCACACATAATAATATTTGATAATACTTTATTTAAGAAAATTAATAATATAAAAATACATGTGTGAAAGCGCCCATATGTATATTGAAATAAGGTAACTTGTATGAGCAATAATGATAACACCGATCAAGTCACGTCACACTTCGTAAAAACCCATTATTAATTTATTTAAATAAAGAATTTTGATATGTACCTATACCTAATTATAGAAAATTAATAAACGATGTATTGTAAAAATATTTATTTTTTGAAATAATTTCAATTATTTTTTTTAAATTTACCAATTATTACAAAACAAAAAATATATAAAAATGATAAAGATTATAAAATTAAAATTATTAATAAAATAAATAATCCACTTCTAGCAAAATATTATAAATTATAATATTGGTTCATAATCTGATTAGAATTAGTCAAAAGAGCGACATATTATATTGCAGAAAACCACAAATTAAAACCGCATAATATTTGTTAATTTGCAAATTCACTTTAACTACCTTTAACTCAACAATAAAATAAAAATATGCAGTATCTTTATACTGTACATTTACCCATACATGCATTTACCGCCGACGGACGCACAGTGGGACGAAACCCCGAATTCGTGCCCATAATTCCGAAAAGTGAATTTTGGATTCGAGGAATTTCGACCCTCGGGTGGGGTAGAGAAATGATTGGTGCATTCAAACCTCGAAGGGTATGGTCGTCCGTTCTATACCTGGCTCGATACATTAGTTCAAAGTCAGCCTTCGTTGAGAGTGCACGCGGCGAGTGAAAACGTGAGGAAAAACAGTGAACTTCAAAGATCAATAACTCGAAAGTTATTTAAGCGATTTTGATTTTTCAAAATGGATTCTACTCCTGGAGGTATGTAGAAAATATTTCTGTATGAGTTAAATTGAAAAGTCACGTTCATCTGCTTGAAATACGACCATGTTTGGTACCCTATGAAAACGATATAATTTTTGAGACATACTTTCAAATGGACAAAAAGTAGGGAACTTGAGGAGACTGGACTTTGATTCAAGTCTTAGGTTCTAGATCAGTCTTTCAACTATCGAAAACGTTTTAGATCATCTGCTACTTTTTGCTACTTAGCGTAGTTTTTTAGTAAGCGTGAGCGACTACGCAGAAAGAATTCAGTTTATCCAATGAGTGTCATGGTATTTTATTAATTGTAGTTTACGTTAAATATTGCAAGTACTCGTATGCAAATCAATTTCTAATTTTCTGCTGCTTTATTACAGGGTCTAGTACCGACGACAATTTACTATACACCCGGAGGGAGGTCTTCGTTATTGTGAAAGGGCGTTTGAATGCACCATTCGCCGATTTATTGGAACACCTTTCAGCAGAAATTTCCAAGAAAAGTGGACGTTCGGTGCTCATTCGGGAAGATATGAAGAAGTATTTCACGACCCTATTTTCCGAAATGCGAACAAAGTGGCAATCGGTCGGCAGGTATCAAGACAAGTTTTACAACAAATACGAGAAATGGCTCGATGGGCACGTGTCCTTTCCGGTACCTGCTCCTTCTCAGAAGACACCTGCAGTGACCGCGACCGCTGCACGTGGTCCCCGTTTTAAGGACTTCGAGTCATTAAGTGAAAATTCGAAACGAAGGAAGACCGAAGAAGTCCGTGCAACGTTGACTACAAGCGAGTTGGCATATGCTACTCAAATGAGCCTTAGATCTTCAGGACAACTGGATGCTGCGAAAATTGTGAAGGATGCAACGCAGACGAGCCCAACGAGAGCTTTAAAGTATCGAAAAGCTTTTGAAGCACAACCCGAAGAACCACTATCTGCAGATGAAGCGCTTTCTTATTTGGTGGACCGTCAATTGTCGAAGAGTGACTACCAAACATTGAGATCACTAAGTGTTGAGCGGCATTGTCGTCTGGTTCCTCCGTACATTATTACAGAGAGCAAAGCAGAAGTTCAGTTACAGGCTTTGTTGAACCATACTGTCCAGCGTATTCTATTACTTCAACGGGAAGTTATTTCGAGTATAGCAGATGAGGATGTAAAAAAGATGACCCTCATTTGCAAATGGGGCTGTGACGGAAGCTCTGGACAAAGTGCATACAAGCAGAAATTTGAAGATGACAGCATTTCGGATACAAGTGTGTTCTTCACTTCGGTTGTGCCATTACAACTCGTATCTGTCGATTGTAAATCGAATGCTGAAATTGTGATTTGGAAGAACCCCAGGCCTTCATCTCCACGGTTTTGTAGACCACTAAGATTACAGTTTCTGCACGAAAACACGGATTCAACAGTCGACGAAGAACGATACATCAATGACCAGATAAAGACACTTGTTCCTTACGAAACAATCATAAATCAGAACGAAATCTCAGTTGCATTTCAAATGACATTAACAATGATCGATGGGAAAGTTTGTAACGCATTGACATCAACGAGTTCGGCTCTACGTTGCTACCTATGTGGAGCTACATCCAAAAATTTCAACGACATCGATGCTCTTCTCGAAAGAACAGTCAACGAAGATAATTTCAAGTTCGGACTATCTACTTTGCATGGGTGGATACGTTTTTTCGAATGTTGCTTACATTTGTCCTACAAAATGAAAATAAAGAAATGGCAAGCACGTACTGAGGAAGAAAAGCGGATTGTACAAGAGAGCAAGAGGGTTGTTCAAAAGGGCTTTCAAACGCAATTAGGACTAATCGTCGATTATCCGAAGCCTGGATTCGGCAGTACTAATGATGGGAATACAGCTCGGCGCTTTTTCGAAAACTCTACGGTGTCTGCAATGATAACAGGTGTCGACGAACAATTAATCACACGCTTCTACGCTATTCTGCAGGCTATTTCGAGTGGCCATGCGATTAATATCGACAAATTTCGAAACTATGCAATAGAAACTGCACGACTATTTGTACAGCTTTACCCGTGGTATTATATGCCTACTTCGGTGCACAAACTTCTGATCCATGGACCAGAAATAATAGCTCATGCATTGTTACCAATCGGCCAGTTATCTGAAGATGCTCAGGAAGCTCGGAACAAGGACATCAAAAGTATCCGAGAAAATTTATCACGAAAGTGTTCGAGATCAAAAACAATGGAAGATGTTTGGAACCGGCTGATGGTAACATCTGATCCGTACATTTCTAGCCTCCGTAAATTGCCACAGAAGAAAATGCGAAGTTTAACTCCGGAAGCTGTAGAATTGTTGATCCCACCTACAATAACAAGTCAATCTACAGTAGAAACAGATTCTGAATTTGACGATGATGATTCGGATGAGGAAATTGTATTAAGGTTGAAAATATTTGTTCGTCACTGTGAACCGCTTACGAGCGTTTCCCTATGTAAATTCTATTATCTAAACTCTATCTTTAAACTCTATTTTCTAAACTCTAATCTCTAAACTCGATTCTCTAAACTCTATTCTCTAATCTCTAAACCCTAAACTCCAATCTTTAATTTTTAATATTTATCGATAATCTGTAATCTCTAAAATAGTTAAACGATAGTCAACCTTCCATAATTAAAATATTGAGTTAATGGTTGGGTTTTCTTTTGGGTCAGGGCTCTTTTAAGGAGGGAATTAATAATGGTTTTCGGAAAGTTATTACATGAAGGGTTGTGCGAATTTTCTGGATGTTTTTGGATTGGAACATGGAATGTGAAACCGTAAGGACTTTGTGGATCAAATTACGCCCGACATTAAGGATCTGGTATTTATTTCCTGAATACGTATCTTTGTGGTACCAATCAGTAATTAGTAGTACCCAAGAAAAGGTAAGCACTTATTCTTTTCAAGTTTAAAGTGAATTGAAGCTCTACATGGAAGTCATTTAAATAATCCAGAAGAAAGGAAATATACTCACCACTGATCATGATAAACAGATTAACAACATATTTTTTAAAAGTTTTGTGCTGTTATTGTGTCTTTGATTACAAGAAGGTCATCAAGACGGATATTCATACAGATGCTGGCAAATCAACAGATATATGCTTCCACCCATAGGAAACCCCGTCTTTTGTAAATATGTTTTCCCAATAGTTGCAAAATAGCTTTTAGCCGTGATGAGTCTGAGAGCTCTCATTAAAACTACAACGATATCATACAAATTGTACAAGACCTCATATAACATAGATTGCACATGATTTCAGGAAACTTCAAAAACATCATGAGATTGCATTAAAATTCATGATACTTTATGAGACATCCTTACGAACGCAGCGCGTTACAGACTTCATTTAGTGATTATTACTTTGGGGTAACCCCCTTGCTACATTTGACCCCAATATTTCGAATGAATTCGAATGAAGCAGTCAGCTTTCCCGTAAGTATGATAGTTCACTATTTATTTGACTTTAAAGTGAAGAAATGCTATTTTTGCAATCTGCGGATTATTTCGAAATATTTCACGGATTTGCACATTTCCGCCACGCCACGTCCATGAGATTTTAGAGCTCTACGCATCCGAACGTGTCAATTTAAGCAATAAAAAAAACCATCTAAATTTTTGACGATTTTTGAAAAAAACGAAAGGTTAACCCCTTTGGTGTTTTTTGACCCCAAAAATCGAAAGTTTCAAATCCAAGCATTTTTTGGCGTTTTCCTATGCAGTTTTTTGAGATAAATCGACTGACGCAGGTAGATTTGCCGTAAGTATGATATTTTAGGATTTATGCGTCTTTAAAGTTGGAAATATTTGAACGTCATTTTGAACCACTTACGAGCGTTTTCATCAAACTATACCGCGTTTTTCGAACTCCTCGCATCAAAGCACGTCGGTTTTGGTAAAAAAAAAGACCATTTTAATTTTTGGCGATTTTTGAAAAAAACGTAAGGTTAACCCCTATGGTGTTTTTTGACCCCAAAAATCGAAAGTTTCAAATCCAAGCATTTTTTGGCGTTTTCCTATGCAGTTTTTTGAGATAAATCCACTGACGCAGGTAGATTTGCCGTAAGTATAATATTTTAGGATTTATGCGTCTTTAAAGTTGGAAATATTTGAACTTCATTTTGAACCACTTACGAGCGTTTTCATCAAACTATACCGCGTTTTCCGAACTCCTCGCATCAAAGCACGTCGGTTTTGGTCAAAAAAAAGACCATTTTAATTTTTGGCAATTTTTGAAAAAAACGTAAGGTTTAACCCCTTTGGTGTTTTTTGACCCCAAAAATCGAAAGTTTCAAATCCAAGCATTTTTTGGCGATTTCCTATGCAGTTTTTTGAGATAAATCGACTGACGCAGGTAGATTTGCCGTAAATATGATATTTTAGGATTTATGCGTCTTTAAAGTTGGAAATATTTGAATGTCATTTTGAACCACTTACGAGCGTTTACATCAAACTATACCGCGTTTTTCGAACTCCTCGCATCAAAGCACGTCGGTTTTGGTCAAAAAAAGACCATTTTAATTTTTGGCGATTTTTGAAAAAAACGTAAGATTAACCCCTTTGGTGTTTTTTGACCCCAAAAATCGAAAGTTTCAAATCCAAGCATTTTTTGGCGTTTTCCTATGCAGTTTTTAGAGATAAATCGACTGACGCAAGTAGTTTTGCCGTAAGTATGATATTTTAGGATTTATGCGTCTTTAAAGTTGGAAATATTTGAACGTCATTTTGAACCACTTACGAGCGTTTTCATCAAACTATACCGCGTTTTTCGAACTCCTCGCATCAAAGCACGTCGGTTTTGGTCAAAAAAAGACCATTTTAATTTTTGGCGATTTTTGAAAAAAACGTAACATTAACCCCTTTGGTGTTTTTTGACCCCAAAAATCGAAAGTTTCAAATCCAAGCATTTTTTGGCGTTTTCCTATGCAGTTTTTTGAGATAAATCGACTGACGCAGGTAGATTTGCCGTAAGTATGATATTTTAGGATTTATGCGTCTTTAAAATTGGAAATATTTGAACGTCATTTTGAACCACTTACGAGCGTTTTCATCAAACTATACCGCGTTTTTCGAACTCCTCGCATCAAAGCACGTCGGTTTTGGTCAAAAAAAGACCATTTTAATTTTTGGCGATTTTTGAAAAAAACGTAAGATTAACCCCTTTGGTGTTTTTTGACCCCAAAAATCGAAAGTTTCAAATCCAAGCATTTTTTGGCGTTTTCCTATGCAGTTTTTAGAGATAAATCGACTGACGCAAGTAGTTTTGCCGTAAGTATGATATTTTAGGATTTATGCGTCTTTAAAGTTGGAAATATTTGAACGTCATTTTGAACCACTTACGAGCGTTTTCATCAAACTATACCGCGTTTTTCGAACTCCTCGCATCAAAGCACGTCGGTTTTGGTCAAAAAAAGACCATTTTAATTTTTGGCGATTTTTGAAAAAAACGTAACATTAACCCCTTTGGTGTTTTTTGACCCCAAAAATCGAAAGTTTCAAATCCAAGCATTTTTTGGCGTTTTCCTATGCAGTTTTTTGAGATAAATCGACTGACGCAGGTAGATTTGCCGTAAGTATGATATTTTAGGATTTATGCGTCTTTAAAATTGGAAATATTTGAACGTCATTTTGAACCACTTACGAGCGTTTTCATCAAACTATACCGCGTTTTTCGAACTCCTCGCATCAAAGCACGTCGGTTTTGGTCAAAAAAAGACCATTTTAATTTTTGGCGATTTTTGAAAAAAACGTAAGATTAACCCCTTTGGTGTTTTTTGACCCCAAAAATCGAAAGTTTCAAATCCAAGCATTTTTTGGCGTTTTCCTATGCAGTTTTTAGAGATAAATTGACTGACGCAGGTAGATTTGCCGTAAGTATGATATTTTAGGATTTATGCGTCTTTAAAGTTGGAAATATTTGAACGTCATTTTGAACCACTTACGAGCGTTTTCATCAAACTATACCGCAAACTAGCCCCTTTGGTGTTTTTTGACCCCAAAAATCGAAAGTTTCAAATCCAAGCATTTTTTGGCGATTTCCTATGCAGTTTTTTGAGATAAATCGACTGACGCAGGTAGATTTGCCGTAAGTATGATATTTTAGGATTTATGCGTCTTTAAAGTTGGAAATATTTGAACGTCATTTTGAACCACTTACGAGCGTTTTCATCAAACTATACCGCGTTTTTCGAACTCCTCGCATCAAAGCACGTCGGTTTTGGTAAAAAAAAAAACCATTTTAATTTTTGGCGATTTTTGAAAAAAACGTAAGGTTAACCCCTATGGTGTTTTTTGACCCCAAAAATCGAAAGTTTCAAATCCAAGCATTTTTTGGCGTTTTCCTATGCAGTTTTTGAGATAAATCCACTGACGCAGGTAGATTTGCCGTAAGTATAATATTTTAGGATTTATGCGTCTTTAAAGTTGGAAATATTTGAACTTCATTTTGAACCACTTACGAGCGTTTTCATCAAACTATACCGCGTTTTCCGAACTCCTCGCATCAAAGCACGTCGGTTTTGGTCAAAAAAAAGACCATTTTAATTTTTGGCAATTTTTGAAAAAAACGTAAGGTTTAACCCCTTTGGTGTTTTTTGACCCCAAAAATCGAAAGTTTCAAATCCAAGCATTTTTTGGCGTTTTCCTATGCAGTTTTTTGAGATAAATCGACTGACGCAGGTAGATTTGCCGTAAGTATGATATTTTAGGATTTATGCGTCTTTAAAATTGGAAATATTTGAACGTCATTTTGAACCACTTACGAGCGTTTTCATCAAACTATACCGCGTTTTTCGAACTCCTCGCATCAAAGCACGTCGGTTTTGGTCAAAAAAAGACCATTTTAATTTTTGGCGATTTTTGAAAAAAACGTAAGATTAACCCCTTTGGTGTTTTTTGACCCCAAAAATCGAAAGTTTCAAATCCAAGCATTTTTTGGCGTTTTCCTATGCAGTTTTTAGAGATAAATTGACTGACGCAGGTAGATTTGCCGTAAGTATGATATTTTAGGATTTATGCGTCTTTAAAGTTGGAAATATTTAAACGTCATTTTGAACCACTTACGAGCGTTTTCATCAAACTATACCGCAAACTAGCCCCTTTGGTGTTTTTTGACCCCAAAAACCGAAAGTTTCAAATCCAAGCATTTTTTGGCGATTTCCTATGCAGTTTTTTGAGATAAATCGACTGACGCAGGTAGATTTGCCGTAAGTATGATATTTTAGGATTTATGCGTCTTTAAAGTTGGAAATATTTGAACGTCATTTTGAACCACTTACGAGCGTTTTCATCAAACTATACCGCGTTTTTCGAACTCCTCGCATCAAAGCACGTCGGTTTTGGTAAAAAAAAAGACCATTTTAATTTTTGGCGATTTTTGAAAAAAACGTAAGGTTAACCCCTATGGTGTTTTTTGACCCCAAAAATCGAAAGTTTCAAATCCAAGCATTTTTTGGCGTTTTCCTATGCAGTTTTTTGAGATAAATCCACTGACGCAGGTAGATTTGCCGTAAGTATAATATTTTAGGATTTATGCGTCTTTAAAGTTGGAAATATTTGAACTTCATTTTGAACCACTTACGAGCGTTTTCATCAAACTATACCGCGTTTTCCGAACTCCTCGCATCAAAGCACGTCGGTTTTGGTCAAAAAAAAGACCATTTTAATTTTTGGCAATTTTTGAAAAAAACGTAAGGTTTAACCCCTTTGGTGTTTTTTGACCCCAAAAATCGAAAGTTTCAAATCCAAGCATTTTTTGGCGTTTTCCTATGCAGTTTTTTGAGATAAATCGACTGACGCAGGTAGATTTGCCGTAAGTATGATATTTTAGGATTTATGCGTCTTTAAAGTTGGAAATATTTGAACGTCATTTTGAACCACTTACGGGCGTTTTCATCAAATTATACTGCGTTTTTCGAACTTCTCGCATCATAGCACGTCGGTTTTGGTCAAAAAAAGACCATTTTTATTTTTGGCGATTTTTGAAAAAATCGTAAGGTTAACCCCTTTGGTGTTTTTTGACACCAAAAATCGAAAGTTTCAAATCCAAGCATTTTTTGGCGTTTTCCTATGCAGTTTTTAGAGATAAATCGACTGACGCAGGTAGTTTTGCCGTAAGTATGATATTTTAGGATTTATGCGTCTTTAAAGTTGGAAATATTTGAACGTCATTTTGAACCACTTACGAGCGTTTTCATCAAACTATACCGCGTTTTTCGAACTCCTCGCATCAAAGCACGTCGGTTTTGGTCAAAAAAAGACCATTTTAATTTTTGGCGATTTTTGAAAAAAACGTAAGATTAACCCCTTTGGTGTTTTTTGACCCCAAAAATCGAAAGTTTCAAATCCAAGCATATGTTGGCGTTTTCCTATGCAGTTTTTTGAGATAAATCGACTGACGCAGGTAGATTTGCCGTAAGTATGATATTTTAGGATTTATGCGTCTTTAAAGTTGTAAATATTTGAACGTCATTTTGAACCACTTACGAGCGTTTTTATCAAACTATACCGCGTTTTTCGAACTCCTCGCATCAAAGCACGTCGGTTTTGGTCAAAAAAAGACCATTTTAATTTTTGGCGATTTTTGAAAAAAACGTAAGGTTAACCCCTTTGGTGTTTTTTGACCCCAAAAATCGAAAGTTTCAAATTCAAGCATTTTTTGGCGTTTTCCTATGCAGTTTTTTGAGATAAATCTGACCCAGGTAGATTTTCCGCAAGTATGATTTTTTAGGATTTATGCGTCTTTCAAGTTGGAAATATTTGAACGTCATTTTGAACCGCTTACGAGCGTTTTCATCAAACTATACCGCGTTTTTCGAACTCCTCGCATCAAAGCACGTCGGTTTTGGTCAAAAAAAGACCATTTTAATTTTTGGCGATTTTTGAAAAAAACGTAAGGTTTAACCCCTTTGGTGTTTTTTGACCCCAAAAATCGAAAGTTTCAAATCCAAGCATTTTTTGGCGATTTCCTATGCAGTTTTTTGAGATAAATCGACTGACGCAGGTAGATTTGCCGTAAATATGATATTTTAGGATTTATGCGTCTTTAAAGTTGGAAATATTTGAATGTCATTTTGAACCACTTACGAGCGTTTTCATCAAACTATACCGCGTTTTTCGAACTCCTCGCATCAAAGCACGTCGGTTTTGGTCAAAAAAAGACCATTTTAATTTTTGGCGATTTTTGAAAAAAACGTAAGATTAACCCCTTTGGTGTTTTTTGACCCCAAAAATCGAAAGTTTCAAATCCAAGCATTTTTTGGCGTTTTCCTATGCAGTTTTTAGAGATAAATCGACTGACGCAAGTAGTTTTGCCGTAAGTATGATATTTTAGGATTTATGCGTCTTTAAAGTTGGAAATATTTGAATGTCATTTTGAACCACTTACGAGCGTTTTCATCAAACTATACCGCGTTTTTCGAACTCCTCGCATCAAAGCACGTCGGTTTTGGTCAAAAAAAGACTATTTTAATTTTTGGCGATTTTTGAAAAAAACGTAAGATTAACCCCTTTGGTGTTTTTTGACCCCAAAAATCGAAAGTTTCAAATCCAAGCATTTTTTGGCGTTTTCCTATGCAGTTTTTTGAGATAAATCTACTGACGCAGGTAGATTTGCCGTAAGTATGATATTTTAGGATTTATGCGTCTTTAAAGTTGTAAATATTTGAACGTCATTTTGAACCACTTACGAGCGTTTTTATCAAACTATACCGCGTTTTTCGAACTCCTCGCATCAAAGCACGTCGGTTTTGGTCAAAAAAAGACCATTTTAATTTTTGGCGATTTTTGAAAAAAACGTAAGGTTAACCTCTTTGGTGTTTTTTGACCCCAAAAATCGAAAGTTTCAAATCCAAGCATTTTTTGGCGTTTTCCTATGCAGTTTTTTGAGATAAATCTGACCCAGGTAGATTTTCCGAAAGTATGATATTTTAGGATTTATGCGTCTTTCAAGTTGGAAATATTTGAACGTCATTTTGAACCACTTACGAGCTTTTTCATCAAACTATACCGCGTTTTTCGAACTCCTCGCATCAAAGCACGTCGGTTTTGTTCAAAAAAAGACCATTTTAATTTTTGGCGATTTTTGAAAAAAACGTAAGGTAACCCCTTTGGTGTTTTTGACCCCAAAAATCGAAAGTTTCATATCCAAGCATTTTTTGGCGTTTTCCTATGCAGTTTTTTGAGATAAATCGACTGACGCAGGTAGATTTGCCGTAAGTATAATATTTTAGGATTTATGCGTCTTTAAAGTTGGAAATATTTGAACGTCATTTTGAACCACTTACGAGCGTTTTCATCAAACTATACCGCGTTTTTCGAACTCCTCGCATCAAAGCACGTCGGTTTTGGTCAAAAAAAGACCATTTTACTTTTTGGCGATTTTTGAAAAAAACGTAAGGTAACCCCTTTGGTGTTTTTGACCCCAAAAATCGAAAGTTTCATATCCAAGCATTTTTTGGCGTTTTCCTATGCAGTTTTTTGAGATAAATCGACTGACGCAGGTAGATTTGCCGTTAGTATAATATTTTAGGATTTATGCGTCTTTAAAGTTGGAAATATTTGAACGTCATTTTGAACCACTTACGAGCGTTTTCATCAAACTATACCGCAAACTAGCCCCTTTGGTGTTTTTTGACCCCAAAAATCGAAAGTTTCAAATCCAAGCATTTTTTGGCGTTTTCCTATGCAGTTTTTTGAGATAAATCGACTGACGCAGGTAGATTTGCCGTAAGTATGATATTTTAGGATTTATGCGTCTTTAAAGTTGGAAATATTTGAACGTCATTTTGAACCACTTACGGGCGTTTTCATCAAATTATACCGCGTTTTTCGAACTTCTCGCATCATAGCACGTCAGTTTTGGTCAAAAAAAGACCATTTTAATTTTTGGCGATTTTTGAAAAAAACGTAAGGTTAACCCCTTTGGTGTTTTTTGACACCAAAAATCGAAAGTTTCAAATCCAAGCATTTTTTGGCGTTTTCCTATGCAGTTTTTTGAGATAAATCGACTGACGCAGGTAGATTTGCCGTAAGTATAATATTTTAGGATTTATGCGTCTTTAAAGTTGGAAATATTTGAACGTCATTTTGAACCACTTACGAGCGTTTTCATCAAACTATACCGCGTTTTTCGAACTCCTCGCATCAAAGCACGTCGGTTTTGGTCAAAAAAAAGACCATTTTAATTTTTGGCGATTTTTGAAAAAAACGTAAGGTTAACCCCTATGGTGTTTTTTGACCCCAAAAATCGAAAGTTTCAAATCCAAGCATTTTTTGGCGTTTTCTTATGTAGTTTTTTGAGATAAATCGACTGACGCAGGTAGATTTGCCGTAAGTATATAATTATAGGATTTATGCGTCTTTAAAGTTAGAAATATTTGAACGTCATTTTGAACCACTTACGAGCGTTTTCATCAAACTATACCGCGTTTTTCGAACTCCTCGCATCAAAGCACGTCGGTTTTGGTCAAAAAAAGACCATTTTAATTTTAGGCGATTTTTGAAAAAAACGTAAGGTTAACCCCTATGGTGTTTTTTGACCCCAAAATTCGAAAGTTTCAAATCCAAGCATTTTTTGGCGTTTTCCTATGCAGTTTTTAGAGATAAATTGACTGACGCAGGTAGATTTGCCGTAAGTATGATATTTTAGGATTTATGCGTCTTTAAAGTTGGAAATATTTGAACGTCATTTTGAACCGCTTACGAGCGTTTTCATCAAACTATACCGCGTTTTTCGAACTCCTCGCATCAAAGCACGTCGGTTTTGGTCAAAAAAAGACCATTTTAATTTTTGGCGATTTTTGAAAAAAACGTAAGATTAACACGTGCATGAACCTGGCTCCCCTTTTATCAAAAAATTAACTTTTTTTTGTTGTTCTCGATTGTTCTTCATTTGTTCTCAATTGTTCTGATATTTTTTTTTTGATTTTACAAAAGAATATAAAAAAAAATCGCAAAAAACTTTTTTTTCTGCCAGCTCCCCCTTTTCCAAAATTAAAATTTTTTTTGATTGTTCTCGATTGTTCTTGATTTGTTCTCAATTGTTCTGTAAAAATAAAATTTTTAAATCTAATAACAACCGCGGAAATCGCAAAATAAGATTTCGCGCCAGCTCCCTTTTTTTTGAAATTAAAATTTTTTTTGATTGTTCTCGATTGTTCTTGATTTGTTCTCAATTGTTCTGTAAAAACAAAATTTTTAAATCTAATAACAACAGCGGAAATCGCAAAACAAGATTTCGCGCCAGCTCCCCTTTTTTCGAAATTAAAATTTTTTTTTATTGTTCTCGATTGTTCTCAATTTGTTCCCAATTGTTCTGTAAAAATAAAATTTCTAAATGTAATACTAACTACGAAAATCGCGAAATGAAATTTAAGCTCGATCTCATTTTTTTGTTAATTACAATTTTCTTTGCAGTATGCAGGACCGTCTTATATAAGACTATTACTATTACTAGGGCTGGGAAGTTATTCGAATATTCAAATTTCCAGTAGTACTGGCTGCAACTTGCAAGATTTTTTTACATTTTACTAATTTCTATTGGTCAAATGTAAACTTAGTGTACTCTCTATCTTAGGCTGATGATATACAGAGCTCACTAAGTTTATATTTCTTCTTCTTCTTAAATATGCCATACCTTCAATGGGCGTTGGCGATCAAACTTAGCTGAATTTTCAGCTTGCAATATTGGTATTATTTTTTGCGTGTAATTTTACTTAATAATTATTGTTTTATTAAAATATCAATTGAACCGAACAGCAATACTTCTAAATACATTATATTTCTACATATATACATAACCGTGGTGTTTTTTCGTTAGGAAACTTAATTGAGAGTGGAGACTTTTTAATTAAATCATCAAATTCAACCCAATGGATACCTCTCTTTACCCGACCACTTTTCCATCATTATTTACAATATTGCTAAATTCACTAGAAAAAATTATATCAAGAAGAGGTTCCACATGTTTGGCCATCGTTAGTCGTTAGTCGTTAGTTTTTAATAAATATATATGTTAGATCTGAATGTTTTATTTCGAAAATCGGTTTTTATGTTGCTTTATTTCCAAACCAATTTCTTATTTATAGTCATTTTTGTATTACCAACTTAATAATCTGGAAATTTTAATCTGAATACCGAGTGATTCAGAAACGGTATTAGTTCTTTTACCAGATCCGTACTTGGATTACGTCTCTTTCTATTGGTCTGTTCCTAGCAGGCCCGTAGCCAGGATTTCACTTCGGGGGGTGGGGCACTCATAAAAGCCTTTCGTAAAAAGTAACATTTTCGACGAACTCCCTTCCGAGAATTTTTATTATTACAAGCAATTTTTGTTTTTTTAACTTTTCGGGGGGGGCCCAGGTGCCCCCCCTGGCTACGGGCCTGGTTCCTAGTCAGGACCGTATTCCTCAACTATTAGTGCTAACATACATATATATTTCAAATAGTTAGTATTGCATTTTTACCACAGGAAGCTTATTTATCAAGTAAAATTACACGCAAAAACTATAATAAAATAAATAAAAAAGATAACGTTGAAAAGAATTTTTGAATTTCAAGAAATTACAATTTTAAAATTAGCATAAAGATTATCATAGTTGGAATGGGCTTATTTTGATTTGTAAAGTAGATATATAATATTTTTAAATAAGCAAAATCGGAATAAGATAACGGTAGCCTGGTGCCGTCTTTAGAACCAATGACGAATAAAAAACCAACTTTCAAGTTTTTATTTTTAATGATTCCTATTGGTTAAATATAAACTTAGTGTACTCTGTATATTATCAGCCTAAGATAGAGAGTACACTAAAGTTTACATTTGACCAATAGAAATTAGTAAAATATAAAAAAATCTTACAAGTTGCAACCAGTACTACTGGAAATTTGAATATTCGAATAACTTCCCAGCCCTAGTAATAGTAATAGTCTTATATAAGACGGTCCTGCATACTGCAAAGAAAATTGTAATTAACAAAAAAATGAGATCGAGCCTAAATTTCATTTCGCGATTTTCGTAGTTAGTATTACATTTAGAAATTTTATTTTTACAGAACAATTGGGAACAAATTGAGAACAATCGAGAACAATAAAAAAAAATTTAAATTTCGAAAAAAGGGGAGCTGGCGCGAAATCTTGTTTTGCGATTTCCGCTGTTGTTATTAGATTTAAAAATTTTATTTTTACAGAACAATTGAGAACAAATCAAGAACAATCGAGAACAATCAAAAAAAAATTTTAATTTCAAAAAAAGGGGAGCTGGCGCGAAATCTTATTTTGCGATTTCCGCGGTTGTTATTAGATTTAAAAATTTTATTTTTACAGAACAATTGAGAACAAATCAAGAACAATCGAGAACAATCAAAAAAAATTTTAATTTTGAAAAAGGGGGAGCTGGCAGAAAAAAAAGTTTTTTGCGATTTTTTTTATATTCTTTTGTAAAATCAAAAAAAAAATATCAGAACAATTGAGAACAAATGAAGAACAATCGAGAACAACAAAAAAAAGTTAATTTTTTGATAAAAGGGGAGCCAGGTTCACGCACGTAAGATTAACCCCTTTGGTGTTTTTTGACCCCAAAAATCGAAAGTTTCAAATCCAAGCATTTTTTGGCGTTTTCCTATGCAGTTTTTAGAGATAAATTGACTGACGCAGGTAGATTTGCCGTAAGTATGATATTTTAGGATTTATGCGTCTTTAAAGTTGGAAATATTTGAACGTCATTTTGAACCACTTACGAGCGTTTTCATCAAACTATACCGCGAACTAGCCCCTTTGGTGTTTTTTGACCCCAAAAATCGAAAGTTTCAAATCCAAGCATTTTTTGGCGATTTCCTATGCAGTTTTTTGAGATAAATCGACTGACGCAGGTAGATTTGCCGTAAGTATAATATTATAGGATTTATGCGTCTTTAAAGTTAGAAATATTTGAACGTCATTTTGAACCACTTACGAGCGTTTTCATCAAACTATACCGCGTTTTTCGAACTCCTCGCATCAAAGCACGTCGGTTTTGGTCAAAAAAAGACCATTTTAATTTTTGGCGATTTTTGAAAAAAACGTAAGATTAACCCCTTTGGTATTTTTTGACCCCAAAAATCGAAAGTTTCAAATCCAAGCATTTTTTGGCGTTTTCCTATGCAGTTTTTTGAGATAAATCTGACCCAGGTAGATTTTCCGCAAGTATGATTTTTTAGGATTTATGCGTCTTTCAAGTTGGAAATATTTGAACGTCATTTTGAACCGCTTACGAGCGTTTTCATCAAACTATACCGCGTTTTTCGAACTCCTCGCATCAAAGCACGTCGGTTTTGGTCAAAAAAAGACCATTTTAATTTTTGGCGATTTTTGAAAAAAACGTAAGGTTAACCCCTTTGGTGTTTTTTGACACCAAAAATCGAAAGTTTCAAATCCAAGCATTTTTTGGCGTTTTCCTATGCAGTTTTTTGAGATAAATCGACTGACGCAGGTAGATTTGCCGTAAGTATAATATTTTAGGATTTATGCGTCTTTAAAGTTGGAAATATTTGAACGTCATTTTGAACCACTTACGAGCGTTTTCATCAAACTATACCGCGTTTTTCGAACTCCTCGCATCAAAGCACGTCGGTTTTGGTCAAAAAAAGACCATTTTAATTTTTGGCGATTTTTGAAAAAAACGTAAGGTTAACCCCTTTGGTGTTTTTTGACACCAAAAATCGAAAGTTTCAAATCCAAGCATTTTTTGGCGTTTTCCTATGCAGTTTTTTGAGATAAATCGACTGACGCAGGTAGATTTGCCGTAAGTATAATATTTTAGGATTTATGCGTCTTTAAAGTTGGAAATATTTGAACGTCATTTTGAACCACTTACGAGCGTTTTCATCAAACTATACCGCGTTTTTCGAACTCCTCGCATCAAAGCACGTCGGTTTTGGTCAAAAAAAGACCATTTTAATTTTTGGCGATTTTTGAAAAAAACGTAAGGTTAACCCCTTTGGTGTTTTTTGACACCAAAAATCGAAATTTTCAAATCCAAGCATTTTTTGGCGTTTTCCTATGCAGTTTTTTGAGATAAATCGACTGACGCAGGTAGATTTGCCGTAAGTATGATATTTTAGGATTTATGCGTCTTTAAAGTTGGAAATATTTGAACGTCATTTTGAACCGCTTACGAGCGTTTTCATCAAACTATACCGCGTTTTTCGAACTCCTCGCATCAAAGCACGTCGGTTTTGGTCAAAAAAAGACCATTTTAATTTTTGGCGATTTTTGAAAAAAACGTAAGATTAACCCCTTTGGTGTTTTTTGACCCCAAAAATCGAAAGTTTCAAATCCAAGCATTTTTTGGCGTTTTCCTATGCAGTTTTTAGAGATAAATTGACTGACGCAGGTAGATTTGCCGTAAGTATGATATTTTAGGATTTATGCGTCTTTAAAGTTGGAAATATTTGAACGTCATTTTGAACCACTTACGAGCGTTTTCATCAAACTATACCGCGAACTAGCCCCTTTGGTGTTTTTTGACCCCAAAAATCGAAAGTTTCAAATCCAAGCATTTTTTGGCGATTTCCTATGCAGTTTTTTGAGATAAATCGACTGACGCAGGTAGATTTGCCGTAAGTATAATATTATAGGATTTATGCGTCTTTAAAGTTAGAAATATTTGAACGTCATTTTGAACCACTTACGAGCGTTTTCATCAAACTATACCGCGTTTTTCGAACTCCTCGCATCAAAGCACGTCGGTTTTGGTCAAAAAAAGACCATTTTAATTTTTGGCGATTTTTGAAAAAAACGTAAGATTAACCCCTTTGGTATTTTTTGACCCCAAAAATCGAAAGTTTCAAATCCAAGCATTTTTTGGCGTTTTCCTATGCAGTTTTTTGAGATAAATCGACTGACGCAGGTAGATTTGCCGTAAGTATGATATTTTAGGATTTATGCGTCTTTAAAGTTGTAAATATTTGAACGTCATTTTGAACCACTTACGAGCGTTTTTATCAAACTATACCGCGTTTTTCGAACTCCTCGCATCAAAGCACGTCGGTTTTGGTAAAAAAAAGACCATTTTAATTTTTGGCGATTTTTGAAAAAAACGTAAGGTTAACCCCTTTGGTGTTTTTTGACCCCAAAAATCGAAAGTTTCAAATCCAAGCATTTTTTGGCGTTTTCCTATGCAGTTTTTTGAGATAAATCTGACCCAGGTAGATTTTCCGCAAGTATGATTTTTTAGGATTTATGCGTCTTTCAAGTTGGAAATATTTGAACGTCATTTTGAACCGCTTACGAGCGTTTTCATCAAACTATACCGCGTTTTTCGAACTCCTCGCATCAAAGCACGTCGGTTTTGGTCAAAAAAAGACCATTTTAATTTTTGGCGATTTTTGAAAAAAACGTAAGATTAACCCCTTTGGTGTTTTTTGACCCCAAAAATCGAAAGTTTCAAATCCAAGCATTTTTTGGCGTTTTCCTATGCAGTTTTTAGAGATAAATTGACTGACGCAGGTAGATTTGCCGTAAGTATGATATTTTAGGATTTATGCGTCTTTAAAGTTGGAAATATTTGAACGTCATTTTGAACCACTTACGAGCGTTTTCATCAAACTATACCGCGAACTAGCCCCTTTGGTGTTTTTTGACCCCAAAAATCGAAAGTTTCAAATCCAAGCATTTTTTGGCGATTTCCTATGCAGTTTTTTGAGATAAATCGACTGACGCAGGTAGATTTGCCGTAAGTATAATATTATAGGATTTATGCGTCTTTAAAGTTAGAAATATTTGAACGTCATTTTGAACCACTTACGAGCGTTTTCATCAAACTATACCGCGTTTTTCGAACTCCTCGCATCAAAGCACGTCGGTTTTGGTCAAAAAAAGACCATTTTAATTTTTGGCGATTTTTGAAAAAAACGTAAGATTAACCCCTTTGGTATTTTTTGACCCCAAAAATCGAAAGTTTCAAATCCAAGCATTTTTTGGCGTTTTCCTTTGCAGTTTTTTGAGATAAATCGACTGACGCAGGTAGATTTGCCGTAAGTATGATATTTTAGGATTTATGCGTCTTTAAAGTTGTAAATATTTGAACGTCATTTTGAACCACTTACGAGCGTTTTTATCAAACTATACCGCGTTTTTCGAACTCCTCTCATCAAAGCACGTCGGTTTTGGTAAAAAAAAGACCATTTTAATTTTTGGCGATTTTTGAAAAAAACGTAAGGTTAACCCCTTTGGTGTTTTTTGACCCCAAAAATGGAAAGTTTCAAATCCAAGCATTTTTTGGCGTTTTCCTATGCAGTTTTTAGAGATAAATTGACTGACGCAGGTAGATTTGCCGTAAGTATGATATTTTAGGATTTATGCGTCTTTAAAGTTGGAAATATTTGAACGTCATTTTGAACCACTTACGAGCGTTTTCATCAAACTATACCGCGAACTAGCCCCTTTGGTGTTTTTTGACCCCAAAAATCGAAAGTTTCAAATCCAAGCATTTTTTGGCGATTTCCTATGCAGTTTTTTGAGATAAATCGACTGACGCAGGTAGATTTGCCGTAAGTATAATATTATAGGATTTATGCGTCTTTAAAGTTAGAAATATTTGAACGTCATTTTGAACCACTTACGAGCGTTTTCATCAAACTATACCGCGTTTTTCGAACTCCTCGCATCAAAGCACGTCGGTTTTGGTCAAAAAAAGACCATTTTAATTTTTGGCGATTTTTGAAAAAAACGTAAGATTAACCCCTTTGGTATTTTTTGACCCCAAAAATCGAAAGTTTCAAATCCAAGCATTTTTTGGCGTTTTCCTATGCAGTTTTTTGAGATAAATCTGACCCAGGTAGATTTTCCGCAAGTATGATTTTTTAGGATTTATGCGTCTTTCAAGTTGGAAATATTTGAACGTCATTTTGAACCGCTTACGAGCGTTTTCATCAAACTATACCGCGTTTTTCGAACTCCTCGCATCAAAGCACGTCGGTTTTGGTCAAAAAAAGACCATTTTAATTTTTGGCGATTTTTGAAAAAAACGTAAGGTTAACCCCTTTGGTGTTTTTTGACACCAAAAATCGAAAGTTTCAAATCCAAGCATTTTTTGGCGTTTTCCTATGCAGTTTTTTGAGATAAATCGACTGACGCAGGTAGATTTGCCGTAAGTATAATATTTTAGGATTTATGCGTCTTTAAAGTTGGAAATATTTGAACGTCATTTTGAACCACTTACGAGCGTTTTCATCAAACTATACCGCGTTTTTCGAACTCCTCGCATCAAAGCACGTCGGTTTTGGTCAAAAAAAGACCATTTTAATTTTTGGCGATTTTTGAAAAAAACGTAAGGTTAACCCCTTTGGTGTTTTTTGACACCAAAAATCGAAAGTTTCAAATCCAAGCATTTTTTGGCGTTTTCCTATGCAGTTTTTTGAGATAAATCGACTGACGCAGGTAGATTTGCCGTAAGTATAATATTTTAGGATTTATGCGTCTTTAAAGTTGGAAATATTTGAACGTCATTTTGAACCACTTACGAGCGTTTTCATCAAACTATACCGCGTTTTTCGAACTCCTCGCATCAAAGCACGTCGGTTTTGGTCAAAAAAAGACCATTTTAATTTTTGGCGATTTTTGAAAAAAACGTAAGGTTAACCCCTTTGGTGTTTTTTGACACCAAAAATCGAAATTTTCAAATCCAAGCATTTTTTGGCGTTTTCCTATGCAGTTTTTTGAGATAAATCGACTGACGCAGGTAGATTTGCCGTAAGTATGATATTTTAGGATTTATGCGTCTTTAAAGTTGGAAATATTTGAACGTCATTTTGAACCGCTTACGAGCGTTTTCATCAAACTATACCGCGTTTTTCGAACTCCTCGCATCAAAGCACGTCGGTTTTGGTCAAAAAAAGACCATTTTAATTTTTGGCGATTTTTGAAAAAAACGTAAGATTAACCCCTTTGGTGTTTTTTGACCCCAAAAATCGAAAGTTTCAAATCCAAGCATTTTTTGGCGTTTTCCTATGCAGTTTTTAGAGATAAATTGACTGACGCAGGTAGATTTGCCGTAAGTATGATATTTTAGGATTTATGCGTCTTTAAAGTTGGAAATATTTGAACGTCATTTTGAACCACTTACGAGCGTTTTCATCAAACTATACCGCGAACTAGCCCCTTTGGTGTTTTTTGACCCCAAAAATCGAAAGTTTCAAATCCAAGCATTTTTTGGCGATTTCCTATGCAGTTTTTTGAGATAAATCGACTGACGCAGGTAGATTTGCCGTAAGTATAATATTATAGGATTTATGCGTCTTTAAAGTTAGAAATATTTGAACGTCATTTTGAACCACTTACGAGCGTTTTCATCAAACTATACCGCGTTTTTCGAACTCCTCGCATCAAAGCACGTCGGTTTTGGTCAAAAAAAGACCATTTTAATTTTTGGCGATTTTTGAAAAAAACGTAAGATTAACCCCTTTGGTATTTTTTGACCCCAAAAATCGAAAGTTTCAAATCCAAGCATTTTTTGGCGTTTTCCTATGCAGTTTTTTGAGATAAATCGACTGACGCAGGTAGATTTGCCGTAAGTATGATATTTTAGGATTTATGCGTCTTTAAAGTTGTAAATATTTGAACGTCATTTTGAACCACTTACGAGCGTTTTTATCAAACTATACCGCGTTTTTCGAACTCCTCGCATCAAAGCACGTCGGTTTTGGTAAAAAAAAGACCATTTTAATTTTTGGCGATTTTTGAAAAAAACGTAAGGTTAACCCCTTTGGTGTTTTTTGACCCCAAAAATCGAAAGTTTCAAATCCAAGCATTTTTTGGCGTTTTCCTATGCAGTTTTTTGAGATAAATCTGACCCAGGTAGATTTTCCGCAAGTATGATTTTTTAGGATTTATGCGTCTTTCAAGTTGGAAATATTTGAACGTCATTTTGAACCGCTTACGAGCGTTTTCATCAAACTATACCGCGTTTTTCGAACTCCTCGCATCAAAGCACGTCGGTTTTGGTCAAAAAAAGACCATTTTAATTTTTGGCGATTTTTGAAAAAAACGTAAGATTAACCCCTTTGGTGTTTTTTGACCCCAAAAATCGAAAGTTTCAAATCCAAGCATTTTTTGGCGTTTTCCTATGCAGTTTTTAGAGATAAATTGACTGACGCAGGTAGATTTGCCGTAAGTATGATATTTTAGGATTTATGCGTCTTTAAAGTTGGAAATATTTGAACGTCATTTTGAACCACTTACGAGCGTTTTCATCAAACTATACCGCGAACTAGCCCCTTTGGTGTTTTTTGACCCCAAAAATCGAAAGTTTCAAATCCAAGCATTTTTTGGCGATTTCCTATGCAGTTTTTTGAGATAAATCGACTGACGCAGGTAGATTTGCCGTAAGTATAATATTATAGGATTTATGCGTCTTTAAAGTTAGAAATATTTGAACGTCATTTTGAACCACTTACGAGCGTTTTCATCAAACTATACCGCGTTTTTCGAACTCCTCGCATCAAAGCACGTCGGTTTTGGTCAAAAAAAGACCATTTTAATTTTTGGCGATTTTTGAAAAAAACGTAAGATTAACCCCTTTGGTATTTTTTGACCCCAAAAATCGAAAGTTTCAAATCCAAGCATTTTTTGGCGTTTTCCTTTGCAGTTTTTTGAGATAAATCGACTGACGCAGGTAGATTTGCCGTAAGTATGATATTTTAGGATTTATGCGTCTTTAAAGTTGTAAATATTTGAACGTCATTTTGAACCACTTACGAGCGTTTTTATCAAACTATACCGCGTTTTTCGAACTCCTCTCATCAAAGCACGTCGGTTTTGGTAAAAAAAAGACCATTTTAATTTTTGGCGATTTTTGAAAAAAACGTAAGGTTAACCCCTTTGGTGTTTTTTGACCCCAAAAATGGAAAGTTTCAAATCCAAGCATTTTTTGGCGTTTTCCTATGCAGTTTTTAGAGATAAATTGACTGACGCAGGTAGATTTGCCGTAAGTATGATATTTTAGGATTTATGCGTCTTTAAAGTTGGAAATATTTGAACGTCATTTTGAACCACTTACGAGCGTTTTCATCAAACTATACCGCGAACTAGCCCCTTTGGTGTTTTTTGACCCCAAAAATCGAAAGTTTCAAATCCAAGCATTTTTTGGCGATTTCCTATGCAGTTTTTTGAGATAAATCGACTGACGCAGGTAGATTTGCCGTAAGTATAATATTATAGGATTTATGCGTCTTTAAAGTTAGAAATATTTGAACGTCATTTTGAACCACTTACGAGCGTTTTCATCAAACTATACCGCGTTTTTCGAACTCCTCGCATCAAAGCACGTCGGTTTTGGTCAAAAAAAGACCATTTTAATTTTTGGCGATTTTTGAAAAAAACGTAAGATTAACCCCTTTGGTATTTTTTGACCCCAAAAATCGAAAGTTTCAAATCCAAGCATTTTTTGGCGTTTTCCTATGCAGTTTTTTGAGATAAATCTGACCCAGGTAGATTTTCCGCAAGTATGATTTTTTAGGATTTATGCGTCTTTCAAGTTGGAAATATTTGAACGTCATTTTGAACCGCTTACGAGCGTTTTCATCAAACTATACCGCGTTTTTCGAACTCCTCGCATCAAAGCACGTCGGTTTTGGTCAAAAAAAGACCATTTTAATTTTTGGCGATTTTTGAAAAAAACGTAAGATTAACCCCTTTGGTGTTTTTTGACCCCAAAAATCGAAAGTTTCAAATCCAAGCATTTTTTGGCGTTTTCCTATGCAGTTTTTAGAGATAAATTGACTGACGCAGGTAGATTTGCCGTAAGTATGATATTTTAGGATTTATGCGTCTTTAAAGTTGGAAATATTTGAACGTCATTTTGAACCACTTACGAGCGTTTTCATCAAACTATACCGCGTTTTTCGAACTCCTCGCATCAAAGCACGTCGGTTTTGGTCAAAAAAAGACCATTTTACTTTTTGGCGATTTTTGAAAAAAACGTAAGGTAACCCCTTTGGTGTTTTTGACCCCAAAAATCGAAAGTTTCATATCCAAGCATTTTTTGGCGTTTTCCTATGCAGTTTTTTGAGATAAATCGACTGACGCAGGTAGATTTGCCGTTAGTATAATATTTTAGGATTTATGCGTCTTTAAAGTTGGAAATATTTGAACGTCATTTTGAACCACTTACGAGCGTTTTCATCAAACTATACCGCAAACTAGCCCCTTTGGTGTTTTTTGACCCCAAAAATCGAAAGTTTCAAATCCAAGCATTTTTTGGCGATTTCCTATGCAGTTTTTTGAGATAAATCGACTGACGCAGGTAGATTTGCCGTAAATATGATATTTTAGGATTTATGCGTCTTTAAAGTTGGAAATATTTGAATGTCATTTTGAACCACTTACGAGCGTTTTCATCAAACTATACCGCGTTTTTCGAACTCCTCGCATCAAAGCACGTCGGTTTTGGTCAAAAAAAGACCATTTTAATTTTTGGCGATTTTTGAAAAAAACGTAAGATTAACCCCTTTGGTGTTTTTTGACCCCAAAAATCGAAAGTTTCAAATCCAAGCATTTTTTGGCGTTTTCCTATGCAGTTTTTAGAGATAAATTGACTGACGCAGGTAGATTTGCCGTAAGTATGATATTTTAGGATTTATGCGTCTTTAAAGTTGGAAATATTTGAACGTCATTTTGAACCACTTACGAGCGTTTTCATCAAACTATACCGCAAACTAGCCCCTTTGGTGTTTTTTGACCCCAAAAATCGAAAGTTTCAAATCCAAGCATTTTTTGGCGATTTCCTATGCAGTTTTTTGAGATAAATCGACTGACGCAGGTAGATTTGCCGTAAATATGATATTGTTACGAAATAGAGCTAATTCTATGTGATGACTAATGTATGATGTCATGTAATGATGAGTCATACATAATAACATTGTTTGTCATCCAAATATTGCTTATTCTGCAGTCTAGATACTTCCAGAAGTATATAGAAATTAATAGAAGTTTCTGGAAGTTTATGGAAGTTTCTAGTAAGATGCATTTAGATATAAATACAGAATCATTTCCTGCGACGGACAATTCGAGTTTAGACTTGCAAGTGTCAACATAAATAAAGTGTAATAGTGATACCGAGTGTTATATAAATATAGTGCTATAGTTTAAATAAATATTGACTAATTGTTAATTATTTGTATTAGTGTAATTTAGTATTAGTGTTAATATTAGTGTAGTGTTTATTCTGTTATCATTAACTTTACCTGTAAATACATCTTTAGCTCTTTTGAAATTAAATAAAAGTTTTAATTTTCGTTACATTGGTGTCAGGTGTGGGGTTTAACTCGTAAAGAGCTAAAGAACAGTAGTGAAAGCGGTTTATCTAATTTTTGTTCGTGAGTGAATGCCGGTTACCCGGTCGCAAAGCGTTAAAATGGATACGGAGATGCTACAATTTTTAAAAGACAATTTTAAGAAATTAGAAGAAAATTCTAAGACTCTCGAAGGAAAAATGGAAGAAAATTCTAAGACTCTCGAAGGAAAAATGGAAGAAAATTCACAAGAAATTAGAGAACTCTTAGGAGACAATTTAACAGAATTAGAAGAAAAACTTCAAGAAAAATTGTTAAAAAACTCCAAGATTCTAGAACAGAAAATTGAAGCAAACGCTAAGAAATTGGAAGCAGAAAATAAAAAAACTGACGAAAGAATGAAACTTATCGAGACAATAATAAATGGAAGCAATTGGCCGGGTAAAGGAAGAACAACTACTGTAATAAATCCGACAGCGGTGGCAAAATCGTATAATGAAGCGACTCCTAAATTAAAAGTGAAACCGCCGACTTTCGATGGAAAAATACCCTGGTCCACTTACCATAAACAGTTTGAAGCGGCAGCCAGTGCTAATGGATGGAACGAGTTGGAAAAAGCTATTTCGCTGGTCGTCGCTTTACGGGGAGAAGCACTCAACATCCTGCAGACCATTCCCGATTGTCAACAAAAAGAATATGGGCAGTTGATCGCGCGGTTAGAAAAACGATATGGAGACGGCCATCTTCAGCAGGTTTACCACGCTCAAGTGAAGAATCGTTGTCAGAAATCCGATGAGAGTCTTCAAGAGTTTGAAGCCGACATTGCGCGATTGGTGAGGCTAGCTTACCCTACAGCACCGGATAGCTTCCTGGAGCAATTGGCAGTACAAACTTTTATAGATGGCATCAGAGACAGCGAAATGCAGCAGGCGCTACGTTTAGCCCGGCACAATAGGTTAGATGACGCACTGGCACACGCGCTGGAATTTGAGACGGCAAAGAAGACGTCTCAACGAGGGAATCACCGAGTACGATGTGCCACAGAAGAGCCGGAACAGAGTTTGACAGAATCCGGCCAAATTTTAGAAGAACTCCGGCGTATCCTTCGTGATCGTCCATCGCAAGGAAGAGGACCTACGTGCTGGAACTGCGGTGAATCGGGTCACGCCAAGAAGACAACCCAGAGAGCAGCCGGAAAACTAGAGTGGGTCGGCCAGAAGGGGCAAAAGTCGACCTATACTAATAGTGCCCCGGAGATAACCATCCGTGCTGCATCACCGACTAATGCGATGAACAGTATTTATATCGATGGTAAAATAAATAAACGAATCTTCCAGATACTGATCGATACGGGAGCAACAAAAACAATTGTGCGGCCCGACGTAGTGCGAGGATGTGGAAAAATATCTCCCGTAGCGATGCGTCTTCGAACAGCAACTGGCGAAGAAATCCCTACGAATGGAAATGTTTCTGTGAACATTGAAATAGGAAGCAAGCTATTCAACCATCAAGTAATTGTGGCCGACATCGCCGACGACGTTATCCTGGGAATGGACGTTATAAGAAAATACGGGTTCCATTTGGATATGAAAAATGATGTACTTAGAGTCGATGGTGAAGAAATTCCATTTCATTCGTCGGGAGACGTAGCGGTACGGGTTTTGTTGACCGAAGATGTCATCCTACCCGGAAGAACAGAGAGCATCGTGATGGGACGCCTGGATGGAGATCTCCGGAAGGGCTATATTCGCGCCATCGAACCGACCAACAATGGAGCACTCGGTAAAGGTTTGTTGGTTGGTAAGGCTCTAGTAAAGGTTATGGATACAGTCCCGGTAAGAATCCTTAACATCAATCCTGACTCGGCAAGTTTGAAGAAAAATACGGTGGTGGGACAATGTACGCCGGTATCCCACATTGCGAGATGTTTTGGAAATACCGAAGAAAGTCCTAAAAATAAATGTCCCCAACAATTATTAAACATGCTGACTTCTTCGTGCAAAAATCTTGACCAACGCAAAGTAAACGAGGTGAAGAAGTTAATCCAGCAGTACCACGACGTGTTCGCCTTGGACGAAATTTCTAAAGGACGAACTCAAGTGGTAAAACACAAAATCAATGTTGGAAATGCCCAACCCATAAGACAACATCCGAGACGACTTCCATTGGCTAAACGTGAAGAAGCCGAAAAGATTATTACGGATATGGAAAAGCAGGGGGTGATCGAACCCTCAAGCAGCCCGTGGGCGTCTCCAGTCGTACTAGTAAAGAAGAAGGATGGGTCTACAAGATTTTGTGTTGACTATAGACAACTGAACGCAGTAACAAAGAAGGACAGCTACCCTTTGCCCCGAATTGACGACACTTTGGATACTCTCTCCGGTTCAAAATGGTTTTCTACTCTGGATTTGAAAAGTGGATATTGGCAAGTCGATTTGGAACCTAGCGACCGGGAGAAAACTGCGTTTACCGTCGGAAATGGATTATGGCAATTCACCGTAATGCCCTTTGGATTGTGCAACGCTCCGGCCACCTTCGAGCGCTTGATGGAAACGATTTTGCGAGGATTGTCATGGAAAACGTGTCTAGTGTATTTGGACGACATAATTGTGGTTGGTAAATCATTTGAGGAGCACGTGAAAAATTTGGAAGAAGTGTTTCAACGATTGAGAGGAGCTAATCTCAAGTTGAGCCCGAAGAAGTGCCACATATTTGGGACAGAAGTAAAATACTTAGGACACGTTGTATCCAGAAGCGGTGTAAAGGCTGATCCAGACAAAATCAAAGCAGTAGCAGAATGGCCAATTCCAAAGGACCAACATCAGCTCCGCAGTTTTCTTGGGTTGTGTACGTATTACCGACGTTTTGTCCCCGGGTTTGCTAATATTGCAAAACCTTTGACCAAGTTGACCGAAAATGGACGCAATTACGTCTGGACTGAAGATTGTAGCAGAGCTTTTAAACAGCTGAAGCAATCTTTAGTCAGCGCGCCTATTTTGAGCTATCCCCAAGCGGACGGCAAATTTGTATTGGACACCGATGCAAGCAACTTGGCCATAGGAGGTGTTCTTTCTCAAATTCAAAATGGACAAGAAAAAGTTATCGGTTACTTCAGCAAGGTCTTGTCAAAGCCTGAAAGAAACTACTGCGTGACCAGGAGGGAGCTGTTAGCCGTTGTCAAGTCCGCGGAACACTTTTACAAGTATTTGTACGGCCGAAAGTTTCAGCTAAGAACGGACCATGCCGCGCTAAAATGGCTTCTACAGTTTAAAAATCCAGAAGGACAAGTGGCAAGGTGGATTGAGCGACTGCAGGAATATGACTTCGACACCGAACATCGTGCAGGTACAAATCATCGTAACGCAGACGCCTTGTCCAGACGACCATGTTCAATAAACTGCAATCATTGCTCACGGATGGAAGAAAAAGTCAATCTTCTCCGAAGAACTACTGTTACCGATGACAATTGGCAGCCCGAACAGTTGCTTCGGGAGCAAGAAAACGATCCCGACCTGAAATTTATTTTGGACTGGAAGATCGAAGGACAACGGCCAACTTGGGAAGAAGTAAGCGCCCTGAATAGTGACGTCAAAACGTATTGAGCCCAGTGGGACTCTTTGAAACTAGAAGATGGTCTTCTGAAGCGATCCCTGGAGAACGACGATGGCACCGAGTGTAAACTCCAGCTCGTAGTGCCGAAAAGCCGAGTGTCAGAAGTGTTGCAGCATTTGCATGACGGAACTTCGGGAGGACACTTCGGCATAAAGAAGACCCTAGGGAAAGTTAGGGAAAGGTTCTATTGGGTGAATTGCAAAGAAGACGTCAAGGAGTGGTGCCGTAAGTGCACGCTATGTGCATCGAAAAACGGACCATTGGGAAGGCGCAAGGCACCCATGAGACAATATAATGTGGGAAGTCTATTTGAGAGAGTGGCAATCGACATCGCGGGTCCATTTCCTGAAACCGACGCCGGTAACAAGTATATTTTGGTGGCAATGGATTATTTCACTAAATGGACCGAGGCCTATGCAATACCTAACCAAGAGGCTGCTACTGTCGCGGACGTACTAGTGAAAGAGCTTTTCTGCCGATTTGGAGTCCCTCTAGAGCTGCATTCCGATCAAGGTCGAAATTTTGAATCGGCCTTATTCCAGAACGTTTGTCGTATGTTAAACATTAACAAGACCAGAACAACACCTCTTCATCCTCAATCAGATGGCATGGTCGAACGAATGAACCGAACAATGGGAAGATACCTTGCTAAGGTAGTCTCAGAACATCAACGGGACTGGGACCAATATTTGCATCTGTTCCTGATGAGTTACCGGTCATCCGTTCACGAAACCACCGGACAAACGCCAGCTTGTATAATGTTTGGACGTGAAGTACGCTTGCCATGCGACCTTCAGTTTGGAAGTAAACCTGGAGAAGAAGTTGCTGGAGATGACTATGTAGGCAAGCTGAAGAAGAAAATGCACGACATCCACGACACCGTTCGAAAGAATATCCAGCTGGCCAGCGATCGGATGAAAACCCAGTATGACGTAAAGGCAAAAGAAGGGGGTTTTCAGCCTGGTGATTTGGTGTGGCTCCATAATCCACAGAGAAAACGTGGATTGTCGCCAAAGCTGCAAAGACAGTGGGAAGGTCCATATGAAATAGTTAACAGAATCAACGATGTTATATATCGAATCAGAAGACCACCAAGAGGCAAGCCAAAAGTGGTTCACGTCAATCGATTAGCCCCGTATGTCGGTGACAACAACAGCGATTCCGAGGAAGATGGCGAAATAAGAACAATAACCAACAGACCTAGAAGCCACCACCAAGAATCAAATTTCGAGGAGTTTATGTCCACCTACAAAGGTACCACTAAAGCAAGATTTGGAGTCACAACTGAAGTGCAACAAGATCTTTTTGCGGTACCAGAGGACTACTCCCTCGCGCACTGCGTGGCCCAAGATCTTCGCATGTCCCGTGGAATTGCCGTTGTATTCAAAAAGAAGTTTGGACGTCTGCATGAGCTTCAATCACAACAACTTGCTGTCGGTAAAATTCTGAAGCTACGTGACCAACAACGATCGATTTACTATTTGGTAACCAAGAGGTTCTCCCATCAAAAACCCACATATAAGGACCTATGGAAGACTTTGTTGGAGCTTCGTAGAGATATGCTAAGCCGTAACACCAAGAAGCTAGCGGTGCCCAAGCTTGGCTGCGGTTTAGACCAATTGGACTGGAGGACTGTCCGCAATATGCTAGAAGTCGTGTTCCGGGGAACCGGAGTTCAAGTGTTGGTCTGCAGCTACAACCTAAGCGATATACCAAGAGGACAGAAAAGTGTTGACTGTTATTTCTACCGCCAAGGAGTATGTAGAAATGGTGCTAACTGTCGGTACCGCCACGACCCCTTCTATAGATGTGAAGTCTCCACTGTTCTGGGACAGAACAGATTTAAGGAGGGGGCAGTGTTACGAAATAGAGCTAATTCTATGTGATGACTAATGTATGATGTCATGTAATGATGAGTCATACATAATAACATTGTTTGTCATCCAAATATTGCTTATTCTGCAGTCTAGATACTTCCAGAAGTATATAGAAATTAATAGAAGTTTCTGGAAGTTTATGGAAGTTTCTAGTAAGATGCATTTAGATATAAATACAGAATCATTTCCTGCGACGGACAATTCGAGTTTAGACTTGCAAGTGTCAACATAAATAAAGTGTAATAGTGATACCGAGTGTTATATAAATATAGTGCTATAGTTTAAATAAATATTGACTAATTGTTAATTATTTGTATTAGTGTAATTTAGTATTAGTGTTATTAGTGTAGTGTTTATTCTGTTATCATTAACTTTACCTGTAAATACATCTTTAGCTCTTTTGAAATTAAATAAAAGTTTTAATTTTCGTTACAATATTTTAGGATTTATGCGTCTTTAAAGTTGGAAATATTTGAATGTCATTTTGAACCACTTACGAGCGTTTTCATCAAACTATACCGCGTTTTTCGAACTCCTCGCATCAAAGCACGTCGGTTTTGGTCAAAAAAAGACCATTTTAATTTTTGGCGATTTTTGAAAAAAACGTAAGATTAACCCCTTTGGTGTTTTTTGACCCCAAAAATCGAAAGTTTCAAATCCAAGCATTTTTTGGCGTTTTCCTATGCAGTTTTTTGAGATAAATCTGACCCAGGTAGATTTTCCGCAAGTATGATATTTTAGGATTTATGCGTCTTTCAAGTTGGAAATATTTGAACGTCATTTTGAACCGCTTACGAGCGTTTTCATCAAACTATACCGCGTTTTTCGAACTCCTCGCATCAAAGCACGTCGGTTTTGGTCAAAAAAAGACCATTTTAATTTTTGGCGATTTTTGAAAAAAACGTAAGGTTTAACCCCTTTGGTGTTTTTTGACCCCAAAAATCGAAAGTTTCAAATCCAAGCATTTTTTGGCGTTTTCCTATGCAGTTTTTAGAGATAAATCTGACCCAGGTAGATTTTCCGCAAGTATGATTTTTTAGGATTTATGCGTCTTTCAAGTTGGAAATATTTGAACGTCATTTTGAACCGCTTACGAGCGTTTTCATCAAACTATACCGCGTTTTTCGAACTCCTCGCATCAAAGCACGTCGGTTTTGGTCAAAAAAAGACCATTTTAATTTTTGGCGATTTTTGAAAAAAACGTAAGATTAACCCCTTTGGTGTTTTTTGACCCCAAAAATCGAAAGTTTCAAATCCAAGCATTTTTTGGCGTTTTCCTATGCAGTTTTTAGAGATAAATTGACTGACGCAGGTAGATTTGCCGTAAGTATGATATTTTAGGATTTATGCGTCTTTAAAGTTGGAAATATTTGAACGTCATTTTGAACCACTTACGAGCGTTTTCATCAAACTATACCGCGTTTTTCGAACTCCTCGCATCAAAGCACGTCGGTTTTGGTCAAAAAAAGACCATTTTAATTTTTGGCGATTTTTGAAAAAAACGTAAGATTAACCCCTTTGGTGTTTTTTGACCCCAAAAATCGAAAGTTTCAAATCCAAGCATTTTTTGGCGTTTTCCTATGCAGTTTTTAGAGATAAATTGACTGACGCAGGTAGATTTGCCGTAAGTATGATATTTTAGGATTTATGCGTCTTTAAAGTTGGAAATATTTGAACGTCATTTTGAACCACTTACGAGCGTTTTCATCAAACTATACCGCAAACTAGCCCCTTTGGTGTTTTTTGACCCCAAAAATCGAAAGTTTCAAATCCAAGCATTTTTTGGCGATTTCCTATGCAGTTTTTTGAGATAAATCGACTGACGCAGGTAGATTTGCCGTAAATATGATATTTTAGGATTTATGCGTCTTTAAAGTTGGAAATATTTGAATGTCATTTTGAACCACTTACGAGCGTTTTCATCAAACTATACCGCGTTTTTCGAACTCCTCGCATCAAAGCACGTCGGTTTTGGTCAAAAAAAGACCATTTTAATTTTTGGCGATTTATGAAAGAAACGTAAGATTAACCCCTTTGGTGTTTTTTGACCCCAAAAATCGAAAGTTTCAAATCCAAGCATTTTTTGGCGTTTTCCTATGCAGTTTTTAGAGATAAATTGACTGACGCAGGTAGATTTGCCGTAAGTATGATATTTTAGGATTTATGCGTCTTTAAAGTTGGAAATATTTGAACGTCATTTTGAACCACTTACGAGCGTTTTCATCAAACTATACCGCAAACTAGCCCCTTTGGTGTTTTTTGACCCCAAAAATCGAAAGTTTCAAATCCAAGCATTTTTTGGCGATTTCCTATGCAGTTTTTTGAGATAAATCGACTGACGCAGGTAGATTTGCCGTAAATATGATATTTTAGGATTTATGCGTCTTTAAAGTTGGAAATATTTGAATGTCATTTTGAACCACTTACGAGCGTTTTCATCAAACTATACCGCGTTTTTCGAACTCCTCGCATCAAAGCACGTCGGTTTTGGTCAAAAAAAGACCATTTTAATTTTTGGCGATTTTTGAAAAAAACGTAAGATTAACCCCTTTGGTGTTTTTTGACCCCAAAAATCGAAAGTTTCAAATCCAAGCATTTTTTGGCGTTTTCCTATGCAGTTTTTTGAGATAAATCGACTGACGCAGGTAGATTTGCCTTAAGTATGATATTTTAGGATTTATGCGTCTTTAAAGTTGTAAATATTTGAACGTCATTTTGAACCACTTACGAGCGTTTTTATCAAACTATACCGCGTTTTTCGAACTCCTCGCATCAAAGCACGTCGGTTTTGGTCAAAAAAAGACCATTTTAATTTTTTGGGATTTTTGAAAAAAACGTAAGGTTAACCGCTTTGGTGTTTTTTGACCCCAAAAATCGAAAGTTTCAAATCCAAGCATTTTTTGGCGTTTTCCTATGCAGTTTTTTGAGATAAATCTGACCCAGGTAGATTTTCCGCAAGTATGATATTTTAGGATTTATGCGTCTTTCAAGTTGGAAATATTTGAACGTCATTTTGAACCACTTACGAGCTTTTTCATCAAACTATACCGCGTTTTTCGAACTCCTCGCATCAAAGCACGTCGGTTTTGGTCAAAAAAAGACCATTTTAATTTTTGGCGATTTTTGAAAAAAACGTAAGGTTTAACCCCTTTGGTGTTTTTTGACCCCAAAAATCGAAAGTTTCAAATCCAAGCATTTTTTGGCGTTTTCCAATGCAAATTTTTGAGATAAATCGACTGACGCAGGTAGATTTGCCGTAAGTATAATATTTTAGGATTTATGCGTCTTTAAAGTTGGAAATATTTGAACGTCATTTTGAACCACTTACGAGCGTTTTCATCAAACTATACCGCGTTTTTCGAACTCCTCGCATCAAAGCACGTCGGTTTTGGTCAAAAAAAGACCATTTTACTTTTTGGCGATTTTTGAAAAAAACGTAAGGTAACCCCTTTGGTGTTTTTGACCCCAAAAATCAAAAGTTTCATATCCAAGCATTTTTTGGCGTTTTCTTATGCAGTTTTTTGAGATAAATCGACTGACGCAGGTAGATTTGCCGTTAGTATAATATTTTAGGATTTATGCGTCTTTAAAGTTGGAAATATTTGAACGTCATTTTGAACCACTTACGAGCGTTTTCATCAAACTATACCGCAAACTAGCCCCTTTGGTGTTTTTTGACCCCAAAAATCGAAAGTTTCAAATCCAAGCATTTTTTGGCGATTTCCTATGCAGTTTTTTGAGATAAATCGACTGACGCAGGTAGATTTGCCGTAAATATGATATTTTAGGATTTATGCGTCTTTAAAGTTGGAAATATTTGAATGTCATTTTGAACCACTTACGAGCGTTTTCATCAAACTATACCGCGTTTTTCGAACTCCTCGCATCAAAGCACGTCGGTTTTGGTCAAAAAAAGACCATTTTAATTTTTGGCAATTTTTGAAAAAAACGTAAGATTAACCCCTTTGGTGTTTTTTGACCTCAAAAATCGAAAGTTTCAAATCCAAGCATTTTTTGGCGTTTTCCTATGCAGTTTTTTGAGATAAATCGACTGACGCAGGTAGATTTGCCGTAAGTATGATATTTTAGGATTTATGCGTCTTTAAAGTTGTAAATATTTGAACGTCATTTTGAACCACTTACGAGCGTTTTCATCAAACTATACCGCAAACTAGCCCCTTTGGTATTTTTTGACCCCAAAAATCGAAAGTTTCAAATCCAAGCATTTTTTGGCGATTTCCTATGCAATTTTTTGAGATAAATCGACTGACGCAGGTAGATTTGCCGTAAATATGATATTTTAGGATTTATGCGTCTTTAAAGTTGGAAATATTTGAATGTCATTTTGAACCACTTACGAGCGTTTACATCAAACTATACCGCGTTTTTCGAACTCCTCGCATCAAAGCACGTCGGTTTTGATCAAAAAAAGACCATTTTAATTTTTGGCGATTTTTGAAAAAAACGTAAGATTAACCCCTTTGGTGTTTTTTGACCCCAAAAATCGAAAGTTTCAAATCCAAGCATTTTTTGGCGTTTTCCTATGCAGTTTTTTGAGATAAATCGACTGACGCAGGTAGATTTGCCGTAAGTATGATATTTTAGGATTTATGCGTCTTTAAAGTTGTAAATATTTGAACGTCATTTTGAACCACTTACGAGCGTTTTTATCAAACTATACCGCGTTTTTCGAACTCCTCGCATCAAAGCACGTCGGTTTTGGTCAAAAAAAGACCATTTTAATTTTTGGCGATTTTTGAAAAAAACGTAAGGTTAACCCCTTTGGTGTTTTTTGACCCCAAAAATCGAAAGTTTCAAATCCAAGCATTTTTTGGCGTTTTCCTATGCAGTTTTTTGAGATAAATCTGACCCAGGTAGATTTTCCGCAAGTATGATATTTTAGGATTTATGCGTCTTTCAAGTTGGAAATATTTGAACGTCATTTTGAACCGCTTACGAGCGTTTTCATCAAACTATACCTCGTTTTTCGAACTCCTCGCATCAAAGCACGTCGGTTTTGGTCAAAAAAAGACCATTTTAATTTTTGGCGATTTTTGAAAAAAACGTAAGGTTTAACCCCTTTGGTGTTTTTTGTCCCCAAAAATCGAAAGTTTCAAAACCAAGCATTTTTTGGCGATTTCCTATGCAGTTTTTTGAGATAAATCGACTGACGCAGGTAGATTTGCCGTAAATATGATATTTTAGGATTTATGCGTCTTTAAAGTTGGAAATATTTGAATGTCATTTTGAACCACTTACGAGCGTTTTCATCAAACTATACCGCGTTTTTCGAACTCCTCGCATCAAAGCACGTCGGTTTTGGTCAAAAAAAGACCATTTTAATTTTTGGCGATTTTTGAAAAAAACGTAAGATTAACCCCTTTGGTGTTTTTTGACCCCAAAAATCGAAAGTTTCAAATCCAAGCATTTTTTGGCGTTTTCCTATGCAGTTTTTAGAGATAAATTGACTGACGCAGGTAGATTTGCCGTAAGTATGATATTTTAGGATTTATGCGTCTTTAAAGTTGGAAATATTTGAACGTCATTTTGAACCACTTACGAGCGTTTTCATCAAACTATACCGCAAACTAGCCCCTTTGGTGTTTTTTGAACCCAAAAATCGAAAGTTTCAAATCCAAGCATTTTTTGGCGATTTCCTATGCAGTTTTTTGAGATAAATCGACTGACGCAGGTAGATTTGCCGTAAGTATAATATTATAGGATTTATGCGTCTTTAAAGTTAGAAATATTTGAACGTCATTTTGAACCACTTACGAGCGTTTTCATCAAACTATACCGCGTTTTTCGAACTCCTCGCATCAAAGCACGTCGGTTTTGGTCAAAAAAAGACCATTTTAATTTTTGGCGATTTTTGAAAAAAACGTAAGGTTAACCCCTATGGTGTTTTTTGACCCCAAAATTCGAAAGTTTCAAATCCAAGCATTTTTTGGCGTTTTCCTATGCAGTTTTTAGAGATAAATCGACTGACGCAGGTAGTTTTGCCGTAAGTATGATATTTTAGGATTTATGCGTCTTTAAAGTTGGAAATATTTGAACGTCATTTTGAACCACTTACGAGCGTTTTCATCAAACTATACCGCGTTTTTCGAACTCCTCGCATCAAAGCACGTCGGTTTTGGTCAAAAAAAGACCATTTTAATTTTTGGCGATTTTTGAAAAAAACGTAAGATTAACCCCTTTGGTGTTTTTTGACCCCAAAAATCGAAAGTTTCAAATCCAAGCATTTTTTGGCGATTTCCTATGCAGTTTTTTGAGATAAATCGACTGACGCAGGTAGATTTGCCGTAAATATGATATTTTAGGATTTATGCGTCTTTAAAGTTGGAAATATTTGAATGTCATTTTGAACCACTTACGAGCGTTTTCATCAAACTATACCGCGTTTTTCGAACTCCTCGCATCAAAGCACGTCGGTTTTGGTAAAAAAAAGACCATCTTAATTTTTGGCAATTTTTGAAAAAAACGTAAGGTTAACCCCTTTGGTGTTTTTTGACCCCAAAAATCGAAAGTTTCAAATCCAAGCATTTTTTGGCGTTTTCCTATGCAGTTTTTTGAGATAAATCTGACCCAGGTAGATTTTCCGCAAGTATGATTTTTTAGGATTTATGCGTCTTTCAAGTTGGAAATATTTGAACGTCATTTTGAACCGCTTACGAGCGTTTTCATCAAACTATACCGCGTTTTTCGAACTCCTCGCATCAAAGCACGTCGGTTTTGGTCAAAAAAAGACCATTTTAATTTTTGGCGATTTTTGAAAAAAACGTAAGATTAACCCCTTTGGTGTTTTTTGACCCCAAAAATCGAAAGTTTCAAATCCAAGCATTTTTTGGCGTTTTCCTATGCAGTTTTTTGAGATAAATCGACTGACGCAGGTAGATTTGCCGTAAATATGATATTTTAGGATTTATGCGTCTTTAAAGTTGGAAATATTTGAATGTCATTTTGAACCACTTACGAGCGTTTTCATCAAACTATACCGCGTTTTTCGAACTCCTCGCATCAAAGCACGTCGGTTTTGGTCAAAAAAAGACCATTTTAATTTTTGGCGATTTTTAAAAAAAACGTAAGATTAACCCCTTTGGTGTTTTTTGACCCCAAAAATCGAAAGTTTCAAATCCAAGCATTTTTTGGCGTTTTCCTATGCAGTTTTTAGAGATAAATTGACTGACGCAGGTAGATTTGCCGTAAGTATGATATTTTAGGATTTATGCGTCTTTAAAGTTGGAAATATTTGAACGTCATTTTGAACCACTTACGAGCGTTTTCATCAAACTATACCGCGTTTTTCGAACTCCTCGCATCAAAGCACGTCGGTTTTGGTCAAAAAAAGACCATTTTAATTTTTGGCGATTTTTGAAAAAAACGTAAGATTAACCCCTTTGGTGTTTTTTGACCCCAAAAATCGAAAGTTTCAAATCCAAGCATTTTTTGGCGTTTTCCTATGCAGTTTTTTGAGATAAATCGACTGACGCAGGTAGATTTGCCGTAAATATGATATTTTAGGATTTATGCGTCTTTAAAGTTGGAAATATTTGAATGTCATTTTGAACCACTTACGAGCGTTTTCATCAAACTATACCGCGTTTTTCGAACTCCTCGCATCAAAGCACGTCGGTTTTGGTCAAAAAAAGACCATTTTAATTTTTGGCGATTTTTGAAAAAAACGTAAGATTAACCCCTTTGGTGTTTTTTGACCCCAAAAATCGAAAGTTTCAAATCCAAGCATTTTTTGGCGTTTTCCTATGCAGTTTTTAGAGATAAATTGACTGACGCAGGTAGATTTGCCGTAAGTATGATATTTTAGGATTTATGCGTCTTTAAAGTTGGAAATATTTGAACGTCATTTTGAACCACTTACGAGCGTTTTCATCAAACTATACCGCAAACTAGCCCCTTTGGTGTTTTTTGACCCCAAAAATCGAAAGTTTCAAATCCAAGCATTTTTTGGCGATTTCCTATGCAGTTTTTTGAGATAAATCGACTGACGCAGGTAGATTTGCCGTAAATATGATATTTTAGGATTTATGCGTCTTTAAAGTTGGAAATATTTGAATGTCATTTTGAACCACTTACGAGCGTTTTCATCAAACTATACCGCGTTTTTCGAACTCCTCGCATCAAAGCACGTCGGTTTTGGTCAAAAAAAGACCATTTTAATTTTTGGCGATTTATGAAAGAAACGTAAGATTAACCCCTTTGGTGTTTTTTGACCCCAAAAATCGAAAGTTTCAAATCCAAGCATTTTTTGGCGTTTTCCTATGCAGTTTTTAGAGATAAATTGACTGACGCAGGTAGATTTGCCGTAAGTATGATATTTTAGGATTTATGCGTCTTTAAAGTTGGAAATATTTGAACGTCATTTTGAACCACTTACGAGCGTTTTTATCAAACTATACCGCAAACTAGCCCCTTTGGTGTTTTTTGACCCCAAAAATCGAAAGTTTCAAATCCAAGCATTTTTTGGCGATTTCCTATGCAGTTTTTTGAGATAAATCGACTGACGCAGGTAGATTTGCCGTAAATATGATATTTTAGGATTTATGCGTCTTTAAAGTTGGAAATATTTGAATGTCATTTTGAACCACTTACGAGCGTTTTCATCAAACTATACCGCGTTTTTCGAACTCCTCGCATCAAAGCACGTCGGTTTTGGTCAAAAAAAGACCATTTTAATTTTTGGCGATTTTTGAAAAAAACGTAAGATTAACCCCTTTGGTGTTTTTTGACCCCAAAAATCGAAAGTTTCAAATCCAAGCATTTTTTGGCGTTTTCCTATGCAGTTTTTTGAGATAAATCGACTGACGCAGGTAGATTTGCCTTAAGTATGATATTTTAGGATTTATGCGTCTTTAAAGTTGTAAATATTTGAACGTCATTTTGAACCACTTACGAGCGTTTTTATCAAACTATACCGCGTTTTTCGAACTCCTCGCATCAAAGCACGTCGGTTTTGGTCAAAAAAAGACCATTTTAATTTTTTGGGATTTTTGAAAAAAACGTAAGGTTAACCGCTTTGGTGTTTTTTGACCCCAAAAATCGAAAGTTTCAAATCCAAGCATTTTTTGGCGTTTTCCTATGCAGTTTTTTGAGATAAATCTGACCCAGGTAGATTTTCCGCAAGTATGATATTTTAGGATTTATGCGTCTTTCAAGTTGGAAATATTTGAACGTCATTTTGAACCACTTACGAGCTTTTTCATCAAACTATACCGCGTTTTTCGAACTCCTCGCATCAAAGCACGTCGGTTTTGGTCAAAAAAAGACCATTTTAATTTTTGGCGATTTTTGAAAAAAACGTAAGGTTTAACCCCTTTGGTGTTTTTTGACCCCAAAAATCGAAAGTTTCAAATCCAAGCATTTTTTGGCGTTTTCCAATGCAAATTTTTGAGATAAATCGACTGACGCAGGTAGATTTGCCGTAAGTATAATATTTTAGGATTTATGCGTCTTTAAAGTTGGAAATATTTGAACGTCATTTTGAACCACTTACGAGCGTTTTCATCAAACTATACCGCGTTTTTCGAACTCCTCGCATCAAAGCACGTCGGTTTTGGTCAAAAAAAGACCATTTTACTTTTTGGCGATTTTTGAAAAAAACGTAAGGTAACCCCTTTGGTGTTTTTGACCCCAAAAATCAAAAGTTTCATATCCAAGCATTTTTTGGCGTTTTCTTATGCAGTTTTTTGAGATAAATCGACTGACGCAGGTAGATTTGCCGTTAGTATAATATTTTAGGATTTATGCGTCTTTAAAGTTGGAAATATTTGAACGTCATTTTGAACCACTTACGAGCGTTTTCATCAAACTATACCGCAAACTAGCCCCTTTGGTGTTTTTTGACCCCAAAAATCGAAAGTTTCAAATCCAAGCATTTTTTGGCGATTTCCTATGCAGTTTTTTGAGATAAATCGACTGACGCAGGTAGATTTGCCGTAAATATGATATTTTAGGATTTATGCGTCTTTAAAGTTGGAAATATTTGAATGTCATTTTGAACCACTTACGAGCGTTTTCATCAAACTATACCGCGTTTTTCGAACTCCTCGCATCAAAGCACGTCGGTTTTGGTCAAAAAAAGACCATTTTAATTTTTGGCAATTTTTGAAAAAAACGTAAGATTAACCCCTTTGGTGTTTTTTGACCTCAAAAATCGAAAGTTTCAAATCCAAGCATTTTTTGGCGTTTTCCTATGCAGTTTTTTGAGATAAATCGACTGACGCAGGTAGATTTGCCGTAAGTATGATATTTTAGGATTTATGCGTCTTTAAAGTTGTAAATATTTGAACGTCATTTTGAACCACTTACGAGCGTTTTCATCAAACTATACCGCAAACTAGCCCCTTTGGTATTTTTTGACCCCAAAAATCGAAAGTTTCAAATCCAAGCATTTTTTGGCGATTTCCTATGCAATTTTTTGAGATAAATCGACTGACGCAGGTAGATTTGCCGTAAATATGATATTTTAGGATTTATGCGTCTTTAAAGTTGGAAATATTTGAATGTCATTTTGAACCACTTACGAGCGTTTACATCAAACTATACCGCGTTTTTCGAACTCCTCGCATCAAAGCACGTCGGTTTTGATCAAAAAAAGACCATTTTAATTTTTGGCGATTTTTGAAAAAAACGTAAGATTAACCCCTTTGGTGTTTTTTGACCCCAAAAATCGAAAGTTTCAAATCCAAGCATTTTTTGGCGTTTTCCTATGCAGTTTTTTGAGATAAATCGACTGACGCAGGTAGATTTGCCGTAAGTATGATATTTTAGGATTTATGCGTCTTTAAAGTTGTAAATATTTGAACGTCATTTTGAACCACTTACGAGCGTTTTTATCAAACTATACCGCGTTTTTCGAACTCCTCGCATCAAAGCACGTCGGTTTTGGTCAAAAAAAGACCATTTTAATTTTTGGCGATTTTTGAAAAAAACGTAAGGTTAACCCCTTTGGTGTTTTTTGACCCCAAAAATCGAAAGTTTCAAATCCAAGCATTTTTTGGCGTTTTCCTATGCAGTTTTTTGAGATAAATCTGACCCAGGTAGATTTTCCGCAAGTATGATATTTTAGGATTTATGCGTCTTTCAAGTTGGAAATATTTGAACGTCATTTTGAACCGCTTACGAGCGTTTTCATCAAACTATACCTCGTTTTTCGAACTCCTCGCATCAAAGCACGTCGGTTTTGGTCAAAAAAAGACCATTTTAATTTTTGGCGATTTTTGAAAAAAACGTAAGGTTTAACCCCTTTGGTGTTTTTTGTCCCCAAAAATCGAAAGTTTCAAAACCAAGCATTTTTTGGCGATTTCCTATGCAGTTTTTTGAGATAAATCGACTGACGCAGGTAGATTTGCCGTAAATATGATATTTTAGGATTTATGCGTCTTTAAAGTTGGAAATATTTGAATGTCATTTTGAACCACTTACGAGCGTTTTCATCAAACTATACCGCGTTTTTCGAACTCCTCGCATCAAAGCACGTCGGTTTTGGTCAAAAAAAGACCATTTTAATTTTTGGCGATTTTTGAAAAAAACGTAAGATTAACCCCTTTGGTGTTTTTTGACCCCAAAAATCGAAAGTTTCAAATCCAAGCATTTTTTGGCGTTTTCCTATGCAGTTTTTAGAGATAAATTGACTGACGCAGGTAGATTTGCCGTAAGTATGATATTTTAGGATTTATGCGTCTTTAAAGTTGGAAATATTTGAACGTCATTTTGAACCACTTACGAGCGTTTTCATCAAACTATACCGCAAACTAGCCCCTTTGGTGTTTTTTGACCCCAAAAATCGAAAGTTTCAAATCCAAGCATTTTTTGGCGATTTCCTATGCAGTTTTTTGAGATAAATCGACTGACGCAGGTAGATTTGCCGTAAATATGATATTTTAGGATTTATGCGTCTTTAAAGTTGGAAATATTTGAATGTCATTTTGAACCACTTACGAGCGTTTTCATCAAACTATACCGCGTTTTTCGAACTCCTCGCATCAAAGCACGTCGGTTTTGATCAAAAAAAGACCATTTTAATTTTTGGCGATTTTTGAAAAAAACGTAAGATTAACCCCTTTGGTGTTTTTTGACCCCAAAAATCGAAAGTTTCAAATCCAAGCATTTTTTGGCGTTTTCCTATGCAGTTTTTTGAGATAAATCGACTGACGCAGGTAGATTTGCCGTAAGTATGATATTTTAGGATTTATGCGGCTTTAAAGTTGTAAATATTTGAACGTCATTTTGAACCACTTACGAGCGTTTTTATCAAACTATACCGCGTTTTTCGAACTCCTCGCATCAAAGCACGTCGGTTTTGGTCAAAAAAAGACCATTTTAATTTTTGGCGATTTTTGAAAAAAACGTAAGATTAACCCCTTTGGTGTTTTTTGACCCCAAAAATCGAAAGTTTCAAATCCAAGCATTTTTTGGCGTTTTCCTATGCAGTTTTTTGAGATAAATCTGACCCAGGTAGATTTTCCGCAAGTATGATATTTTAGGATTTATGCGTCTTTAAAGTTGGAAATATTTGAACGTCATTTTGAACCACTTACGAGCGTTTTCATCAAACTATACCGCAAACTAGCCCCTTTGGTGTTTTTTGACCCCAAAAATCGAAAGTTTCAAATCCAAGCATTTTTTGGCGATTTCCTATGCAGTTTTTTGAGATAAATCGACTGACGCAGGTAGATTTGCCGTAAATATGATATTTTAGGATTTATGCGTCTTTAAAGTTGGAAATATTTGAATGTCATTTTGAACCACTTACGAGCCTTTTCATCAAACTATACCGCGTTTTTCGAACTCCTCGCATCAAAGCACGTCGGTTTTGGTCAAAAAAAGACCATTTTAATTTTTGGCGATTTTTGAAAAAAACGTAAGATTAACCCCTTTGGTGTTTTTTGACCCCAAAAATCGAAAGTTTCAAATCCAAGCATTTTTTGGCGTTTTCCTATGCAGTTTTTTGAGATAAATCGACTGACGCAGGTAGATTTGCCGTAAGTATGATATTTTAGGATTTATGCGTCTTTAAAGTTGTAAATATTTGAACGTCATTTTGAACCACTTACGAGCGTTTTTATCAAACTATACCGCGTTTTTCGAACTCCTCGCATCAAAGCACGTCGGTTTTGGTCAAAAAAAGACCATTTTAATTTTTGGCGATTTTTGAAAAAAACGTAAGGTTAACCCCTTTGGTGTTTTTTGACCCCAAAAATCGAAAGTTTCAAATCCAAGCATTTTTTGGCGTTTTCCTATGCAGTTTTTTGAGATAAATCGACTGACGCAGGTAGATTTGCCGTAAGTATGATATTTTAGGATTTATGCGTCTTTAAAGTTGTAAATATTTGAACGTCATTTTGAACCACTTACGAGCGTTTTTATCAAACTATACCGCGTTTTTCGAACTCCTCGCATCAAAGCACGTCGGTTTTGGTCAAAAAAAGACCATTTTAATTTTTGGCGATTTTTGAAAAAAACGTAAGGTTAACCCCTTTGGTGTTTTTTGACCCCAAAAATCGAAAGTTTCAAATCCAAGCATTTTTTGGCGTTTTCCTATGCAGTTTTTTGAGATAAATCTGACCCAGGTAGATTTTCCGCAAGTATGATATTTTAGGATTTATGCGTCTTTCAAGTTGGAAATATTTGAACGTCATTTTGAACCGCTTACGAGCGTTTTCATCAAACTATACCTCGTTTTTCGAACTCCTCGCATCAAAGCACGTCGGTTTTGGTCAAAAAAAGACCATTTTAATTTTTGGCGATTTTTGAAAAAAACGTAAGGTTTAACCCCTTTGGTGTTTTTTGACCCCAAAAATCGAAAGTTTCAAAACCAAGCATTTTTTGGCGATTTCCTATGCAGTTTTTTGAGATAAATCGACTGACGCAGGTAGATTTGCCGTAAATATGATATTTTAGGATTTATGCGTCTTTAAAGTTGGAAATATTTGAATGTCATTTTGAACCACTTACGAGCGTTTTCATCAAACTATACCGCGTTTTTCGAACTCCTCGCATCAAAGCACGTCGGTTTTGGTCAAAAAAAGACCATTTTAATTTTTGGCGATTTTTGAAAAAAACGTAAGATTAACCCCTTTGGTGTTTTTTGACCCCAAAAATCGAAAGTTTCAAATCCAAGCATTTTTTGGCGTTTTCCTATGCAGTTTTTAGAGATAAATTGACTGACGCAGGTAGATTTGCCGTAAGTATGATATTTTAGGATTTATGCGTCTTTAATGTTGGAAATATTTGAACGTCATTTTGAACCACTTACGAGCGTTTTCATCAAACTATACCGCAAACTAGCCCCTTTGGTGTTTTTTGACCCCAAAAATCGAAAGTTTCAAATCCAAGCATTTTTTGGCGATTTCCTATGCAGTTTTTTGAGATAAATCGACTGACGCAGGTAGATTTGCCGTAAATATGATATTTTAGGATTTATGCGTCTTTAAAGTTGGAAATATTTGAATGTCATTTTGAACCACTTACGAGCGTTTTCATCAAACTATACCGCGTTTTTCGAACTCCTCGCATCAAAGCACGTCGGTTTTGGTCAAAAAAAGACCATTTTAATTTTTGGCGATTTTTGAAAAAAACGTAAGATTAACCCCTTTGGTGTTTTTTGACCCCAAAAATCGAAAGTTTCAAATCCAAGCATTTTTTGGCGTTTTCCTATGCAGTTTTTTGAGATAAATCGACTGACGCAGGTAGATTTGCCGTAAGTATGATATTTTAGGATTTATGCGTCTTTAAAGTTGTAAATATTTGAACGTCATTTTGAACCACTTACGAGCGTTTTTATCAAACTATACCGCGTTTTTCGAACTCCTCGCATCAAAGCACGTCGGTTTTGGTCAAAAAAAGACCATTTTAATTTTTGGCGATTTTTGAAAAAAACGTAAGGTTAACCCCTTTGGTGTTTTTTGACCCCAAAAATCGAAAGTTTCAAATCCAAGCATTTTTTGGCGTTTTCCTATGCAGTTTTTTGAGATAAATCTGACCCAGGTAGATTTTCCGCAAGTATGATATTTTAGGATTTATGCGTCTTTAAAGTTGGAAATATTTGAACGTCATTTTGAACCACTTACGAGCGTTTTCATCAAACTATACCGCAAACTAGCCCCTTTGGTGTTTTTTGACCCCAAAAATCGAAAGTTTCAAATCCAAGCATTTTTTGGCGATTTCCTATGCAGTTTTTTGAGATAAATCGACTGACGCAGGTAGATTTGCCGTAAATATGATATTTTAGGATTTATGCGTCTTTAAAGTTGGAAATATTTGAATGTCATTTTGAACCACTTACGAGCGTTTTCATCAAACTATACCGCGTTTTTCGAACTCCTCGCATCAAAGCACGTCGGTTTTGATCAAAAAAAGACCATTTTAATTTTTGGCGATTTTTGAAAAAAACGTAAGATTAACCCCTTTGGTGTTTTTTGACCCCAAAAATCGAAAGTTTCAAATCCAAGCATTTTTTGGCGTTTTCCTATGCAGTTTTTTGAGATAAATCGACTGACGCAGGTAGATTTGCCGTAAGTATGATATTTTAGGATTTATGCGGCTTTAAAGTTGTAAATATTTGAACGTCATTTTGAACCACTTACGAGCGTTTTTATCAAACTATACCGCGTTTTTCGAACTCCTCGCATCAAAGCACGTCGGTTTTGGTCAAAAAAAGACCATTTTAATTTTTGGCGATTTTTGAAAAAAACGTAAGATTAACCCCTTTGGTGTTTTTTGACCCCAAAAATCGAAAGTTTCAAATCCAAGCATTTTTTGGCGTTTTCCTATGCAGTTTTTTGAGATAAATCGACTGACGCAGGTAGATTTGCCTTAAGTATGATATTTTAGGATTTATGCGTCTTTAAAGTTGTAAATATTTGAACGTCATTTTGAACCACTTACGAGCGTTTTTATCAAACTATACCGCGTTTTTCGAACTCCTCGCATCAAAGCACGTCGGTTTTGGTCAAAAAAAGACCATTTTAATTTTTGGCGATTTTTGAAAAAAACGTAAGGTTAACCGCTTTGGTGTTTTTTGACCCCAAAAATCGAAAGTTTCAAATCCAAGCATTTTTTGGCGTTTTCCTATGCAGTTTTTTGAGATAAATCTGACCCAGGTAGATTTTCCGCAAGTATGATATTTTAGGATTTATGCGTCTTTAAAGTTGGAAATATTTGAACGTCATTTTGAACCACTTACGAGCGTTTTCATCAAACTATACCGCAAACTAGCCCCTTTGGTGTTTTTTGACCCCAAAAATCGAAAGTTTCAAATCCAAGCATTTTTTGGCGATTTCCTATGCAGTTTTTTGAGATAAATCGACTGACGCAGGTAGATTTGCCGTAAATATGATATTTTAGGATTTATGCGTCTTTAAAGTTGGAAATATTTGAATGTCATTTTGAACCACTTACGAGCGTTTTCATCAAACTATACCGCGTTTTTCGAACTCCTCGCATCAAAGCACGTCGGTTTTGGTCAAAAAAAGACCATTTTAATTTTTGGCGATTTTTGAAAAAAACGTAAGATTAACCCCTTTGGTGTTTTTTGACCCCAAAAATCGAAAGTTTCAAATCCAAGCATTTTTTGGCGTTTTCCTATGCAGTTTTTTGAGATAAATCGACTGACGCAGGTAGATTTGCCGTAAGTATGATATTTTAGGATTTATGCGTCTTTAAAGTTGTAAATATTTGAACGTCATTTTGAACCACTTACGAGCGTTTTTATCAAACTATACCGCGTTTTTCGAACTCCTCGCATCAAAGCACGTCGGTTTTGGTCAAAAAAAGACCATTTTAATTTTTGGCGATTTTTGAAAAAAACGTAAGGTTAACCCCTTTGGTGTTTTTTGACCCCAAAAATCGAAAGTTTCAAATCCAAGCATTTTTTGGCGTTTTCCTATGCAGTTTTTTGAGATAAATCGACTGACGCAGGTAGATTTGCCGTAAGTATGATATTTTAGGATTTATGCGTCTTTAAAGTTGTAAATATTTGAACGTCATTTTGAACCACTTACGAGCGTTTTTATCAAACTATACCGCGTTTTTCGAACTCCTCGCATCAAAGCACGTCGGTTTTGGTCAAAAAAAGACCATTTTAATTTTTGGCGATTTTTGAAAAAAACGTAAGGTTAACCCCTTTGGTGTTTTTTGACCCCAAAAATCGAAAGTTTCAAATCCAAGCATTTTTTGGCGTTTTCCTATGCAGTTTTTTGAGATAAATCTGACCCAGGTAGATTTTCCGCAAGTATGATATTTTAGGATTTATGCGTCTTTCAAGTTGGAAATATTTGAACGTCATTTTGAACCGCTTACGAGCGTTTTCATCAAACTATACCTCGTTTTTCGAACTCCTCGCATCAAAGCACGTCGGTTTTGGTCAAAAAAAGACCATTTTAATTTTTGGCGATTTTTGAAAAAAACGTAAGGTTTAACCCCTTTGGTGTTTTTTGACCCCAAAAATCGAAAGTTTCAAAACCAAGCATTTTTTGGCGATTTCCTATGCAGTTTTTTGAGATAAATCGACTGACGCAGGTAGATTTGCCGTAAATATGATATTTTAGGATTTATGCGTCTTTAAAGTTGGAAATATTTGAATGTCATTTTGAACCACTTACGAGCGTTTTCATCAAACTATACCGCGTTTTTCGAACTCCTCGCATCAAAGCACGTCGGTTTTGGTCAAAAAAAGACCATTTTAATTTTTGGCGATTTTTGAAAAAAACGTAAGATTAACCCCTTTGGTGTTTTTTGACCCCAAAAATCGAAAGTTTCAAATCCAAGCATTTTTTGGCGTTTTCCTATGCAGTTTTTAGAGATAAATTGACTGACGCAGGTAGATTTGCCGTAAGTATGATATTTTAGGATTTATGCGTCTTTAAAGTTGGAAATATTTGAACGTCATTTTGAACCACTTACGAGCGTTTTCATCAAACTATACCGCAAACTAGCCCCTTTGGTGTTTTTTGACCCCAAAAATCGAAAGTTTCAAATCCAAGCATTTTTTGGCGATTTCCTATGCAGTTTTTTGAGATAAATCGACTGACGCAGGTAGATTTGCCGTAAATATGATATTTTAGGATTTATGCGTCTTTAAAGTTGGAAATATTTGAATGTCATTTTGAACCACTTACGAGCGTTTTCATCAAACTATACCGCGTTTTTCGAACTCCTCGCATCAAAGCACGTCGGTTTTGGTCAAAAAAAGACCATTTTAATTTTTGGCGATTTTTGAAAAAAACGTAAGATTAACCCCTTTGGTGTTTTTTGACCCCAAAAATCGAAAGTTTCAAATCCAAGCATTTCTTGGCGTTTTCCTATGCAGTTTTTTGAGATAAATCGACTGACGCAGGTAGATTTGCCGTAAGTATGATATTTTAGGATTTATGCGTCTTTAAAGTTGTAAATATTTGAACGTCATTTTGAACCACTTACGAGCGTTTTTATCAAACTATACCGCGTTTTTCGAACTCCTCGCATCAAAGCACGTCGGTTTTGGTCAAAAAAAGACCATTTTAATTTTTGGCGATTTTTGAAAAAAACGTAAGGTTAACCCCTTTGGTGTTTTTTGACCCCAAAAATCGAAAGTTTCAAAACCAAGCATTTTTTGGCGATTTCCTATGCAGTTTTTTGAGATAAATCGACTGACGCAGGTAGATTTGCCGTAAATATGATATTTTAGGATTTATGCGTCTTTAAAGTTGGAAATATTTGAATGTCATTTTGAACCACTTACGAGCGTTTTCATCAAACTATACCGCGTTTTTCGAACTCCTCGCATCAAAGCACGTCGGTTTTGGTCAAAAAAAGACCATTTTAATTTTTGGCGATTTTTGAAAAAAACGTAAGATTAACCCTTTTGGTGTTTTTTGACCCCAAAAATCGAAAGTTTCAAATCCAAGCATTTTTTGGCGTTTTCCTATGCAGTTTTTAGAGATAAATTGACTGACGCAGGTAGATTTGCCGTAAGTATGATATTTTAGGATTTATGCGTCTTTAAAGTTGGAAATATTTGAACGTCATTTTGAACCACTTACGAGCGTTTTCATCAAACTATACCGCAAACTAGCCCCTTTGGTGTTTTTTGACCCCAAAAATCGAAAGTTTCAAATCCAAGCATTTTTTGGCGATTTCCAATGCAGTTTTTTGAGATAAATCGACTGACGCAGGTAGATTTGCCGTAAATATGATATTTTAGGATTTATGCGTCTTTAAAGTTGGAAATATTTGAATGTCATTTTGAACCACTTACGAGCGTTTTCATCAAACTATACCGCGTTTTTCGAACTCCTCGCATCAAAGCACGTCGGTTTTGATCAAAAAAAGACCATTTTAATTTTTGGCGATTTTTGAAAAAAACGTAAGATTAACCCCTTTGGTGTTTTTTGACCCCAAAAATCGAAAGTTTCAAATCCAAGCATTTTTTGGCGTTTTCCTATGCAGTTTTTTGAGATAAATCGACTGACGCAGGTAGATTTGCCGTAAGTATGATATTTTAGGATTTATGCGGCTTTAAAGTTGTAAATATTTGAACGTCATTTTGAACCACTTACGAGCGTTTTTATCAAACTATACCGCGTTTTTCGAACTCCTCGCATCAAAGCACTTTGGTTTTGGTCAAAAAAAGACCATTTTAATTTTTGGCGATTTTTGAAAAAAACGTAAGATTAACCCCTTTGGTGTTTTTTGACCCCAAAAATCGAAAGTTTCAAATCCAAGCATTTTTTGGCGTTTTCCTATGCAGTTTTTAGAGATAAATTGACTGACGCAGGTAGATTTGCCGTAAGTATGATATTTTAGGATTTATGCGTCTTTAAAGTTGGAAATATTTGAACGTCATTTTGAACCACTTACGAGCGTTTTCATCAAACTATACCGCAAACTAGCCCCTTTGGTGTTTTTTGACCCCAAAAATCGAAAGTTTCAAATCCAAGCATTTTTTGGCGATTTCCTATGCAGTTTTTTGAGATAAATCGACTGACGCAGGTAGATTTGCCGTAAATATGATATTTTAGGATTTATGCGTCTTTAAAGTTGGAAATATTTGAATGTCATTTTGAACCACTTACGAGCGTTTTCATCAAACTATACCGCGTTTTTCGAACTCCTCGCATCAAAGCACGTCGGTTTTGGTCAAAAAAAGACCATTTTAATTTTTGGCGATTTTTGAAAAAAACGTAAGATTAACCCCTTTGGTGTTTTTTGACCCCAAAAATCGAAAGTTTCATATCCAAGCATTTTTTGCCGTTTTCCTATGCAGTTTTTTGAGATAAATCGACTGACGCAGGTAGATTTGCCGTAAGTATAATATTTTAGGATTTATGCGTCTTAAAAGTTGGAAATATTTGAACGTCATTTTGAACCACTTACGAGCATTTTCATCAAACTATACCGCGTTTTTCGAACTCCTCGCATCAAAGCACGTCGGTTTTGGTCAAAAAAAGACCATTTTAATTTTTGGCGATTTTTGAAAAAAACGTAAGGTTTAACCCCTTTGGTGTTTTTTGACCCCAAAAATCGAAAGTTTCAAATCCAAGCATTTTTTGGCGATTTCCTATGCAGTTTTTTGAGATAAATCGACTGACGCAGGTAGATTTGCCGTAAGTATAATATTTTAGGATTTATGCGTCTTAAAAGTTGGAAATATTTGAACGTCATTTTGAACCACTTGCGAGCGTTTTCATCAAACTATACCGCGTTTTTCGAACTCCTCGCATCAAAGCACGTCGGTTTTGGTCAAAAAAAGACCATTTTAATTTTTGGCGATTTTTGAAAAAAACGTAAGATTAACCCCTTTGGTGTTTTTTGACCCCAAAAATCGAAAGTTTCAAATCCAAGCATTTTTTGGCGTTTTCCTATGCAGTTTTTTGAGATAAATCGACTGACGCAGGTAGATTTGCCGTAAGTATGATATTTTAGGATTTATGCGTCTTTAAAGTTGTAAATATTTGAACGTCATTTTGAACCACTTACGAGCGTTTTTATCAAACTATACCGCGTTTTTCGAACTCCTCGCATCAAAGCACGTCGGTTTTGGTCAAAAAAAGACCATTTTAATTTTTGGCGATTTTTGAAAAAAACGTAAGGTTAACCCCTTTGGTGTTTTTTGACCCCAAAAATCGAAAGTTTCAAATCCAAGCATTTTTTGGCGTTTTCCTATGCAGTTTTTTGAGATAAATCTGACCCAGGTAGATTTTCCGCAAGTATGATATTTTAGGATTTATGCGGCTTTAAAGTTGTAAATATTTGAACGTCATTTTGAACCACTTACGAGCGTTTTTATCAAACTATACCGCGTTTTTCGAACTCCTCGCATCAAAGCACGTCGGTTTTGGTCAAAAAAAGACCATTTTAATTTTTGGCGATTTTTGAAAAAAACGTAAGATTAACCCCTTTGGTGTTTTTTGACCCCAAAAATCGAAAGTTTCAAATCCAAGCATTTTTTGGCGTTTTCCTATGCAGTTTTTAGAGATAAATTGACTGACGCAGGTAGATTTGCCGTAAGTATGATATTTTAGGATTTATGCGTCTTTAAAGTTGGAAATATTTGAACGTCATTTTGAACCACTTACGAGCGTTTTCATCAAACTATACCGCAAACTAGCCCCTTTGGTGTTTTTTGACCCCAAAAATCGAAAGTTTCAAATCCAAGCATTTTTTGGCGATTTCCTATGCAGTTTTTTGAGATAAATCGACTGACGCAGGTAGATTTGCCGTAAATATGATATTTTAGGATTTATGCGTCTTTAAAGTTGGAAATATTTGAATGTCATTTTGAACCACTTACGAGCGTTTTCATCAAACTATACCGCGTTTTTCGAACTCCTCGCATCAAAGCACGTCGGTTTTGGTCAAAAAAAGACCATTTTAATTTTTGGCGATTTTTGAAAAAAACGTAAGATTAACCCCTTTGGTGTTTTTTGACCCCAAAAATCGAAAGTTTCAAATCCAAGCATTTTTTGGCGTTTTCCTATGCAGTTTTTTGAGATAAATCGACTGACGCAGGTAGATTTGCCGTAAGTATGATATTTTAGGATTTATGCGTCTTTAAAGTTGTAAATATTTGAACGTCATTTTGAACCACTTACGAGCGTTTTTATCAAACTATACCGCGTTTTTCGAACTCCTCGCATCAAAGCACGTCGGTTTTGGTCAAAAAAAGACCATTTTAATTTTTGGCGATTTTTGAAAAAAACGTAAGGTTAACCCCTTTGGTGTTTTTTGACCCCAAAAATCGAAAGTTTCAAATCCAAGCATTTTTTGGCGTTTTCCTATGCAGTTTTTTGAGATAAATCGACTGACGCAGGTAGATTTGCCGTAAGTATGATATTTTAGGATTTATGCGTCTTTAAAGTTGTAAATATTTGAACGTCATTTTGAACCACTTACGAGCGTTTTTATCAAACTATACCGCGTTTTTCGAACTCCTCGCATCAAAGCACGTCGGTTTTGGTCAAAAAAAGACCATTTTAATTTTTGGCGATTTTTGAAAAAAACGTAAGGTTAACCCCTTTGGTGTTTTTTGACCCCAAAAATCGAAAGTTTCAAATCCAAGCATTTTTTGGCGTTTTCCTATGCAGTTTTTTGAGATAAATCTGACCCAGGTAGATTTTCCGCAAGTATGATATTTTAGGATTTATGCGTCTTTCAAGTTGGAAATATTTGAACGTCATTTTGAACCGCTTACGAGCGTTTTCATCAAACTATACCTCGTTTTTCGAACTCCTCGCATCAAAGCACGTCGGTTTTGGTCAAAAAAAGACCATTTTAATTTTTGGCGATTTTTGAAAAAAACGTAAGGTTTAACCCCTTTGGTGTTTTTTGACCCCAAAAATCGAAAGTTTCAAAACCAAGCATTTTTTGGCGATTTCCTATGCAGTTTTTTGAGATAAATCGACTGACGCAGGTAGATTTGCCGTAAATATGATATTTTAGGATTTATGCGTCTTTAAAGTTGGAAATATTTGAATGTCATTTTGAACCACTTACGAGCGTTTTCATCAAACTATACCGCGTTTTTCGAACTCCTCGCATCAAAGCACGTCGGTTTTGGTCAAAAAAAGACCATTTTAATTTTTGGCGATTTTTGAAAAAAACGTAAGATTAACCCCTTTGGTGTTTTTTGACCCCAAAAATCGAAAGTTTCAAATCCAAGCATTTTTTGGCGTTTTCCTATGCAGTTTTTAGAGATAAATTGACTGACGCAGGTAGATTTGCCGTAAGTATGATATTTTAGGATTTATGCGTCTTTAAAGTTGGAAATATTTGAACGTCATTTTGAACCACTTACGAGCGTTTTCATCAAACTATACCGCAAACTAGCCCCTTTGGTGTTTTTTGACCCCAAAAATCGAAAGTTTCAAATCCAAGCATTTTTTGGCGATTTCCTATGCAGTTTTTTGAGATAAATCGACTGACGCAGGTAGATTTGCCGTAAATATGATATTTTAGGATTTATGCGTCTTTAAAGTTGGAAATATTTGAATGTCATTTTGAACCACTTACGAGCGTTTTCATCAAACTATACCGCGTTTTTCGAACTCCTCGCATCAAAGCACGTCGGTTTTGGTCAAAAAAAGACCATTTTAATTTTTGGCGATTTTTGAAAAAAACGTAAGATTAACCCCTTTGGTGTTTTTTGACCCCAAAAATCGAAAGTTTCAAATCCAAGCATTTTTTGGCGTTTTCCTATGCAGTTTTTTGAGATAAATCGACTGACGCAGGTAGATTTGCCGTAAGTATGATATTTTAGGATTTATGCGTCTTTAAAGTTGTAAATATTTGAACGTCATTTTGAACCACTTACGAGCGTTTTTATCAAACTATACCGCGTTTTTCGAACTCCTCGCATCAAAGCACGTCGGTTTTGGTCAAAAAAAGACCATTTTAATTTTTGGCGATTTTTGAAAAAAACGTAAGATTAACCCCTTTGGTGTTTTTTGACCCCAAAAATCGAAAGTTTCAAATCCAAGCATTTTTTGGCGTTTTCCTATGCAGTTTTTTGAGATAAATCGACTGACGCAGGTAGATTTGCCGTAAGTATGATATTTTAGGATTTATGCGTCTTTAAAGTTGTAAATATTTGAACGTCATTTTGAACCACTTACGAGCGTTTTTATCAAACTATACCGCGTTTTTCGAACTCCTCGCATCAAAGCACGTCGGTTTTGGTCAAAAAAAGACCATTTTAATTTTTGGCGATTTTTGAAAAAAACGTAAGGTTAACCCCTTTGGTGTTTTTTGACCCCAAAAATCGAAAGTTTCAAATCCAAGCATTTTTTGGCGTTTTCCTATGCAGTTTTTTGAGATAAATCTGACCCAGGTAGATTTTCCGCAAGTATGATATTTTAGGATTTATGCGGCTTTAAAGTTGTAAATATTTGAACGTCATTTTGAACCACTTACGAGCGTTTTTATCAAACTATACCGCGTTTTTCGAACTCCTCGCATCAAAGCACGTCGGTTTTGGTCAAAAAAAGACCATTTTAATTTTTGGCGATTTTTGAAAAAAACGTAAGATTAACCCCTTTGGTGTTTTTTGACCCCAAAAATCGAAAGTTTCAAATCCAAGCATTTTTTGGCGTTTTCCTATGCAGTTTTTAGAGATAAATTGACTGACGCAGGTAGATTTGCCGTAAGTATGATATTTTAGGATTTATGCGTCTTTAAAGTTGGAAATATTTGAACGTCATTTTGAACCACTTACGAGCGTTTTCATCAAACTATACCGCAAACTAGCCCCTTTGGTGTTTTTTGACCCCAAAAATCGAAAGTTTCAAATCCAAGCATTTTTTGGCGATTTCCTATGCAGTTTTTTGAGATAAATCGACTGACGCAGGTAGATTTGCCGTAAATATGATATTTTAGGATTTATGCGTCTTTAAAGTTGGAAATATTTGAATGTCATTTTGAACCACTTACGAGCGTTTTCATCAAACTATACCGCGTTTTTCGAACTCCTCGCATCAAAGCACGTCGGTTTTGGTCAAAAAAAGACCATTTTAATTTTTGGCGATTTTTGAAAAAAACGTAAGATTAACCCCTTTGGTGTTTTTTGACCCCAAAAATCGAAAGTTTCAAATCCAAGCATTTTTTGGCGTTTTCCTATGCAGTTTTTTGAGATAAATCGACTGACGCAGGTAGATTTGCCGTAAGTATGATATTTTAGGATTTATGCGTCTTTAAAGTTGTAAATATTTGAACGTCATTTTGAACCACTTACGAGCGTTTTTATCAAACTATACCGCGTTTTTCGAACTCCTCGCATCAAAGCACGTCGGTTTTGGTCAAAAAAAGACCATTTTAATTTTTGGCGATTTTTGAAAAAAACGTAAGGTTAACCCCTTTGGTGTTTTTTGACCCCAAAAATCGAAAGTTTCAAATCCAAGCATTTTTTGGCGTTTTCCTATGCAGTTTTTTGAGATAAATCTGACCCAGGTAGATTTTCCGCAAGTATGATATTTTAGGATTTATGCGTCTTTCAAGTTGGAAATATTTGAACGTCATTTTGAACCACTTACGAGCTTTTTCATCAAACTATACCGCGTTTTTCGAACTCCTCGCATCAAAGCACGTCGGTTTTGGTCAAAAAAAGACCATTTTAATTTTTGGCGATTTTTGAAAAAAACGTAAGGTTAACCCCTTTGGTGTTTTTTGACCCCAAAAATCGAAAGTTTCAAATCCAAGCATTTTTTGGCGTTTTCCTATGCAGTTTTTTGAGATAAATCGACTGACGCAGGTAGATTTGCCGTAAGTATAATATTTTATGATTAATGCGTCTTTAAAGTTGGAAATATTTGAACGTCATTTTGAACCACTTACGAGCGTTTTCATCAAACTATACCGCGTTTTTCGAACTCCTCGCATCAAAGCACGTCGGTTTTGGTCAAAAAAAGACCATTTTAATTTTTGGCGATTTTTGAAAAAAACGTAAGATTAACCCCTTTGGTGTTTTTTGACCCCAAAAATCGAAAGTTTCAAATCCAAGCATTTTTTGGCGTTTTCCTATGCAGTTTTTTGAGATAAATCGACTGACGCAGGTAGATTTGCCGTAAATATGATATTTTAGGATTTATGCGTCTTTAAAGTTGTAAATATTTGAACGTCATTTTGAACCACTTACGAGCGTTTTTATCAAACTATACCGCGTTTTTCGAACTCCTCGCATCAAAGCACGTCGGTTTTGGTCAAAAAAAGACCATTTTAATTTTTGGCGATTTTTGAAAAAAACGTAAGGTTAACCCCTTTGGTGTTTTTTGACCCCAAAAATCGAAAGTTTCAAATCCAAGCATTTTTTGGCGTTTTCCTATGCAGTTTTTTGAGATAAATCTGACCCAGGTAGATTTTCCGCAAGTATGATATTTTAGGATTTATGCGTCTTTCAAGTTGGAAATATTTGAACGTCATTTTGAACCACTTACGAGCTTTTTCATCAAACTATACCGCGTTTTTCGAACTCCTCGCATCAAAGCACGTCGGTTTTGGTCAAAAAAAGACCATTTTAATTTTTGGCGATTTTTGAAAAAAACGTAAGGTTAACCCCTTTGGTGTTTTTTGACCCCAAAAATCGAAAGTTTCAAATCCAAGCATTTTTTGGCGTTTTCCTATGCAGTTTTTTGAGATAAATCGACTGACGCAGGTAGATTTGCCGTAAGTATAATATTTTATGATTAATGCGTCTTTAAAGTTGGAAATATTTGAACGTCATTTTGAACCACTTACGAGCGCTTTCATCAAACTATACCGCGTTTTTCGAACTTCTCGCATCAAAGCACGTCGGTTTTGGTCAAAAAAAGACCATTTTAATTTTTGGCGATTTTTGAAAAAAACGTAAGGTTAACCCCTTTGGTGTTTTTTGACCCCAAAAATCGAAAGTTTCATATCCAAGCATTTTTTGCCGTTTTCCTATGCAGTTTTTTGAGATAAATCGACTGACGCAGGTAGATTTGCCGTAAGTATAATATTTTAGGATTTATGCGTCTTTAAAGTTGGAAATATTTGAACGTCATTTTGAACCACTTACGAGCATTTTCATCAAACTATACCGCGTTTTTCGAACTCCTCGCATCAAAGCACGTCGGTTTTGGTCAAAAAAAGACCATTTTAATTTTTGGCGATTTTTGAAAAAAACGTAAGGTTAACCCCTTTGGTGTTTTTTGACCCCAAAAATCGAAAGTTTCAAATCCAAGCATTTTTTGGCGATTTCCTATGCAGTTTTTTGAGATAAATCGACTGACGCAGGTAGATTTGCCGTAAGTATAATATTTTAGGATTTATGCGTCTTTAAAGTTGGAAATATTTGAACGTCATTTTGAACCACTTACGAGCGTATTCATCAAACTATACCGCGTTTTTCGAACTCCTCGCATCAAAGCACGTCGGTTTTGGTCAAAAAAAAGACCATTTTCATTTTTGGCGATTTTTGAAAAAAACGTAAGGTTTAACCCCTTTGGTGTTTTTTGACCCCAAAAATCGAAAGTTTCAAATCCAAGCATTTTTTGGCGTTTTCTTATGTAGTTTTTTGAGATAAATCGACTGACGCAGGTAGATTTGCCGTAAGTATAATATTTTAGGATTTATGCGTCTTTAAAGTTGGAAATATTTGAACGTCATTTTGAACCACTTACGAGCGTATTCATCAAACTATACCGCGTTTTTCGAACTCCTCGCATCAAAGCACGTCGGTTTTGGTCAAAAAAAGACCATTTTAATTTTTGGCGATTTTTGAAATTTTTGATTTTTGAAAGGTTAACCCCTTTGGTGTTTTTTGACCCCAAAAATCGAAAGTTTCAAATCCAAGCATTTTTTGGCGTTTTCCTATGCAGTTTTTTTAGATAAATCGACTGACGCAGGTAGATTTGCTGTATGTATGATATTTTAGAATTTATGCGTCTTTAAAGTTGGAAAATTTGAACGTCATTTTGAACCACTTACGAGCGTTTTCATCAAACTATACCGCGTTTTTCGAACTCCTCGCATCAAAGCACGTCGGTTTTGTTCAAAAAACGACCATTTTAATTTTTGGCGATTTTTGAAAAAAACGTAAGGTTAACCCCTTTGGTGTTTTTTGACCCCAAAATTCGAAAGTTTCAAATCCAAGCATTTTTTGGCGTTTTCCTATGCAGTTTTTTGAGATAAATCGACTGACGCAGGTAGATTTGCCGTAAGTATGATATTTTAGGATTTATGCGTCTTTAAAGTTGGAAATATTTGAACGTCATTTTGAACCACTTACGAGCGTTTTCATCAAACTATACCGCGTTTTTCGAACTCCTCGCATCAAAGCACGTCGGTTTTGGTCAAAAAAAGACCATTTTAATTTTTGGCGATTTTTGAAAAAAACGTAAGGTTAACCCCTTTGGTGTTTTTTGACCACAAAATTCGAAAGTTTCATATCCAAGCAATTTTTGGCGTTTTCTATGCAGTTCTTTGAGATAAATCGACTGACGCAGGTAGATTTGCGTAAGTATGATATTTTAGGATTTATGCGTCTTTAAAGTTGGAAATATTTGAACGTCATTTTGAACCACTTACGAGCGCTTTCATCAAACTATACCGCGTTTTTCGAACTCCTCGCATCAAAGCACGTCGGTTTTGGTCAAAAAAAAGACCATTTTAATTTTTGGCGATTTTTGAAAAAAACGTAAGGTTAACCCCTATGGTGTTTTTTGACCCCAAAAATCGAAAGTTTCAAATCCAAGCATTTTTTGGCGTTTTCCTATGCAGTTTTTTGAGATAAATCGACTGACGCAGGTAGATTTGCCGTAAGTATAATATTTTAGGATTTATGCGTCTTTAAAGTTGGAAATATTTGAACGTCATTTTGAACCACTTACGAGCGTATTCATCAAACTATACCGCGTTTTTCGAACTCCTCGCATCAAAGCACGTCGGTTTTGGTCAAAAAAAAGACCATTTTAATTTTTGGCGATTTTTGAAAAAAAGGTAAGGTTAACCCCTATGGTGTTTTTTGACCCCAAAAATCGAAAGTTTCAAATCCAAGCATTTTTTGGCGTTTTCCTATGCAGTTTTTTGAGATAAATCCACTGACGCAGGTAGATTTGCCGTAAGTATAATATTTTAGGATTTATGCGTCTTTAAAGTTGGAAATATTTGAACGTCATTTTGAACCACATACCAGCGTTTTCATCAAACTATACCCCGTTTTTCGAACTCCTCGCATCAAAGCACGTCGGTTTTGGTCAAAAAAAGACCATTTTAATTTTTGGCGATTTTTGAAATTTTTGATTTTTGAAAGGTTAACCCCTTTGGTGTTTTTTGACCCCAAAAATCGAAAGTTTCAAATCCAAGCATTTTTTGGCGTTTTCCTATGCAGTTTTTTGAGATAAATCGACTGACTCAGGTAGATTTGCCGTAAGTATGATATTTTAGGATTTATGCGGCTTTAAAGTTGTAAATATTTGAACGTCATTTTGAACCACTTACGAGCGTTTTTATCAAACTATACCGCGTTTTTCGAACTCCTCGCATCAAAGCACGTCGGTTTTGGTCAAAAAAAGACCATTTTAATTTTTGGCGATTTTTGAAAAAAACGTAAGGTTAACCCCTTTGGTGTTTTTTGACCCCAAAAATCGAAAGTTTCAAATCCAAGCATTTTTTGGCGTTTTCCTATGCAGTTTTTTGAGATAAATCTGACCCAGGTAGATTTTCCGCAAGTATGATATTTTAGGATTTATGCGTCTTTCAAGTTGGAAATATTTGAACGTCATTTTGAACCACTTACGAGCTTTTTCATCAAACTATACCGCGTTTTTCGAACTCCTCGCATCAAAGCACGTCGGTTTTGGTCAAAAAAAGACCATTTTAATTTTTGGCGATTTTTGAAAAAAACGTAAGTTTTTTGTTTTTTTGTGATAAATCGACTGACGCAGGTAGATTTGCCGTAAATATGATATTTTAGGATTTATGCGTCTTTAAAGTTGGAAATATTTGAATGTCATTTTGAACCACTTACGAGCGTTTTCATCAAACTATACCGCGTTTTTCGAACTCCTCGCATCAAAGCACGTCGGTTTTGGTCAAAAAAAGACCATTTTAATTTTTGGCGATTTTTGAAAAAAACGTAAGATTAACCCCTTTGGTGTTTTTTGACCCCAAAAATCGAAAGTTTCAAATCCAAGCATTTTTTGGCGTTTTCCTATGCAGTTTTTTGAGATAAATCTGACCCAGGTAGAATTTCCGCAAGTATGATATTTTAGGATTTATGCGTCTTTCAAGTTGGAAATATTTGAACGTCATTTTGAACCACTTACGAGCTTTTTCATCAAACTATACCGCGTTTTTCGAACTCCTCGCATCAAAGCACGTCGGTTTTGGTCAAAAAAAGACCATTTTAATTTTTGGCGATTTTTGAAAAAAACGTAAGGTTTAACCCCTTTGGTGTTTTTTGACCCCAAAAATCGAAAGTTTCAAATCCAAGCATTTTTTGGCGTTTTCCTATGCAGTTTTTTGAGATAAATCGACTGACGCAGGTAGATTTGCCGTAAGTATAATATTTTATGATTTATGCGTCTTTAAAGTTGGAAATATTTGAACGTCATTTTGAACCACTTACGAGCGTTTTCATCAAACTATACCGCGTTTTTCGAACTCCTCGCATCAAAGCACGTCGGTTTTGGTCAAAAAAAGACCATTTTACTTTTTGGCGATTTTTGAAAAAAACGTAAGGTAACCCCTTTGGTGTTTTTGACCCCAAAAATCGAAAGTTTCATATCCAAGCATTTTTTGGCGTTTTCCTATGCAGTTTTTTGAGATAAATCGACTGACGCAGGTAGATTTGCCGTTAGTATAATATTTTAGGATTTATGCGTCTTTAAAGTTGGAAATATTTGAACGTCATTTTGAACCACTTACGAGCATTTTCATCAAACTATACCGCGTTTTTCGAACTCCTCGCATCAAAGCACGTCGGTTTTGGTCAAAAAAAGACCATTTTAATTTTTGGCGATTTTTGAAAAAAACGTAAGATTAACCCCTTTGGTGTTTTTTGACCCCAAAAATCGAAAGTTTCAAATCCAAGCATTTTTTGGCGTTTTCCTATGCAGTTTTTAGAGATAAATTGACTGACGCAGGTAGATTTGCCGTAAGTATGATATTTTAGGATTTATGCGTCTTTAAAGTTGGAAATATTTGAACGTCATTTTGAACCACTTACGAGCGTTTTCATCAAACTATACCGCGAACTAGCCCCTTTGGTGTTTTTTGACCCCAAAAATCGAAAGTTTCAAATCCAAGCATTTTTTGGCGTTTTCCTATGCAGTTTTTTGAGATAAATCCACTGAAGCAGGTAGATTTGTCGTAAGTATAATATTTTAGGATTTATGCGTCTTTAAAGTTGGAAATATTTGAACGTCATTTTGAACCACTTACGAGCGTTTTCATCAAAATCTACCGCGTTTTTCGAACTCCTCGCATATAAGCACGTCGGTTTTGGTAAAAAAAAGACCATTTTAATTTTTGGCAATTTTTGAAAAAAACGTAAGGTTAACCCCTTTGGTGTTTTTTGACCCCAAAAATCGAAAGTTTCAAATCCAAGCATTTTTTGGCGTTTTCCTATGCAGTTTTTTGAGATAAATCGACTGACGCAGGTAGATTTGCCGTAAGTATGATATTTTAGGATTTATGCGTCTTTAAAGTTGGAAATATTTGAACGTCATTTTGAACCACTTACGAGCGTTTTCATCAAACTATACCGCGTTTTTCGAACTCCTCGCATCAAAGCACGTCGGTTTTGGTCAAAAAAAAGACCATTTTAATTTTTGGCGATTTTTGAAAAAAACGTAAGGTTAACCCCTTTGGTGTTTTTTGACCACAAAATTCGAAAGTTTCATATCCAAGCAATTTTTGGCGTTTTCCTATGCAGTTCTTTGAGATAAATCGACTGACGCAGGTAGATTTGCCGTAAGTATGATATTTTAGGATTTATGCGTCTTTAAAGTTGGAAATATTTGAACGTCATTTTGAACCACTTACGAGCGCTTTCATCAAACTATACCGCGTTTTTCGAACTCCTCGCATCAAAGCACGTCGGTTTTGGTCAAAAAAAGACCATTTAAATTTTTGGCGATTTTTGAAAAAAACGTAAGGTTAACCCCTTTGGTGTTTTTTGACCCCAAAAATCGAAAGTTTCATATCCAAGCATTTTTTGCCGTTTTCCTATGCAGTTTTTTGAGATAAATCGACTGACGCAGGTAGATTTGCCGTAAGTATAATATTTTAGGATTGATGCGTGCTTAAAGTTGGAAATATTTGAACGTCATTTTGAACCACTTACGAGCGTTTTCATCAAACTATACCGCGTTTTTCGAACTCCTCGCATCAAAGCACGTCGGTTTAGGTCAAAAAAAAGACCATTTTAATTTTTGGCGATTTTTGAAAAAAACGTAAGGTTAACCCCTATGGTGTTTTTTGACCCCAAAATTCGAAAGTTTCATATCCAAGCATTTTTTGCCGTTTTCCTATGCAGTTTTTTGAGATAAATCGACTGACGCAGGTAGATTTGCCGTATGTATGATATTTTAGGATTTATGCGTCTTTAAAGTTGGAAATATTTGAACGTCATTTTGAACCACTTACGAGCGTTTTCATTAAAATATACCGCGTTTTTCGAACTCCTCGCATCATAGCACGTCGGTTTTGGTCAAAAAAAGACCATTTTAATTTTTGGCGATTTTTGAAAAAAACGTAAGGTTAACCCCTATGGTGTTTTTTGACCCCAAAAATCGAAAGTTTCAAATCCAAGCATTTTTTGGCGTTTTCCTATGCAGTTTTTTGAGATAAATCAACTGACGCAGGTAGATTTGCCGTAACTATGATATTTTAGGATTTATGCGTCTTTAAAGTTGGAAAATTTGAACGTCATTTTGAACCACTTACGAGCGTTTTCATCAAACTATACCGCGTTTTTCGAACTCCTCGCATCAAAGCACGTCGGTTTTGTTCAAAAAACGACCATTTTAATTTTTGGCGATTTTTGAAAAAAACGTAAGGTTAACCCCTTTGGTGTTTTTTGACCCCAAAATTCGAAAGTTTCAAATCCAAGCATTTTTTGGCGTTTTCCTATGCAGTTTTTTGAGATAAATCGACTGACGCAGGTAGATTTGCCGTAAGTATGATATTTTAGGATTTATGCGTCTTTAAAGTTGGAAATATTTGAACGTCATTTTGAACCACTTACGAGCGTTTTCATCAAACTATACCGCGTTTTTCGAACTCCTCGCATCAAAGCACGTCGGTTTTGGTCAAAAAAAGACCATTTTAATTTTTGGCGATTTTTGAAAAAAACGTAAGGTTAACCCCTTTGGTGTTTTTTGACCACAAAATTCGAAAGTTTCATATCCAAGCAATTTTTGGCGTTTTCTATGCAGTTCTTTGAGATAAATCGACTGACGCAGGTAGATTTGCGTAAGTATGATATTTTAGGATTTATGCGTCTTTAAAGTTGGAAATATTTGAACGTCATTTTGAACCACTTACGAGCGCTTTCATCAAACTATACCGCGTTTTTCGAACTCCTCGCATCAAAGCACGTCGGTTTTGGTCAAAAAAAAGACCATTTTAATTTTTGGCGATTTTTGAAAAAAACGTAAGGTTAACCCCTATGGTGTTTTTTGACCCCAAAAATCGAAAGTTTCAAATCCAAGCATTTTTTGGCGTTTTCCTATGCAGTTTTTTGAGATAAATCGACTGACGCAGGTAGATTTGCCGTAAGTATAATATTTTAGGATTTATGCGTCTTTAAAGTTGGAAATATTTGAACGTCATTTTGAACCACTTACGAGCGTATTCATCAAACTATACCGCGTTTTTCGAACTCCTCGCATCAAAGCACGTCGGTTTTGGTCAAAAAAAAGACCATTTTAATTTTTGGCGATTTTTGAAAAAAAGGTAAGGTTAACCCCTATGGTGTTTTTTGACCCCAAAAATCGAAAGTTTCAAATCCAAGCATTTTTTGGCGTTTTCCTATGCAGTTTTTTGAGATAAATCCACTGACGCAGGTAGATTTGCCGTAAGTATAATATTTTAGGATTTATGCGTCTTTAAAGTTGGAAATATTTGAACGTCATTTTGAACCACATACCAGCGTTTTCATCAAACTATACCCCGTTTTTCGAACTCCTCGCATCAAAGCACGTCGGTTTTGGTCAAAAAAAGACCATTTTAATTTTTGGCGATTTTTGAAATTTTTGATTTTTGAAAGGTTAACCCCTTTGGTGTTTTTTGACCCCAAAAATCGAAAGTTTCAAATCCAAGCATTTTTTGGCGTTTTCCTATGCAGTTTTTTGAGATAAATCGACTGACTCAGGTAGATTTGCCGTAAGTATGATATTTTAGGATTTATGCGGCTTTAAAGTTGTAAATATTTGAACGTCATTTTGAACCACTTACGAGCGTTTTTATCAAACTATACCGCGTTTTTCGAACTCCTCGCATCAAAGCACGTCGGTTTTGGTCAAAAAAAGACCATTTTAATTTTTGGCGATTTTTGAAAAAAACGTAAGGTTAACCCCTTTGGTGTTTTTTGACCCCAAAAATCGAAAGTTTCAAATCCAAGCATTTTTTGGCGTTTTCCTATGCAGTTTTTTGAGATAAATCTGACCCAGGTAGATTTTCCGCAAGTATGATATTTTAGGATTTATGCGTCTTTCAAGTTGGAAATATTTGAACGTCATTTTGAACCACTTACGAGCTTTTTCATCAAACTATACCGCGTTTTTCGAACTCCTCGCATCAAAGCACGTCGGTTTTGGTCAAAAAAAGACCATTTTAATTTTTGGCGATTTTTGAAAAAAACGTAAGTTTTTTGTTTTTTTGTGATAAATCGACTGACGCAGGTAGATTTGCCGTAAATATGATATTTTAGGATTTATGCGTCTTTAAAGTTGGAAATATTTGAATGTCATTTTGAACCACTTACGAGCGTTTTCATCAAACTATACCGCGTTTTTCGAACTCCTCGCATCAAAGCACGTCGGTTTTGGTCAAAAAAAGACCATTTTAATTTTTGGCGATTTTTGAAAAAAACGTAAGATTAACCCCTTTGGTGTTTTTTGACCCCAAAAATCGAAAGTTTCAAATCCAAGCATTTTTTGGCGTTTTCCTATGCAGTTTTTTGAGATAAATCTGACCCAGGTAGAATTTCCGCAAGTATGATATTTTAGGATTTATGCGTCTTTCAAGTTGGAAATATTTGAACGTCATTTTGAACCACTTACGAGCTTTTTCATCAAACTATACCGCGTTTTTCGAACTCCTCGCATCAAAGCACGTCGGTTTTGGTCAAAAAAAGACCATTTTAATTTTTGGCGATTTTTGAAAAAAACGTAAGGTTTAACCCCTTTGGTGTTTTTTGACCCCAAAAATCGAAAGTTTCAAATCCAAGCATTTTTTGGCGTTTTCCTATGCAGTTTTTTGAGATAAATCGACTGACGCAGGTAGATTTGCCGTAAGTATAATATTTTATGATTTATGCGTCTTTAAAGTTGGAAATATTTGAACGTCATTTTGAACCACTTACGAGCGTTTTCATCAAACTATACCGCGTTTTTCGAACTCCTCGCATCAAAGCACGTCGGTTTTGGTCAAAAAAAGACCATTTTACTTTTTGGCGATTTTTGAAAAAAACGTAAGGTAACCCCTTTGGTGTTTTTGACCCCAAAAATCGAAAGTTTCATATCCAAGCATTTTTTGGCGTTTTCCTATGCAGTTTTTTGAGATAAATCGACTGACGCAGGTAGATTTGCCGTTAGTATAATATTTTAGGATTTATGCGTCTTTAAAGTTGGAAATATTTGAACGTCATTTTGAACCACTTACGAGCATTTTCATCAAACTATACCGCGTTTTTCGAACTCCTCGCATCAAAGCACGTCGGTTTTGGTCAAAAAAAGACCATTTTAATTTTTGGCGATTTTTGAAAAAAACGTAAGATTAACCCCTTTGGTGTTTTTTGACCCCAAAAATCGAAAGTTTCAAATCCAAGCATTTTTTGGCGTTTTCCTATGCAGTTTTTAGAGATAAATTGACTGACGCAGGTAGATTTGCCGTAAGTATGATATTTTAGGATTTATGCGTCTTTAAAGTTGGAAATATTTGAACGTCATTTTGAACCACTTACGAGCGTTTTCATCAAACTATACCGCGAACTAGCCCCTTTGGTGTTTTTTGACCCCAAAAATCGAAAGTTTCAAATCCAAGCATTTTTTGGCGTTTTCCTATGCAGTTTTTTGAGATAAATCGACTGACGCAGGTAGATTTGCCGTAAGTATGATATTTTAGGATTTATGCGTCTTTAAAGTTGGAAATATTTGAACGTCATTTTGAACCACTTACGAGCGTTTTCATCAAACTATACCGCGTTTTTCGAACTCCTCGCATCAAAGCACGTCGGTTTTGGTCAAAAAAAAGACCATTTTAATTTTTGGCGATTTTTGAAAAAAACGTAAGGTTAACCCCTTTGGTGTTTTTTGACCACAAAATTCGAAAGTTTCATATCCAAGCAATTTTTGGCGTTTTCCTATGCAGTTCTTTGAGATAAATCGACTGACGCAGGTAGATTTGCCGTAAGTATGATATTTTAGGATTTATGCGTCTTTAAAGTTGGAAATATTTGAACGTCATTTTGAACCACTTACGAGCGCTTTCATCAAACTATACCGCGTTTTTCGAACTCCTCGCATCAAAGCACGTCGGTTTTGGTCAAAAAAAGACCATTTAAATTTTTGGCGATTTTTGAAAAAAACGTAAGGTTAACCCCTTTGGTGTTTTTTGACCCCAAAAATCGAAAGTTTCATATCCAAGCATTTTTTGCCGTTTTCCTATGCAGTTTTTTGAGATAAATCGACTGACGCAGGTAGATTTGCCGTAAGTATAATATTTTAGGATTGATGCGTGCTTAAAGTTGGAAATATTTGAACGTCATTTTGAACCACTTACGAGCGTTTTCATCAAACTATACCGCGTTTTTCGAACTCCTCGCATCAAAGCACGTCGGTTTAGGTCAAAAAAAAGACCATTTTAATTTTTGGCGATTTTTGAAAAAAACGTAAGGTTAACCCCTATGGTGTTTTTTGACCCCAAAATTCGAAAGTTTCATATCCAAGCATTTTTTGCCGTTTTCCTATGCAGTTTTTTGAGATAAATCGACTGACGCAGGTAGATTTGCCGTATGTATGATATTTTAGGATTTATGCGTCTTTAAAGTTGGAAATATTTGAACGTCATTTTGAACCACTTACGAGCGTTTTCATTAAAATATACCGCGTTTTTCGAACTCCTCGCATCATAGCACGTCGGTTTTGGTCAAAAAAAGACCATTTTAATTTTTGGCGATTTTTGAAAAAAACGTAAGGTTAACCCCTATGGTGTTTTTTGACCCCAAAAATCGAAAGTTTCAAATCCAAGCATTTTTTGGCGTTTTCCTATGCAGTTTTTTGAGATAAATCAACTGACGCAGGTAGATTTGCCGTAACTATGATATTTTAGGATTTATGCGTCTTTAAAGTTGGAAATATTTGAATGTCATTTTGAACCACATACCAGCGTTTTCATCAAACTATACCGCGTTTTTCGAACTCCTCGCATCAAAGCACGTCGGTTTTGGTCAAAAAACGACCATTTTAATTTTTGGCGATTTTTGAAAAAAACGTAAGATTAACCCCTTTGGTGTTTTTTGACCCCAAAAATCGAAAGTTTCAAATCCAAGCATTTTTTGGCGTTTTCCTATGCAGTTTTTTGAGATAAATCGACTGACGCAGGTAGATTTGCCGTATGTATGATATTTTAGAATTTATGCGTCTTTAAAGTTGGAAAATTTGAACGTCATTTTGAACCACTTACGAGCGTTTTCATCAAACTATACCGCGTTTTTCGAACTCCTCGCATCAAAGCACGTCGGTTTTGTTCAAAAAACGACCATTTTAATTTTTGGCGATTTTTGAAAAAAACGTAAGGGAAACCCCTTTGGTGTTTTTTGACCCCAAAATTCGAAAGTTTCAAATCCAAGCATTTTTTGGCGTTTTTTTGAAAAGACTGACGCAGGTAGATTTGCCGTAAGTATGATATTTTAGGATTTATGCGTCTTTAAAGTTGGAAATATTTGAACGTCATTTTGAACTACATACCAGCGTTTTCATTAAAATATACCGCGTTTTTCGAACTCCTCGCATCATAGCACGTCGGTTTTGGTCAAAAAAAGACCATTTTAATTTTTGGCGATTTTTGAAAAAAACGTAAGGTTAACCCCTATGGTGTTTTTTGACCCCAAAAATCGAAAGTTTCAAATCCAAGCATTTTTTGGCGTTTTCCTATGCAGTTTTTTGAGATAAATCAACTGACGCAGGTAGATTTGCCGTAACTATGATATTTTAGGATTTATGCGTCTTTAAAGTTGGAAATATTTGAATGTCATTTTGAACCACATACCAGCGTTTTCATCAAACTATACCGCGTTTTTCGAACTCCTCGCATCAAAGCACGTCGGTTTTGGTCAAAAAACGACCATTTTAATTTTTGGCGATTTTTGAAAAAAACGTAAGATTAACCCCTTTGGTGTTTTTTGACCCCAAAAATCGAAAGTTTCAAATCCAAGCATTCCATTTTTATATGAAATTAACATAATTAAAACAGAGCGACAGACACCACTGACTTACCAACTAAAAAACCATCACACGAAATGGTGTTTCTGACTCATTAGTCGTCATCAGTGCCGCATACTATAAGACCATAAGTACAGGTAACAAGTCTATTAGTCTATAATATGATGAATTGATGATATACATTTTGAAGATTTTTTTTTTAATTTTGGGGAAAAGAAGAATCTGTGCAAGTTATGACCCCAGCGCCAATGGTTGTATATTACTTCACTGCTATTAATCCAAAATCTTGTGCTTTCTTGGAATTAATTTTTGAATTAATTTTATTTCTTAAATTTTCTCATCAGTGGTTCGAGTTGTTGCTGCTGGCATTTCATATTTCTTGCTTCTTTCTATGTATAAGAAGTAATTGTTTAGTACTTGTATCGCACACGATTTTTGAAATTTTTGATTTTTGAAAGGTTAACCCCTTTGGTGTTTTTTGACCCCAAAAATCGAAAGTTTCAAATCCAAGCATTTTTTGGCGTTTTCCTATGCAGTTTTTTGAGATAAATCGACTGACGCAGGTAGATTTGCCGTATGTATGATATTTTAGAATTTATGCGTCTTTAAAGTTGGAAAATTTGAACGTCATTTTGAACCACTTACGAGCGTTTTCATCAAACTATACCGCGTTTTTCGAACTCCTCGCATCAAAGCACGTCGGTTTTGTTCAAAAAACGACCATTTTAATTTTTGGCGATTTTTGAAAAAAACGTAAGGGAAACCCCTTTGGTGTTTTTTGACCCCAAAATTCGAAAGTTTCAAATCCAAGCATTTTTTGGCGTTTTCCTATGCAGTTTTTTGAGATAAATCGACTGACGCAGGTAGATTTGCCGTAAGTATGATATTTTAGGATTTATGCGTCTTTAAAGTTGGAAATATTTGAACGTCATTTTGAACTACATACCAGCGTTTTCATCAAACTATACCGCGTTTTTCGAACTCCTCGCATCAAAGCACGTCGGTTTTGGTCAAAAAACGACCATTTTAATTTTTTGGCGATTTTTGAAAAAATCGTAAGGTAAACCCCTATGGTGTTTTTTGACCCCAAAAATCGAAAGTTTCAAATCCAAGCATTTTTTGGCGTTTTCCTATGCAGTTTTTTGAGATAAATCGACTGACGCAGGTAGATTTGTCGTAAGTATAATATTTTAGGATTTATGCGTCTTTAAAGTTGGAAATATTTGAACGTCATTTTGAACCACTTACGAGCGTTTTCATCAAAATATACCGCGTTTTTCGAACTCCTCGCATCAAAGCACGTCGGTTTTGGTAAAAAAAAAAGACCATTTTAATTTTTGGCGATTTTTGAAAAAATCGTAAGGTAAACCCCTATGGTGTTTTTTGACCCCAAAAATCGAAAGTTTCAAATCCAAGCATTTTTTGGCGTTTTCCTATGCAGTTTTTTGAGATAAATCGACTGACGCAGGTAGATTTGCCGTATGTATGATATTTTAGAATTTATGCGTCTTTAAAGTTGGAAAATTTGAACGTCATTTTGAACCACTTACGAGCGTTTTCATCAAACTATACCGCGTTTTTCGAACTCCTCGCATCAAAGCACGTCGGTTTTGTTCAAAAAACGACCATTTTAATTTTTGGCGATTTTTGAAAAAAACGTAAGGGAAACCCCTTTGGTGTTTTTTGACCCCAAAATTCGAAAGTTTCAAATCCAAGCATTTTTTGGCGTTTTCCTATGCAGTTTTTTGAGATAAATCGACTGACGCAGGTAGATTTGCCGTAAGTATGATATTTTAGGATTTATGCGTCTTTAAAGTTGGAAATATTTGAACGTCATTTTGAACCACTTACGAGCGTTTTCATCAAAATATACCGCGTTTTTCGAACTCCTCGCATCAAAGCACGTCGGTTTTGGTAAAAAAAAAAGACCATTTTAATTTTTGGCGATTTTTGAAAAAAACGTAAGGTTAACCCCTATGGTGTTTTTTGACCCCAAAAATCGAAAGTTTCAAATCCAAGCATTTTTTGGCGTTTTCCTATGCAGTTTTTTGAGATAAATCCACTGACGCAGGTAGATTTGTCGTAAGTATAATATTTTAGGATTTATGCGTCTTTAAAGTTGGAAATATTTGAACGTCATTTTGAACCACTTACGAGCGTTTTCATCAAAATATACCGCGTTTTTCGAACTCCTCGCATATAAGCACGTCGGTTTTGGTAAAAAAAAGACCATTTTAATTTTTGGCGATTTTTGAAAAAAACGTAAGGTTAACCCCTTTGGTGTTTTTTGACCCCAAAAATCGAAAGTTTCAAATCCAAGCATTTTTTGGCGTTTTCCTATGCAGTTTTTTGAGATAAATCGACTGACGCAGGTAGATTGGCCGTAAGTATGATATTTTAGGATTTATGCGTCTTTAAATTTGGAAATATTTGAACGTCATTTTGAACCACTTACGAGCGTTTTCATCAAACTATACCGCGTTTTTCGAACTCCTCGCATCAAAGCACGTCGGTTTTGGTCAAAAAAAGACCATTTTAATTTATGGCGATTTTTGAAAAAAACGTAAGGTTAACCCCTTTGGTGTTTTTTGACCACAAAATTCGAAAGTTTCATATCCAAGCAATTTTTGGCGTTTTCCTATGCAGTTCTTTGAGATAAATCGACTGACGCAGGTAGATTTGCCGTAAGTATGATATTTTAGGATTTATGCGTCTTTAAAGTTGGAAATATTTGAACTTCATTTTGAACCACTTACGAGCGCTTTCATCAAACTATACCGCGTTTTTTGAACTCCTCGCATCAAAGCACGTCGGTTTTGGTCAAAAAAAGACCATTTAAATTTTTGGCGATTTTTGAAAAAAACGTAAGGTTAACCCCTTTGGTGTTTTTTGACCCCAAAAATCGAAAGTTTCATATCCAAGCATTTTTTGCCGTTTTCCTATGCAGTTTTTTGAGATAAATCGACTGACGCAGGTAGATTTGCCGTAAGTATAATATTTTAGGATTTATGCGTGTTTAAAGTTGGAAATATTTGAACGTCATTTTGAACCACTTACGAGCGTTTTCATCAAACTATACCGCGTTTTTCGAACTCCTCGCATCAAAGCACGTCGGTTTTGGTCAAAAAAAAGACCATTTTAATTTTTGGCGATTTTTGAAAAAAACGTAAGGTTAACCCCTATGGTGTTTTTTGACCCCAAAAATCGAAAGTTTCAAATCCAAGCATTTTTTGGCGTTTTCCTATGCAGTTTTTTGAGATAAATCCACTGACGCAGGTAGATTTGCCGTAAGTATAATATTTTAGGATTTATGCGTCTTTAAAGTTGGAAATATTTGAACGTCATTTTGAACCACTTACGAGCGTTTTCATCAAACTATACCGCGTTTTTCGAACTCCTCGCATCAAAGCACGTCGGTTTTGGTAAAAAAAAGACCATTTTAATTTTTGGCGATTTTTGAAAAAAACGTAAGGTTAACCCCTTTGGTGTTTTTTGACCCCAAAAATCGAAAGTTTCAAATCCAAGCATTTTTTGGCGTTTTCCTATGCAGTTTTTTGAGATAAATCGACTGACGCAGGTAGATTTGCCGTAAGTATGATATTTTAGGATTTATGCGTCTTTAAAGTTGGAAATATTTGAACGTCATTTTGAACCACTTACGAGCGTTTTCATCAAACTATACCGCGTTTTTCGAACTCCTCGCATCAAAGCACGTCGGTTTTGGTCAAAAAAAGACCATTTTAATTTTTGGCGATTTTTGAAAAAAACGTAAGGTTAACCCCTTTGGTGTTTTTTGACCACAAAATTCGAAAGTTTCATATCCAAGCAATTTTTGGCGTTTTCCTATGCAGTTCTTTGAGATAAATCGACTGACGCAGGTAGATTTGCCGTAAGTATGATATTTTAGGATTTATGCGTCTTTAAAGTTGGAAATATTTGAACGTCATTTTGAACCACTTACGAGCGCTTTCATCAAACTATACCGCGTTTTTCGAACTCCTCGCATCAAAGCACGTCGGTTTTGGTCAAAAAAAGACCATTTAAATTTTTGGCGATTTTTGAAAAAAACGTAAGGTTAACCCCTTTGGTGTTTTTTGACCCCAAAAATCGAAAGTTTCATATCCAAGCATTTTTTGCCGTTTTCCTATGCAGTTTTTTGAGATAAATCGACTGACGCAGGTAGATTTGCCGTAAGTATAATATTTTAGGATTTATGCGTGTTTAAAGTTGGAAATATTTGAACGTCATTTTGAACCACTTACGAGCGTTTTCATCAAACTATACCGCGTTTTTCGAACTCCTCGCATCAAAGCACGTCGGTTTTGGTCAAAAAAAAGACCATTTTAATTTTTGGCGATTTTTGAAAAAAACGTAAGGTTAACCCCTATGGTGTTTTTTGACCCCAAAAATCGAAAGTTTCAAATCCAAGCATTTTTTGGCGTTTTCCTATGCAGTTTTTTGAGATAAATCCACTGACGCAGGTAGATTTGCCGTAAGTATAATATTTTAGGATTTATGCGTCTTTAAAGTTGGAAATATTTGAACGTCATTTTGAACCACTTACGAGCGTTTTCTTCAAACTATACCGCGTTTTTCGAACTCCTCGCATCAAAGCACGTCGGTTTTGGTAAAAAAAAGACCATTTTAATTTTTGGCGATTTTTGAAAAAAACGTAAGGTTAACCCCTTTGGTGTTTTTTGACCCCAAAAATCGAAAGTTTCAAATCCAAGCATTTTTTGGCGTTTTCCTATGCAGTTTTTTGAGATAAATCGACTGACGCAGGTAGATTTGCCGTAAGTATGATATTTTAGGATTTATGCGTCTTTAAAGTTGGAAATATTTGAACGTCATTTTGAACCACTTACGAGCGTTTTCATCAAACTATACCGCGTTTTTCGAACTCCTCGCATCAAAGCACGTCGGTTTTGGTCAAAAAAAGACCATTTTAATTTTTGGCGATTTTTGAAAAAAACGTAAGGTTAACCCCTTTGGTGTTTTTTGACCACAAAATTCGAAAGTTTCATATCCAAGCAATTTTTGGCGTTTTCCTATGCAGTTCTTTGAGATAAATCGACTGACGCAGGTAGATTTGCCGTAAGTATGATATTTTAGGATTTATGCGTCTTTAAAGTTGGAAATATTTGAACGTCATTTTGAACCACTTACGAGCGCTTTCATCAAACTATACCGCGTTTTTCGAACTCCTCGCATCAAAGCACGTCGGTTTTGGTCAAAAAAAGACCATTTAAATTTTTGGCGATTTTTGAAAAAAACGTAAGGTTAACCCCTTTGGTGTTTTTTGACCCCAAAAATCGAAAGTTTCATATCCAAGCATTTTTTGCCGTTTTCCTATGCAGTTTTTTGAGATAAATCGACTGACGCAGGTAGATTTGCCGTAAGTATAATATTTTAGGATTTATGCGTGTTTAAAGTTGGAAATATTTGAACGTCATTTTGAACCACTTTCGAGCGTTTTCATCAAACTATACCGCGTTTTTCGAACTCCTCGCATCAAAGCACGTCGGTTTTGGTCAAAAAAAAGACCATTTTAATTTTTGGCGATTTTTGAAAAAAACGTAAGGTTAACCCCTATGGTGTTTTTTGACCCCAAAAATCGAAAGTTTCAAATCCAAGCATTTTTTGGCGTTTTCCTATGCAGTTTTTTGAGATAAATCGACTGACGCAGGTAGATTTGCCGTAAGTATGATATTTTAGGATTTATGCGTCTTTAAAGTTGGAAATATTTGAACGTCATTTTGAACCACATACCAGCGTTTTCATCAAACTATACCCCGTTTTTCGAACTCCTCGCATCAAAGCACGTCGGTTTTGGTCAAAAAAAGACCATTTTAATTTTTGGCGATTTTTGAAATTTTTGATTTTTGAAAGGTTAACCCCTTTGGTGTTTTTTGACCCCAAAAATCGAAAGTTTCAAATCCAAGCATTTTTTGGCGTTTTCCTATGCAGTTTTTTGAGATAAATCGACTGACGCAGGTAGATTTGCCGTATGTATGATATTTTAGAATTTATGCGTCTTTAAAGTTGGAAAATTTGAACGTCATTTTGAACCACTTACGAGCGTTTTCATCAAACTATACCGCGTTTTTCGAACTCCTCGCATCAAAGCACGTCGGTTTTGTTCAAAAAACGACCATTTTAATTTTTGGCGATTTTTGAAAAAAACGTAAGGTTAACCCCTTTGGTGTTTTTTGACCACAAAATTCGAAAGTTTCATATCCAAGCAATTTTTGGCGTTTTCCTATGCAGTTCTTTGAGATAAATCGACTGACGCAGGTAGATTTGCCGTAAGTATGATATTTTAGGATTTATGCGTCTTTAAAGTTGGAAATATTTGAACGTCATTTTGAACCACTTACGAGCGCTTTCATCAAACTATACCGCGTTTTTCGAACTCCTCGCATCAAAGCACGTCGGTTTTGGTCAAAAAAAGACCATTTAAATTTTTGGCGATTTTTGAAAAAAACGTAAGGTTAACCCCTTTGGTGTTTTTTGACCCCAAAATTCGAAAGTTTCAAATCCAAGCATTTTTTGGCGTTTTCCTATGCAGTTTTTTGAGATAAATCGACTGACGCAGGTAGATTTGCCGTAAGTATGATATTTTAGGATTTATGCGTCTTTAAAGTTGGAAATATTTGAACGTCATTTTGAACCACTTACGAGCGTATTCATCAAACTATACCGCGTTTTTCGAACTCCTCGCATCAAAGCACGTCGGTTTTGGTCAAAAAAAGACCATTTAAATTTTTGGCGATTTTTGAAAAAAACGTAAGGTTAACCCCTTTGGTGTTTTTTGACCCCAAAATTCGAAAGTTTCAAATCCAAGCAATTTTTGGCGTTTTCCTATGCAGTTTTTTGAGATAAATCGACTGACGCAGGTAGATTTGCCGTAAGTATGATATTTTAGGATTTATGCGTCTTTAAAGTTGGAAATATTTGAACGTCATTTTGAACCACATACCAGCGTTTTCATCAAACTATACCCCGTTTTTCGAACTCCTCGCATCAAAGCACGTCGGTTTTGGTCAAAAAACGACCATTTTAATTTTTGGCGATTTTTGAAAAAAACGTAAGGTTAACCCCTTTGGTGTTTTTTGACCCCAAAATTCGAAAGTTTCAAATCCAAGCATTTTTTGGCGTTTTCCTATGCAGTTTTTTGAGATAAATCGACTGACGCAGGTAGATTTGCCGTAAGTATAATATTTTAGGATTTATGCGTGTTTAAAGTTGGAAATATTTGAACGTCATTTTGAACCACTTACGAGCGTTTTCATCAAACTATACCGCGTTTTTCGAACTCCTCGCATCAAAGCACGTCGGTTTTGGTCAAAAAAAAGACCATTTTAATTTTTGGCGATTTTTGAAAAAAACGTAAGGTTAACCCCTATGGTGTTTTTTGACCCCAAAAATCGAAAGTTTCATATCCAAGCAATTTTTGGCGTTTTCCTATGCAGTTCTTTGAGATAAATCGACTGACGCAGGTAGATTTGCCGTAAGTATGATATTTTAGGATTTATGCGTCTTTAAAGTTGGAAATATTTGAACTTCATTTTGAACCACTTACGAGCGCTTTCATCAAACTATACCGCGTTTTTTGAACTCCTCGCATCAAAGCACGTCGGTTTTGGTCAAAAAAAGACCATTTAAATTTTTGGCGATTTTTGAAAAAAACGTAAGGTTAACCCCTTTGGTGTTTTTTGACCCCAAAAATCGAAAGTTTCATATCCAAGCATTTTTTGCCGTTTTCCTATGCAGTTTTTTGAGATAAATCGACTGACGCAGGTAGATTTGCCGTAAGTATAATATTTTAGGATTTATGCGTGTTTAAAGTTGGAAATATTTGAACGTCATTTTGAACCACATACCAGCGTTTTCATCAAACTATACCCCGTTTTTCGAACTCCTCGCATCAAAGCACGTCGGTTTTGGTCAAAAAAAAGACCATTTTAATTTTTGGCGATTTTTGAAAAAAACGTAAGGTTAACCCCTATGGTGTTTTTTGACCCCAAAAATCGAAAGTTTCATATCCAAGCAATTTTTGGCGTTTTCCTATGCAGTTCTTTGAGATAAATCGACTGACGCAGGTAGATTTGCCGTAAGTATGATATTTTAGGATTTATGCGTCTTTAAAGTTGGAAATATTTGAACGTCATTTTGAACCACATACCAGCGTTTTCATCAAACTATACCCCGTTTTTCGAACTCCTCGCATCAAAGCACGTCGGTTTTGGTCAAAAAAAGACCATTTTAATTTTTGGCGATTTTTGAAAAAAACGTAAGGTTAACCCCTTTGGTGTTTTTTGACCCCAAAAATCGAAAGTTTCATATCCAAGCATTTTTTGGCGTTTTCCTATGCAGTTTTTTGAGATAAATCGACTGACGCAGGTAGATTTGCCGTAAGTATGATATTTTAGGATTTATGCGTCTTTAAAGTTGGAAATATTTGAACGTCATTTTGAACCACTTACGAGCGTTTTCATCAAACTATACCGCGTTTTTCGAACTCCTCGCATCAAAGCACGTCGGTTTTGTTCAAAAAACGACCATTTTAATTTTTGGCGATTTTTGAAAAAAACGTAAGGGAAACCCCTTTGGTGTTTTTTGACCCCAAAATTCGAAAGTTTCAAATCCAAGCATTTTTTGGCGTTTTCCTATGCAGTTTTTTGAGATAAATCGACTGACGCAGGTAGATTTGCCGTAAGTATGATATTTTAGGATTTATGCGTCTTTAAAGTTGGAAATATTTGAACGTCATTTTGAACCACTTACGAGCGTTTTCATCAAAATATACCGCGTTTTTCGAACTCCTCGCATCAAAGCACGTCGGTTTTGGTAAAAAAAAAAGACCATTTTAATTTTTGGCGATTTTTGAAAAAAACGTAAGGTTAACCCCTATGGTGTTTTTTGACCCCAAAAATCGAAAGTTTCAAATCCAAGCATTTTTTGGCGTTTTCCTATGCAGTTTTTTGAGATAAATCCACTGACGCAGGTAGATTTGTCGTAAGTATAATATTTTAGGATTTATGCGTCTTTAAAGTTGGAAATATTTGAACGTCATTTTGAACCACTTACGAGCGTTTTCATCAAAATATACCGCGTTTTTCGAACTCCTCGCATATAAGCACGTCGGTTTTGGTAAAAAAAAGACCATTTTAATTTTTGGCGATTTTTGAAAAAAACGTAAGGTTAACCCCTTTGGTGTTTTTTGACCCCAAAAATCGAAAGTTTCAAATCCAAGCATTTTTTGGCGTTTTCCTATGCAGTTTTTTGAGATAAATCGACTGACGCAGGTAGATTTGCCGTAAGTATGATATTTTAGGATTTATGCGTCTTTAAAGTTGGAAATATTTGAACGTCATTTTGAACCACATACCAGCGTTTTCATCAAACTATACCCCGTTTTTCGAACTCCTCGCATCAAAGCACGTCGGTTTTGGTCAAAAAAAGACCATTTTAATTTTTGGCGATTTTTGAAATTTTTGATTTTTGAAAGGTTAACCCCTTTGGTGTTTTTTGACCCCAAAAATCGAAAGTTTCAAATCCAAGCATTTTTTGGCGTTTTCCTATGCAGTTTTTTGAGATAAATCGACTGACGCAGGTAGATTTGCCGTATGTATGATATTTTAGAATTTATGCGTCTTTAAAGTTGGAAAATTTGAACGTCATTTTGAACCACTTACGAGCGTTTTCATCAAACTATACCGCGTTTTTCGAACTCCTCGCATCAAAGCACGTCGGTTTTGTTCAAAAAACGACCATTTTAATTTTTGGCGATTTTTGAAAAAAACGTAAGGTTAACCCCTTTGGTGTTTTTTGACCACAAAATTCGAAAGTTTCATATCCAAGCAATTTTTGGCGTTTTCCTATGCAGTTCTTTGAGATAAATCGACTGACGCAGGTAGATTTGCCGTAAGTATGATATTTTAGGATTTATGCGTCTTTAAAGTTGGAAATATTTGAACGTCATTTTGAACCACTTACGAGCGCTTTCATCAAACTATACCGCGTTTTTCGAACTCCTCGCATCAAAGCACGTCGGTTTTGGTCAAAAAAAGACCATTTAAATTTTTGGCGATTTTTGAAAAAAACGTAAGGTTAACCCCTTTGGTGTTTTTTGACCCCAAAATTCGAAAGTTTCAAATCCAAGCATTTTTTGGCGTTTTCCTATGCAGTTTTTTGAGATAAATCGACTGACGCAGGTAGATTTGCCGTAAGTATGATATTTTAGGATTTATGCGTCTTTAAAGTTGGAAATATTTGAACGTCATTTTGAACCACTTACGAGCGTATTCATCAAACTATACCGCGTTTTTCGAACTCCTCGCATCAAAGCACGTCGGTTTTGGTCAAAAAAAGACCATTTAAATTTTTGGCGATTTTTGAAAAAAACGTAAGGTTAACCCCTTTGGTGTTTTTTGACCCCAAAATTCGAAAGTTTCAAATCCAAGCAATTTTTGGCGTTTTCCTATGCAGTTTTTTGAGATAAATCGACTGACGCAGGTAGATTTGCCGTAAGTATGATATTTTAGGATTTATGCGTCTTTAAAGTTGGAAATATTTGAACGTCATTTTGAACCACATAACAGCGTTTTCATCAAACTATACCCCGTTTTTCGAACTCCTCGCATCAAAGCACGTCGGTTTTGGTCAAAAAACGACCATTTTAATTTTTGGCGATTTTTGAAAAAAACGTAAGGTTAACCCCTTTGGTGTTTTTTGACCCCAAAATTCGAAAGTTTCAAATCCAAGCATTTTTTGGCGTTTTCCTATGCAGTTTTTTGAGATAAATCGACTGACGCAGGTAGATTTGCCGTAAGTATAATATTTTAGGATTTATGCGTGTTTAAAGTTGGAAATATTTGAACGTCATTTTGAACCACTTACGAGCGTTTTCATCAAACTATACCGCGTTTTTCGAACTCCTCGCATCAAAGCACGTCGGTTTTGGTCAAAAAAAAGACCATTTTAATTTTTGGCGATTTTTGAAAAAAACGTAAGGTTAACCCCTATGGTGTTTTTTGACCCCAAAAATCGAAAGTTTCATATCCAAGCAATTTTTGGCGTTTTCCTATGCAGTTCTTTGAGATAAATCGACTGACGCAGGTAGATTTGCCGTAAGTATGATATTTTAGGATTTATGCGTCTTTAAAGTTGGAAATATTTGAACTTCATTTTGAACCACTTACGAGCGCTTTCATCAAACTATACCGCGTTTTTTGAACTCCTCGCATCAAAGCACGTCGGTTTTGGTCAAAAAAAGACCATTTAAATTTTTGGCGATTTTTGAAAAAAACGTAAGGTTAACCCCTTTGGTGTTTTTTGACCCCAAAAATCGAAAGTTTCATATCCAAGCATTTTTTGCCGTTTTCCTATGCAGTTTTTTGAGATAAATCGACTGACGCAGGTAGATTTGCCGTAAGTATAATATTTTAGGATTTATGCGTGTTTAAAGTTGGAAATATTTGAACGTCATTTTGAACCACATACCAGCGTTTTCATCAAACTATACCCCGTTTTTCGAACTCCTCGCATCAAAGCACGTCGGTTTTGGTCAAAAAAAAGACCATTTTAATTTTTGGCGATTTTTGAAAAAAACGTAAGGTTAACCCCTATGGTGTTTTTTGACCCCAAAAATCGAAAGTTTCATATCCAAGCAATTTTTGGCGTTTTCCTATGCAGTTCTTTGAGATAAATCGACTGACGCAGGTAGATTTGCCGTAAGTATGATATTTTAGGATTTATGCGTCTTTAAAGTTGGAAATATTTGAACGTCATTTTGAACCACATACCAGCGTTTTCATCAAACTATACCCCGTTTTTCGAACTCCTCGCATCAAAGCACGTCGGTTTTGGTCAAAAAAAGACCATTTTAATTTTTGGCGATTTTTGAAAAAAACGTAAGGTTAACCCCTTTGGTGTTTTTTGACCCCAAAAATCGAAAGTTTCATATCCAAGCATTTTTTGGCGTTTTCCTATGCAGTTTTTTGAGATAAATCGACTGACGCAGGTAGATTTGCCGTAAGTATGATATTTTAGGATTTATGCGTCTTTAAAGTTGGAAATATTTGAACGTCATTTTGAACCACTTACGAGCGTTTTCATCAAACTATACCGCGTTTTTCGAACTCCTCGCATCAAAGCACGTCGGTTTTGTTCAAAAAACGACCATTTTAATTTTTGGCGATTTTTGAAAAAAACGTAAGGGAAACCCCTTTGGTGTTTTTTGACCCCAAAATTCGAAAGTTTCAAATCCAAGCATTTTTTGGCGTTTTCCTATGCAGTTTTTTGAGATAAATCGACTGACGCAGGTAGATTTGCCGTAAGTATGATATTTTAGGATTTATGCGTCTTTAAAGTTGGAAATATTTGAACGTCATTTTGAACCACTTACGAGCGTTTTCATCAAAATATACCGCGTTTTTCGAACTCCTCGCATCAAAGCACGTCGGTTTTGGTAAAAAAAAAAGACCATTTTAATTTTTGGCGATTTTTGAAAAAAACGTAAGGTTAACCCCTATGGTGTTTTTTGACCCCAAAAATCGAAAGTTTCAAATCCAAGCATTTTTTGGCGTTTTCCTATGCAGTTTTTTGAGATAAATCCACTGACGCAGGTAGATTTGTCGTAAGTATAATATTTTAGGATTTATGCGTCTTTAAAGTTGGAAATATTTGAACGTCATTTTGAACCACTTACGAGCGTTTTCATCAAAATATACCGCGTTTTTCGAACTCCTCGCATATAAGCACGTCGGTTTTGGTAAAAAAAAGACCATTTTAATTTTTGGCGATTTTTGAAAAAAACGTAAGGTTAACCCCTTTGGTGTTTTTTGACCCCAAAAATCGAAAGTTTCAAATCCAAGCATTTTTTGGCGTTTTCCTATGCAGTTTTTTGAGATAAATCGACTGACGCAGGTAGATTGGCCGTAAGTATGATATTTTAGGATTTATGCGTCTTTAAATTTGGAAATATTTGAACGTCATTTTGAACCACTTACGAGCGTTTTCATCAAACTATACCGCGTTTTTCGAACTCCTCGCATCAAAGCACGTCGGTTTTGGTCAAAAAAAGACCATTTTAATTTATGGCGATTTTTGAAAAAAACGTAAGGTTAACCCCTTTGGTGTTTTTTGACCACAAAATTCGAAAGTTTCATATCCAAGCAATTTTTGGCGTTTTCCTATGCAGTTCTTTGAGATAAATCGACTGACGCAGGTAGATTTGCCGTAAGTATGATATTTTAGGATTTATGCGTCTTTAAAGTTGGAAATATTTGAACTTCATTTTGAACCACTTACGAGCGCTTTCATCAAACTATACCGCGTTTTTTGAACTCCTCGCATCAAAGCACGTCGGTTTTGGTCAAAAAAAGACCATTTAAATTTTTGGCGATTTTTGAAAAAAACGTAAGGTTAACCCCTTTGGTGTTTTTTGACCCCAAAAATCGAAAGTTTCATATCCAAGCATTTTTTGCCGTTTTCCTATGCAGTTTTTTGAGATAAATCGACTGACGCAGGTAGATTTGCCGTAAGTATAATATTTTAGGATTTATGCGTGTTTAAAGTTGGAAATATTTGAACTTCATTTTGAACCACTTACGAGCGTTTTCATCAAACTATACCGCGTTTTTCGAACTCCTCGCATCAAAGCACGTCGGTTTTGGTCAAAAAAAAGACCATTTTAATTTTTGGCGATTTTTGAAAAAAACGTAAGGTTAACCCCTATGGTGTTTTTTGACCCCAAAAATCGAAAGTTTCAAATCCAAGCATTTTTTGGCGTTTTCCTATGCAGTTTTTTGAGATAAATCCACTGACGCAGGTAGATTTGCCGTAAGTATAATATTTTAGGATTTATGCGTGTTTAAAGTTGGAAATATTTGAACGTCATTTTGAACCACTTACGAGCGTTTTCATCAAACTATACCGCGTTTTTCGAACTCCTCGCATCAAAGCACGTCGGTTTTGGTAAAAAAAAGACCATTTTAATTTTTGGCGATTTTTGAAAAAAACGTAAGGTTAACCCCTTTGGTGTTTTTTGACCCCAAAAATCGAAAGTTTCAAATCCAAGCATTTTTTGGCGTTTTCCTATGCAGTTTTTTGAGATAAATCGACTGACGCAGGTAGATTTGCCGTAAGTATGATATTTTAGGATTTATGCGTCTTTAAAGTTGGAAATATTTGAACGTCATTTTGAACCACTTACGAGCGTTTTCATCAAACTATACCGCGTTTTTCGAACTCCTCGCATCAAAGCACGTCGGTTTTGGTCAAAAAAAGACCATTTTAATTTTTGGCGATTTTTGAAAAAAACGTAAGGTTAACCCCTTTGGTGTTTTTTGACCACAAAATTCGAAAGTTTCATATCCAAGCAATTTTTGGCGTTTTCCTATGCAGTTCTTTGAGATAAATCGACTGACGCAGGTAGATTTGCCGTAAGTATGATATTTTAGGATTTATGCGTCTTTAAAGTTGGAAATATTTGAACGTCATTTTGAACCACTTACGAGCGCTTTCATCAAACTATACCGCGTTTTTCGAACTCCTCGCATCAAAGCACGTCGGTTTTGGTCAAAAAAAGACCATTTAAATTTTTGGCGATTTTTGAAAAAAACGTAAGGTTAACCCCTTTGGTGTTTTTTGACCCCAAAAATCGAAAGTTTCATATCCAAGCATTTTTTGCCGTTTTCCTATGCAGTTTTTTGAGATAAATCGACTGACGCAGGTAGATTTGCCGTAAGTATAATATTTTAGGATTTATGCGTGTTTAAAGTTGGAAATATTTGAACGTCATTTTGAACCACTTACGAGCGTTTTCATCAAACTATACCGCGTTTTTCGAACTCCTCGCATCAAAGCACGTCGGTTTTGGTCAAAAAAAAGACCATTTTAATTTTTGGCGATTTTTGAAAAAAACGTAAGGTTAACCCCTATGGTGTTTTTTGACCCCAAAAATCGAAAGTTTCAAATCCAAGCATTTTTTGGCGTTTTCCTATGCAGTTTTTTGAGATAAATCCACTGACGCAGGTAGATTTGCCGTAAGTATAATATTTTAGGATTTATGCGTCTTTAAAGTTGGAAATATTTGAACGTCATTTTGAACCACTTACGAGCGTTTTCATCAAACTATACCGCGTTTTTCGAACTCCTCGCATCAAAGCACGTCGGTTTTGGTAAAAAAAAGACCATTTTAATTTTTGGCGATTTTTGAAAAAAACGTAAGGTTAACCCCTTTGGTGTTTTTTGACCCCAAAAATCGAAAGTTTCAAATCCAAGCATTTTTTGGCGTTTTCCTATGCAGTTTTTTGAGATAAATCGACTGACGCAGGTAGATTTGCCGTAAGTATGATATTTTAGGATTTATGCGTCTTTAAAGTTGGAAATATTTGAACGTCATTTTGAACCACTTACGAGCGTTTTCATCAAACTATACCGCGTTTTTCGAACTCCTCGCATCAAAGCACGTCGGTTTTGGTCAAAAAAAGACCATTTTAATTTTTGGCGATTTTTGAAAAAAACGTAAGGTTAACCCCTTTGGTGTTTTTTGACCACAAAATTCGAAAGTTTCATATCCAAGCAATTTTTGGCGTTTTCCTATGCAGTTCTTTGAGATAAATCGACTGACGCAGGTAGATTTGCCGTAAGTATGATATTTTAGGATTTATGCGTCTTTAAAGTTGGAAATATTTGAACGTCATTTTGAACCACTTACGAGCGCTTTCATCAAACTATACCGCGTTTTTCGAACTCCTCGCATCAAAGCACGTCGGTTTTGGTCAAAAAAAGACCATTTAAATTTTTGGCGATTTTTGAAAAAAACGTAAGGTTAACCCCTTTGGTGTTTTTTGACCCCAAAAATCGAAAGTTTCATATCCAAGCATTTTTTGCCGTTTTCCTATGCAGTTTTTTGAGATAAATCGACTGACGCAGGTAGATTTGCCGTAAGTATAATATTTTAGGATTTATGCGTGTTTAAAGTTGGAAATATTTGAACGTCATTTTGAACCACTTTCGAGCGTTTTCATCAAACTATACCGCGTTTTTCGAACTCCTCGCATCAAAGCACGTCGGTTTTGGTCAAAAAAAAGACCATTTTAATTTTTGGCGATTTTTGAAAAAAACGTAAGGTTAACCCCTATGGTGTTTTTTGACCCCAAAAATCGAAAGTTTCAAATCCAAGCATTTTTTGGCGTTTTCCTATGCAGTTTTTTGAGATAAATCGACTGACGCAGGTAGATTTGCCGTAAGTATGATATTTTAGGATTTATGCGTCTTTAAAGTTGGAAATATTTGAACGTCATTTTGAACCACATACCAGCGTTTTCATCAAACTATACCCCGTTTTTCGAACTCCTCGCATCAAAGCACGTCGGTTTTGGTCAAAAAAAGACCATTTTAATTTTTGGCGATTTTTGAAATTTTTGATTTTTGAAAGGTTAACCCCTTTGGTGTTTTTTGACCCCAAAAATCGAAAGTTTCAAATCCAAGCATTTTTTGGCGTTTTCCTATGCAGTTTTTTGAGATAAATCGACTGACGCAGGTAGATTTGCCGTATGTATGATATTTTAGAATTTATGCGTCTTTAAAGTTGGAAAATTTGAACGTCATTTTGAACCACTTACGAGCGTTTTCATCAAACTATACCGCGTTTTTCGAACTCCTCGCATCAAAGCACGTCGGTTTTGTTCAAAAAACGACCATTTTAATTTTTGGCGATTTTTGAAAAAAACGTAAGGTTAACCCCTTTGGTGTTTTTTGACCACAAAATTCGAAAGTTTCATATCCAAGCAATTTTTGGCGTTTTCCTATGCAGTTCTTTGAGATAAATCGACTGACGCAGGTAGATTTGCCGTAAGTATGATATTTTAGGATTTATGCGTCTTTAAAGTTGGAAATATTTGAACGTCATTTTGAACCACTTACGAGCGTATTCATCAAACTATACCGCGTTTTTCGAACTCCTCGCATCAAAGCACGTCGGTTTTGGTCAAAAAAAGACCATTTAAATTTTTGGCGATTTTTGAAAAAAACGTAAGGTTAACCCCTTTGGTGTTTTTTGACCCCAAAATTCGAAAGTTTCAAATCCAAGCAATTTTTGGCGTTTTCCTATGCAGTTTTTTGAGATAAATCGACTGACGCAGGTAGATTTGCCGTAAGTATGATATTTTAGGATTTATGCGTCTTTAAAGTTGGAAATATTTGAACGTCATTTTGAACCACATACCAGCGTTTTCATCAAACTATACCCCGTTTTTCGAACTCCTCGCATCAAAGCACGTCGGTTTTGGTCAAAAAACGACCATTTTAATTTTTGGCGATTTTTGAAAAAAACGTAAGGTTAACCCCTTTGGTGTTTTTTGACCCCAAAATTCGAAAGTTTCAAATCCAAGCATTTTTTGGCGTTTTCCTATGCAGTTTTTTGAGATAAATCGACTGACGCAGGTAGATTTGCCGTAAGTATAATATTTTAGGATTTATGCGTGTTTAAAGTTGGAAATATTTGAACGTCATTTTGAACCACTTACGAGCGTTTTCATCAAACTATACCGCGTTTTTCGAACTCCTCGCATCAAAGCACGTCGGTTTTGGTCAAAAAAAAGACCATTTTAATTTTTGGCGATTTTTGAAAAAAACGTAAGGTTAACCCCTATGGTGTTTTTTGACCCCAAAAATCGAAAGTTTCATATCCAAGCAATTTTTGGCGTTTTCCTATGCAGTTCTTTGAGATAAATCGACTGACGCAGGTAGATTTGCCGTAAGTATGATATTTTAGGATTTATGCGTCTTTAAAGTTGGAAATATTTGAACTTCATTTTGAACCACTTACGAGCGCTTTCATCAAACTATACCGCGTTTTTTGAACTCCTCGCATCAAAGCACGTCGGTTTTGGTCAAAAAAAGACCATTTAAATTTTTGGCGATTTTTGAAAAAAACGTAAGGTTAACCCCTTTGGTGTTTTTTGACCCCAAAAATCGAAAGTTTCATATCCAAGCATTTTTTGCCGTTTTCCTATGCAGTTTTTTGAGATAAATCGACTGACGCAGGTAGATTTGCCGTAAGTATAATATTTTAGGATTTATGCGTGTTTAAAGTTGGAAATATTTGAACGTCATTTTGAACCACATACCAGCGTTTTCATCAAACTATACCCCGTTTTTCGAACTCCTCGCATCAAAGCACGTCGGTTTTGGTCAAAAAAAAGACCATTTTAATTTTTGGCGATTTTTGAAAAAAACGTAAGGTTAACCCCTATGGTGTTTTTTGACCCCAAAAATCGAAAGTTTCATATCCAAGCAATTTTTGGCGTTTTCCTATGCAGTTCTTTGAGATAAATCGACTGACGCAGGTAGATTTGCCGTAAGTATGATATTTTAGGATTTATGCGTCTTTAAAGTTGGAAATATTTGAACGTCATTTTGAACCACATACCAGCGTTTTCATCAAACTATACCCCGTTTTTCGAACTCCTCGCATCAAAGCACGTCGGTTTTGGTCAAAAAAAGACCATTTTAATTTTTGGCGATTTTTGAAAAAAACGTAAGGTTAACCCCTTTGGTGTTTTTTGACCCCAAAATTCGAAAGTTTCAAATCCAAGCATTTTTTGGCGTTTTCCTATGCAGTTTTTTGAGATAAATCGACTGACGCAGGTAGATTTGCCGTATGTATGATATTTTAGAATTTATGCGTCTTTAAAGTTGGAAAATTTGAACGTCATTTTGAACCACTTACGAGCGTTTTCATCAAACTATACCGCGTTTTTCGAACTCCTCGCATCAAAGCACGTCGGTTTTGTTCAAAAAACGACCATTTTAATTTTTGGCGATTTTTGAAAAAAACGTAAGGTTAACCCCTTTGGTGTTTTTTGACCCCAAAATTCGAAAGTTTCAAATCCAAGCATTTTTTGGCGTTTTCCTATGCAGTTTTTTGAGATAAATCGACTGACGCAGGTAGATTTGCCGTAAGTATGATATTTTAGGATTTATGCGTCTTTAAAGTTGGAAATATTTGAACGTCATTTTGAACCACTTACGAGCGTATTCATCAAACTATACCGCGTTTTTCGAACTCCTCGCATATAAGCACGTCGGTTTTGGTAAAAAAAAGACCATTTTAATTTTTGGCGATTTTTGAAAAAAACGTAAGGTTAACCCCTTTGGTGTTTTTTGACCCCAAAAATCGAAAGTTTCATATCCAAGCATTTTTTGCCGTTTTCCTATGCAGTTTTTTGAGATAAATCGACTGACGCAGGTAGATTTGCCGTAAGTATAATATTTTAGGATTTATGCGTGTTTAAAGTTGGAAATATTTGAACGTCATTTTGAACCACTTACGAGCGTTTTCATCAAACTATACCGCGTTTTTCGAACTCCTCGCATCAAAGCACGTCGGTTTTGGTCAAAAAAAAGACCATTTTAATTTTTGGCGATTTTTGAATAAAACGGTAAGGTTAACTCCTATGGTGTTTTTTGACCCCAAAAATCGAAAGTTTCAAATCCAAGCATTTTTTGGCGTTTTCCTATGCAGTTTTTTGAGATAAATCCACTGACGCAGGTAGATTTGCCGTAAGTATAATATTTTAGGATTTATGCGTCTTTAAAGTTGGAAATATTTGAACGTCATTTTGAACCACTTACGAGCGTTTTCATCAAACTATACCGCGTTTTTCGAACTCCTCGCATCAAAGCACGTCGGTTTTGTTCAAAAAACGACCATTTTAATTTTTGGCGATTTTTGAAAAAAAACGTAAGGTTAACCCCTATGGTGTTTTTTGACCCCAAAAATCGAAAGTTTCAAATCCAAGCATTTTTTGGCGTTTTCCTATGCAGTTTTTTGAGATAAATCCACTGACGCAGGTAGATTTGTCGTAAGTATAATATTTTAGGATTTATGCGTCTTTAAAGTTGGAAATATTTGAACGTCATTTTGAACCACTTACGAGCGTTTTCATCAAAATATACCGCGTTTTTCGAACTCCTCGCATATAAGCACGTCGGTTTTGGTAAAAAAAAGACCATTTTAATTTTTGGCGATTTTTGAAAAAAACGTAAGGTTAACCCCTTTGGTGTTTTTTGACCCCAAAAATCGAAAGTTTCAAATCCAAGCATTTTTTGGCGTTTTCCTATGCAGTTTTTTGAGATAAATCGACTGACGCAGGTAGATTTGCCGTAAGTATGATATTTTAGGATTTATGCGTCTTTAAAGTTGGAAATATTTGAACGTCATTTTGAACCACTTACGAGCGTTTTCATCAAACTATACCGCGTTTTTCGAACTCCTCGCATCAAAGCACGTCGGTTTTGGTCAAAAAAAGACCATTTAAATTTTTGGCGATTTTTGAAAAAAACGTAAGGTTAACCCCTTTGGTGTTTTTTGACCCCAAAAATCGAAAGTTTCATATCCAAGCATTTTTTGCCGTTTTCCTATGCAGTTTTTTGAGATAAATCGACTGACGCAGGTAGATTTGCCGTAAGTATAATATTTTAGGATTTATGCGTCTTTAAAGTTGGAAATATTTGAACGTCATTTTGAACCACTTACGAGCGTTTTCATCAAACTATACCGCGTTTTTCGAACTCCTCGCATCAAAGCACGTCGGTTTTGGTCAAAAAAAAGACCATTTTAATTTTTGGCGATTTTTGAAAAAAACGTAAGGTTAACCCCTATGGTGTTTTTTGACCCCAAAAATCGAAAGTTTCAAATCCAAGCAGTTTTTGGCGTTTTCCTATGCAGTTTTTTGAGATAAATCCACTGACGCAGGTAGATTTGCCGTAAGTATAATATTTTAGGATTTATGCGTCTTTAAAGTTGGAAATATTTGAACGTCATTTTGAACCACTTACGAGCGTTTTCATCAAACTATACCGCGTTTTTCGAACTCCTCGCATCAAAGCACGTCGGTTTTGTTCAAAAAACGACCATTTTAATTTTTGGCGATTTTTGAAAAAAACGTAAGGTTAACCCTTTTGGTGTTTTTTGACCCCAAAATTCGAAAGTTTCAAATCCAAGCATTTTTTGGCGTTTTCCTATGCAGTTTTTTGAGATAAATCCACTGACGCAGGTAGATTTGTCGTAAGTATAATATTTTAGGATTTATGCGTCTTTAAAGTTGGAAATATTTGAACGTCATTTTGAACCACTTACGAGCGTTTTCATCAAACTATACCGCGTTTTTCGAACTCCTCGCATCAAAGCACGTCGGTTTTGGTAAAAAAAAGACCATTTAAATTTTTGGCGATTTTTGAAAAAAACGTAAGGTTAACCCCTTTGGTGTTTTTTGACCCCAAAAATCGAAAGTTTCATATCCAAGCATTTTTTGCCGTTTTCCTATGCAGTTTTTTGAGATAAATCGACTGACGCAGGTAGATTTGCCGTAAGTATAATATTTTAGGATTTATGCGTGTTTAAAGTTGGAAATATTTGAACGTCATTTTGAACCACTTACGAGCGTTTTCATCAAACTATACCGCGTTTTTCGAACTCCTCGCATCAAAGCACGTCGGTTTTGGTCAAAAAAAAGACCATTTTAATTTTTGGCGATTTTTGAAAAAAACGTAAGGTTAACCCCTATGGTGTTTTTTGACCTCAAAAATCGAAAGTTTCAAATCCAAGCAATTTTTGGCGTTTTCCTATGCAGTTTTTTGAGATAAATCCACTGACGCAGGTAGATTTGCCGTAAGTATAATATTTTAGGATTTATGCGTCTTTAAAGTTGGAAATATTTGAACGTCATTTTGAACCACTTACGAGCGTTTTCACCAAACTATACCGCGTTTTTCGAACTCCTCGCATCAAAGCACGTCGGTTTTGGTAAAAAAAAGACCATTTTAATTTTTGGCGATTTTTGAAAAAAACGTAAGATTAACCCCTTTGGTGTTTTTTGACCCCAAAAATCGAAAGTTTCAAATCCAAGCATTTTTTGGCGTTTTCCTATGCAGTTTTTTGAGATAAATCTGACCCAGGTAGATTTTCCGCAAGTATGATTTTTTAGGATTTATGCGTCTTTCAAGTTGGAAATATTTGAACGTCATTTTGAACCGCTTACGAGCGTTTTCATCAAACTATACCGCGTTTTTCGAACTCCTCGCATCAAAGCACGTCGGTTTTGGTCAAAAAAAGACCATTTTAATTTTTGGCGATTTTTGAAAAAAACGTAAGGTTTAACCCCTTTGGTGTTTTTTGACCCCAAAAATCGAAAGTTTCAAATCCAAGCATTTTTTGGCGATTTCCTATGCAGTTTTTTGAGATAAATCGACTGACGCAGGTAGATTTGCCGTAAATATGATATTTTAGGATTTATGCGTCTTTAAAGTTGGAAATATTTGAATGTCATTTTGAACCACTTACGAGCGTTTTCATCAAACTATACCGCGTTTTTCGAACTCCTCGCATCAAAGCACGTCGGTTTTGGTCAAAAAAAGACCATTTTAATTTTTGGCAATTTTTGAAAAAAACGTAAGGTTAACTCTTTTGGTGTTTTTTGACCCCAAAATTCGAAAGTTTCAAATCCAAGCATTTTTTGGCGTTTTCCTATGCAGTTTTATGAGATAAATCGACTGACGCAGGTAGATTTGCCGTATGTATGATATTTTAGGATTTATGCGTCTTTAAAGTTGGAAATATTTGAACGTCATTTTGAACCACTTACGAGCGTTTTCATTAAAATATATCGCGTTTTTCGAACTCCTCGCATCATAGCACGTCGGTTTTGGTCAAAAAAAGACCATTTTAATTTTTGGCGATTTTTGAAAAAAACGTAAGGTTAACCCCTTTGGTGTTTTTTGACCACAAAATTCGAAAGTTTCATATCCAAGCAATTTTTGGCGTTTTCCTATGCAGTTCTTTGAGATAAATCGACTGACGCAGGTAGATTTGCCGTAAGTATGATATTTTAGGATTTATGCGTCTTTAAAGTTGGAAATATTTGAACGTCATTTTGAACCACTTACGAGCGTTTTTATCAAACTATACCGCGTTTTTCGAACTCCTCGCATCAAAGCACGTCGGTTTTGGTCAAAAAAAGACCATTTTAATTTTTGGCGATTTTTGAAAAAAACGTAAGGTTTAACCCCTTTGGTGTTTTTTGACCCCAAAAATCGAAAGTTTCAAATCCAAGCATTTTTTGGCGTTTTCCTATGCAGTTTTTTGAGATAAATCTGACCCAGGTAGATTTTCCGCAAGTATGATATTTTAGGATTTATGCGTCTTTCAAGTTGGAAATATTTGAACGTCATTTTGAACCACTTACGAGCTTTTTCATCAAACTATACCGCGTTTTTCGAACTCCTCGCATCAAAGCACGTCGGTTTTGGTCAAAAAAAGACCATTTTAATTTTTGGCGATTTTTGAAAAAAACGTAAGGTTTAACCCCTTTGGTGTTTTTTGACCCCAAAAATCGAAAGTTTCAAATCCAAGCATTTTTTGGCGTTTTCCTATGCAGTTTTTTGAGATAAATCGACTGACGCAGGTAGATTTGCCGTAAGTATAATATTTTAGGATTTATGCGTCTTTAAAGTTGGAAATATTTGAACGTCATTTTGAACCACTTACGAGCGTTTTCATCAAACTATACCGCGTTTTTCGAACTCCTCGCATCAAAGCACGTCGGTTTTGGTCAAAAAAAGACCATTTTAATTTTTGGCGATTTTTGAAAAAAACGTAAGGTTAACCCCTTTGGTGTTTTTTGACCCCAAAAATCGAAAGTTTCATATCCAAGCATTTTTTGCCGTTTTCCTATGCAGTTTTTTGAGATAAATCGACTGACGCAGGTAGATTTGCCGTAAGTATAATATTTTAGGATTTATGCGTCTTTAAAGTTGGAAATATTTGAACGTCATTTTGAACCACTTACGAGCATTTTCATCAAACTATACCGCGTTTTTCGAACTCCTCGCATCAAAGCACGTCGGTTTTGGTCAAAAAAAGACCATTTTAATTTTTGGCGATTTTTGAAAAAAACGTAAGGTTTAACCCCTTTGGTGTTTTTTGACCCCAAAAATCGAAAGTTTCAAATCCAAGCATTTTTTGGCGTTTTCCTATGCAGTTTTTTGAGATAAATCGACTGACGCAGGTAGATTTGCCGTAAGTATGATATTTTAGGATTTATGCGTCTTTAAAGTTGGAAATATTTGAACGTCATTTTGAACCACTTACGAGCGTTTTCATCAAACTATACCGCGTTTTTCGAACTCCTCGCATCAAAGCACGTCGGTTTTGGTCAAAAAAAGACCATTTAAATTTTTGGCGATTTTTGAAAAAAACGTAAGGTTAACCCCTTTGGTGTTTTTTGACCCCAAAAATCGAAAGTTTCATATCCAAGCATTTTTTGCCGTTTTCCTATGCAGTTTTTTGAGATAAATCGACTGACGCAGGTAGATTTTCCGTAAGTATAATATTTTAGGATTTATGCGTGTTTAAAGTTGGAAATATTTGAACGTCATTTTGAACCACTTACGAGCGTTTTCATCAAACTATACCGCGTTTTTCGAACTCCTCGCATCAAAGCACGTCGGTTTTGGTCAAAAAAAAGACCATTTTAATTTTTGGCGATTTTTGAAAAAAACGTAAGGTTAACCCCTATGGTGTTTTTTGACCCCAAAAATCGAAAGTTTCAAATCCAAGCATTTTTTGGCGTTTTCCTATGCAGTTTTTTGAGATAAATCCACTGACGCAGGTAGATTTGCCGTAAGTATAATATTTTAGGATTTATGCGTCTTTAAAGTTGGAAATATTTGAACGTCATTTTGAACCACTTACGAGCGTTTTCATCAAACTATACCGCGTTTTTCGAACTCCTCGCATCAAAGCACGTCGGTTTTGTTCAAAAAACGACCATTTTAATTTTTGGCGATTTTTGAAAAAAACGTAAGGTTAACCCTTTTGGTGTTTTTTGACCCCAAAATTCGAAAGTTTCAAATCCAAGCATTTTTTGGCGTTTTCCTATGCAGTTTTTTGAGATAAATCCACTGACGCAGGTAGATTTGTCGTAAGTATAATATTTTAGGATTTATGCGTCTTTAAAGTTGGAAATATTTGAACGTCATTTTGAACCACTTACGAGCGTTTTCATCAAAATATACCGCGTTTTTCGAACTCCTCGCATATAAGCACGTCGGTTTTGGTAAAAAAAAGACCATTTTAATTTTTGGCGATTTTTGAAAAAAACGTAAGGTTAACCCCTTTGGTGTTTTTTGACCCCAAAAATCGAAAGTTTCAAATACAAGCATTTTTTGGCGTTTTCCTATGCAGTTTTTTGAGATAAATCGACTGACTCAGGTAGATTTGCCGTAAGTATGATATTTTAGGATTTATGCGTCTTTAAAGTTGGAAATATTTGAACGTCATTTTGAACCACTTCCGAACGTTTTCATCAAACTATACCGCGTTTTTCGAACTCCTCGCATCAAAGCACGTCGGTTTTGGTCAAAAAAAGACCATTTAAATTTTTGGCGATTTTTGAAAAAAACGTAAGGTTAACCCCTTTGGTGTTTTTTGACCCCAAAAATCGAAAGTTTCATATCCAAGCATTTTTTGCCGTTTTCCTATGCAGTTTTTTGAGATAAATCGACTGACGCAGGTAGATTTGCCGTAAGTATAATATTTTAGGATTTATGCGTGTTTAAAGTTGGAAATATTTGAACGTCATTTTGAACCACTTACGAGCGTTTTCACCAAACTATACCGCGTTTTTCGAACTCCTCGCATCAAAGCACGTCGGTTTTGGTAAAAAAAAGACCATTTTAATTTTTGGCGATTTTTGAAAAAAACGTAAGATTAACCCCTTTGGTGTTTTTTGACCCCAAAAATCGAAAGTTTCAAATCCAAGCATTTTTTGGCGATTTCCTATGCAGTTTTTTCAGATAAATCGACTGACGCAGGTAGATTTGCCGTAAATATGATATTTTAGGATTTATGCGTCTTTAAAGTTGGAAATATTTGAATGTCATTTTGAACCACTTACGAGCGTTTTCATCAAACTATACCGCGTTTTTCGAACTCCTCGCATCAAAGCACGTCGGTTTTGGTCAAAAAAAGACCATTTTAATTTTTGGCGATTTTTGAAAAAAACGTAAGATTAACCCCTTTGGTGTTTTTTGACCCCAAAAATCGAAAGTTTCAAATCCAAGCATTTTTTGGCGTTTTCCTATGCAGTTTTTAGAGATAAATTGACTGACGCAGGTAGATTTGCCGTAAGTATGATATTTTAGGATTTATGCGTCTTTAAAGTTGGAAATATTTGAACGTCATTTTGAACCACTTACGAGCGTTTTTATCAAACTATACCGCGTTTTTCGAACTCCTCGCATCAAAGCACGTCGGTTTTGGTCAAAAAAAGACCATTTTAATTTTTGGCGATTTTTGAAAAAAACGTAAGGTTAACCCCTTTGGTGTTTTTTGACCCCAAAAATCGAAAGTTTCAAATCCAAGCATTTTTTGGCGATTTCCTATGCAGTTTTTTGAGATAAATCGACTGACGCAGGTAGATTTGCCGTAAATATGATATTTTAGGATTTATGCGTCTTTAAAGTTGGAAATATTTGAATGTCATTTTGAACCACTTACGAGCGTTTTCATCAAACTATACCGCGTTTTTCGAACTCCTCGCATCAAAGCACGTCGGTTTTGGTCAAAAAAAGACCATTTTAATTTTTGGCAATTTTTGAAAAAAACGTAAGGTTAACCCTTTTGGTGTTTTTTGACCCCAAAATTCGAAAGTTTCAAATCCAAGCATTTTTTGGCGTTTTTCTATGCAGTTCTTTGAGATAAATCGACTGACGCAGGTAGATTTGCCGTAAGTATGATATTTTAGGATTTATGCGTCTTTAAAGTTGGAAATATTTGAACGTCATTTTGAACCACTTACGAGCGTTTTCATCAAACTATACCGCGTTTTTCGAACTCCTCGCATCAAAGCACGTCGGTTTTGGTCAAAAAAAGACCATTTTAATTTTTGGCGATTTTTGAAAAAAACGTAAGATTAACCCCTTTGGTGTTTTTTGACCCCAAAAATCGAAAGTTTCAAATCCAAGCATTTTTTGGCGTTTTCCTATGCAGTTTTTAGAGATAAATTGACTGACGCAGGTAGATTTGCCGTAAGTATGATATTTTAGGATTTATGCGTCTTTAAAGTTGGAAATATTTGAACGTCATTTTGAACCACTTACGAGCGTTTTTATCAAACTATACCGCGTTTTTCGAACTCCTCGCATCAAAGCACGTCGGTTTTGGTCAAAAAAAGACCATTTTAATTTTTGGCGATTTTTGAAAAAAACGTAAGGTTAACCCCTTTGGTGTTTTTTGACCCCAAAAATCGAAAGTTTCAAATCCAAGCATTTTTTGGCGTTTTCCTATGCAGTTTTTTGAGATAAATCGACTGACGCAGGTAGATTTGCCGTAAGTATAATATTTTAGGATTTATGCGTCTTTAAAGTTGGAAATATTTGAATGTCATTTTGAATCACTTACGAGCGTTTTCATCAAACTATACCGCGTTTTTCGAACTCCTCGCATCAAAGCACGTCGGTTTTGGTCAAAAAAAGACCATTTTAATTTTTGGCGATTTTTGAAAAAAACGTAAGGTTAACCCCTTTGGTGTTTTTTGACCCCAAAAATCGAAAGTTTCATATCCAAGCATTTTTTGGCGTTTTCCTATGCAGTTTTTTGAGATAAATCGACTGACGCAGGTAGATTTGCCGTTAGTATAATATTTTAGGATTTATGCGTCTTTAAAGTTGGAAATATTTGAACGTCATTTTGAACCACTTACGAGCATTTTCATCAAACTATACCGCGTTTTTCGAACTCCTCGCATCAAAGCACGTCGGTTTTGGTCAAAAAAAGACCAAGTAAGGTTTAACCCCTTTGGTGTTTTTTGACCCCAAAAATCGAAAGTTTCAAATCCAAGCATTTTTTGGCGTTTTCCTATGCAGTTTTTTGAGATAAATCGACTGACGCAGGTATATTTGCCGTAAGTATGATATTTTAGGATTTATGCGTCTTTAAAGTTGGAAATATTTGAACGTCATTTTGAACCACTTACGTGCGTTTTCATCAAAATATACCGCGTTTTTCGAACTCCTCGCATATAAGCACGTCGGTTTTGGTAAAAAAAAAGACCATTTTAATTTTTGTCGATTTTTGCAAAAAACGTAAGGTTAACCCCTTCGGTGTTTTTTGACCCCAAAAATCGAAAGTTTCAAATCCAAGCATTTTTTGGCGTTTTCCTATGCAGTTTTTTGAGATAAATCGACTGACGCAGGTAGATTTGCCGTAAGTATAATATTTTAAGATTTATGCGTCTTTAAAGTTGGAAATATTTGAACGTCATTTTGAACCACTTACGAGCATTTTCATCAAACTATACCGCGTTTTTCGAACTCCTCGCATCAAAGCACGTCGGTTTTGGTCAAAAAAAGACCATTTTAATTTTTGGCGATTTTTGAAAAAAACGTAAGGTTTAACCCCTTTGGTGTTTTTTGACCCCAAAAATCGAAAGTTTCAAATCCAAGCATTTTTTAGCGATTTCCTATGCAGTTTTTTGAGATAAATCGACTGACGCAGGTAGATTTGCCGTAAATATGATATTTTAGGATTTATGCGTCTTTAAAGTTGGAAATATTTGAATGTCATTTTGAACCACTTACGAGCTTTTTCATCAAACTATACCGCGTTTTTCGAACTCCTCGCATCAAAGCACGTCGGTTTTGGTCAAAAAAAGACCATTTTAATTTTTGGCGATTTTTGAAAAAAACGTAAGGTTTAACCCCTTTGGTGTTTTTTGACCCCAAAAATCGAAAGTTTCAAATCCAAGCATTTTTTGGCGTTTTCCTATGCAGTTTTTTGAGATAAATCGACTGACGCAGGTAGATTTGCCGTAAGTATAATATTTTAGGATTTATGCGTCTTTAAAGTTGGAAATATTTGAACGTCATTTTGAACCACTTACGAGCGTTTTCATCAAACTATACCGCGTTTTTCGAACTCCTCGCATCAAAGCACGTCGGTTTTGGTCAAAAAAAGACCATTTTAATTTTTGGCGATTTTTGAAAAAAACGTAAGGTTAACCCCTTTGGTGTTTTTTGACCCCAAAAATCGAAAGTTTCAAATCCAAGCATTTTTTGGCGTTTTCCTATGCAGTTTTTTGAGATAAATCTGACCCAGGTAGATTTTCCGCAAGTATGATATTTTAGGATTTATGCGTCTTTCAAGTTGGAAATATTTGAACGTCATTTTGAACCACTTACGAGCTTTTTCATCAAACTATACCGCGTTTTTCGAACTCCTCGCATCAAAGCACGTCGGTTTTGGTCAAAAAAAGACCATTTTAATTTTTGGCGATTTTTGAAAAAAACGTAAGGTTCAACCCCTTTGGTGTTTTTTGACCCCAAAAATCGAAAGTTTCAAATCCAAGCATTTTTTGGCGTTTTCCTATGCAGTTTTTTTAGATAAATCGACTGACGCAGGTAGATTTGCCGTAAGTATAATATTTTAGGATTTATGCGTCTTTAAAGTTGGAAATATTTGAACGTCATTTTGAACCACTTACGAGCGTTTTCATCAAACTATACCGCGTTTTTCGAACTCCTCGCATCAAAGCACGTCGGTTTTGGTCAAAAAAAGACCATTTTAATTTTTGGCGATTTTTGAAAAAAACGTAAGGTTAACCCCTTTGGTGCTTTTTGACCCCAAAAATCGAAAGTTTCATATCCAAGCATTTTTTGCCGTTTTCCTATGCAGTTTTTTGAGATAAATCGACTGACGCAGGTAGATTTGCCGTAAGTATAATATTTTAGGATTTATGCGTCTTTAAAGTTGGAAATATTTGAACATCATTTTGAACCACTTACGAGCATTTTCATCAAACTATACCGCGTTTTTCGAACTCCTCGCATCAAAGCACGTCGGTTTTGGTCAAAAAAAGACCATTTTAATTTTTGGCGATTTTTGAAAAAAACGTAAGGTTTAACCCCTTTGGTGTTTTTTGACCCCAAAAATCGAAAGTTTCAAATCCAAGCATTTTTTGGCGTTTTCCTATGCAGTTTTTTGAGATAAATCGACTGACGCAGGTAGATTTGCCGTAAGTATAATATTTTAGGATTTATGCGTCTTTAAAGTTGGAAATATTTGAATGTCATTTTGAACCACTTACGAGCGTTTTCATCAAACTATACCGCGTTTTTCGAACTCCTCGCATCAAAGCACGTCGGTTTTGGTCAAAAAAAGACCATTTTAATTTTTGGCGATTTTTGAAAAAAACGTAAGGTTAACCCCTTTGGTGTTTTTTGACCCCAAAAATCGAAAGTTTCATATCCAAGCATTTTTTGGCGTTTTCCTATGCAGTTTTTTGAGATAAATCGACTGACGCAGGTAGATTTGCCGTTAGTATAATATTTTAGGATTTATGCGTCTTTAAAGTTGGAAATATTTGAACGTCATTTTGAACCACTTACGAGCATTTTCATCAAACTATACCGCGTTTTTCGAACTCCTCGCATCAAAGCACGTCGGTTTTGGTCAAAAAAAGACCAAGTAAGGTTTAACCCCTTTGGTGTTTTTTGACCCCAAAAATCGAAAGTTTCAAATCCAAGCATTTTTTGGCGTTTTCCTATGCAGTTTTTTGAGATAAATCGACTGACGCAGGTAGATTTGCCGTAAGTATGATATTTTAGGATTTATGCGTCTTTAAAGTTGGAAATATTTGAACGTCATTTTGAACCACTTACGTGCGTTTTCATCAAAATATACCGCGTTTTTCGAACTCCTCGCATATAAGCACGTCGGTTTTGGTAAAAAAAAGACCATTTTAATTTTTGTCGATTTTTGCAAAAAACGTAAGGTTAACCCCTTCGGTGTTTTTTGACCCCAAAAATCGAAAGTTTCAAATCCAAGCATTTTTTGGCGTTTTCCTATGCAGTTTTTTGAGATAAATCGACTGACGCAGGTAGATTTGCCGTAAGTATAATATTTTAAGATTTATGCGTCTTTAAAGTTGGAAATATTTGAACGTCATTTTGAACCACTTACGAGCATTTTCATCAAACTATACCGCGTTTTTCGAACTCCTCGCATCAAAGCACGTCGGTTTTGGTCAAAAAAAGACCATTTTAATTTTTGGCGATTTTTGAAAAAAACGTAAGGTTTAACCCCTTTGGTGTTTTTTGACCCCAAAAATCGAAAGTTTCAAATCCAAGCATTTTTTAGCGATTTCCTATGCAGTTTTTTGAGATAAATCGACTGACGCAGGTAGATTTGCCGTAAATATGATATTTTAGGATTTATGCGTCTTTAAAGTTGGAAATATTTGAATGTCATTTTGAACCACTTACGAGCTTTTTCATCAAACTATACCGCGTTTTTCGAACTCCTCGCATCAAAGCACGTCGGTTTTGGTCAAAAAAAGACCATTTTAATTTTTGGCGATTTTTGAAAAAAACGTAAGGTTTAACCCCTTTGGTGTTTTTTGACCCCAAAAATCGAAAGTTTCAAATCCAAGCATTTTTTGGCGTTTTCCTATGCAGTTTTTTGAGATAAATCGACTGACGCAGGTAGATTTGCCGTAAGTATAATATTTTAGGATTTATGCGTCTTTAAAGTTGGAAATATTTGAACGTCATTTTGAACCACTTACGAGCGTTTTCATCAAACTATACCGCGTTTTTCGAACTCCTCGCATCAAAGCACGTCGGTTTTGGTCAAAAAAAGACCATTTTACTTTTTGGCGATTTTTGAAAAAAACGTAAGGTAACCCCTTTGGTGTTTTTGACACCAAAAATCGAAAGTTTCATATCCAAGCATTTTTTGGCGTTTTCCTATGCAGTTTTTTGAGATAAATCGACTGACGCAGGTAGATTTGCCGTTAGTATAATATTTTAGGATTTATGCGTCTTTAAAGTTGGAAATATTTGAACGTCATTTTGAACCACTTACGAGCATTTTCATCAAACTATACCGCGTTTTTCGAACTCCTCGCATCAAAGCACGTCGGTTTTGGTCAAAAAAAAGACCATTTTAATTTTTGGTGATTTTTGAAAAAAACGTAAGGTTAACCCCTATGGTGTTTTTTGACCCCAAAAATCGAAAGTTTCAAATCCAAGCATTTTTTGGCGTTTTCCTATGCAGTTTTTTGAGATAAATCGACTGACGCAGGTAGGTTTGCCGTAAGTATGATAATTTAGGATTTATGCGTCTTTAAAGTTGGAAATATTTGAACGTCATTTTGAACCACTTACGAGCGTTTTCATCAAACTATACCGCGATTTTCGAACTCCTTGCATCAAAGCACGTCGGTTTTGGTCAAAAAAAAGACCATTTTAATTTTTGGTGATTTTTGAAAAAAACGTAAGGTTAACCCCTATGGTGTTTTTTGACCCCAAAAATCGAAAGTTTCAAATCCAAGCATTTTTTGGCGTTTTCCTATGCAGTTTTTTGAGATAAATCGACTGACGCAGGTAGACTTTCCGTATGTATGATATTTTAGGATTTATGCGTCTTTAAAGTTGGAAATATTTGAAGGTCATTTTGAACCACTTACTAGCGTTTTCATCAAACTATACCGCGATTTTCGAACTCCTGGCATCATAGCACGTCGGTTTTGGTCAAAAAAAGACCATTTTAGTTTTTGGCGATTTTTGAAAAAAATGTAAGGATAACCCCTTTGGTGTTTTTTGACCCCAAAAATCGAAAGTTTCAAATCCAAGCATTTTTTGGCGTTTTCCTATGCAGTTTTTTGAGATAAATCGACTGACGCAGGTAGGTTTGCCGTAAGTATGATAATTTAGGATTTATGCGTCTTTAAAGTTGGAAATATTTGAACGTCATTTTGAACCACTTAGGAGCGTTTTCATCAAACTATACCGCGATTTTCGAACTCCTCGCATCAAAGCACGTCGGTTTTGGTCAAAAAAAGACCATTTTAATTTTTGGCGATTTTTGAAAAAAACGTAAGGTTAACCCCTTTGGTGTTTTTTGACCCCAAAAATCGAAAGTTTCAAATCCAAGCATTTTTTGGCGTTTTCCTATGCAGTTTTTTGAGATAAATCGACTGACGCAGGTAGATTTGCCGTAAGTATGATATTTTAGGATTTATGCGTCTTCAAAGTTGGAAATATTTGAACGTCTTTTTGAACCACTTACGAGCGTTTTCATCAAACTATACCGCGTTTTTCGAACTCCTCGCATCAAAGCACGTCGGTTTTGGTCAAAAAAAGACCATTTTAATTTTTGGCGTTTTTTGAAAAAATCGTAAGGTTAACCCCTTTGGTGTGTTTTGAACCAAAAATCGAAAGTTTGAAATCCAAGCATTTTTTGGCGTTTTCCTATGCAGTTTTTTGAGATAAATCGACTGACGCAGGTAGATTTGCCGTAAGTATGATATTTTAGGATTTATGCGTCTTTAAAGTTGGAAATATTTGAACGTCATTTTGCATCACTTACGAGCGTTTTCATCAAACTATACTGCGTTTTTCGAACTCCTCGCATCAAAGCACGTCGGTTTTGGTCAAAAAAAGACCATTTTAATTTTTGGCGATTTTTGAAAAAAACGTAAGGTTAACCCCTTTGGTGTTTTTTGACCCCAAAAATCGAAAGTTTCAAATCCAAGCATTTTTTGGCGTTTTCCTATGCAGTTTTTTGAGATAAATCGACTGACGCAGGTAGATTTGCCGTAAATATGATATTTTAGGATTTATGCGTCTTTAAAGTTGGAAATATTTGAACGTCATTTTGAACCACTTACGAGCGTTTTCCTCAAACTATACTGCGTTTTTCGAACTCCTCGCATCAAAGCACGTCGGTTTTGGTCAAAAAAAGACCATTTTAATTTTTGGCGACTTTTGAAAAAAACGTAAGGTTAACCCCTTTGGTGTTTTTTGACCCCAAAAATCGAAAGTTTCAAATCCAAGCATTTTTTGGCGTTTTCCTATGCAGTTTTTTGAGATAAATCGACTGACGCAGGTAGATTTTCCGTATGTATGATATTTTAGGATTTATGCGTCTTTAAAGTTGGAAATATTTGAACGTCATTTTGAACCACTTACGAGCGTTTTCATCAAACTATACCGCGATTTTCGAACTCCTGGCATCATAGCACGTCGGTTTTGGTCAAAAAAAGACCATTTTAGTTTTTGGCGATTTTTGAAAAAAATGTAAGGTTAACCCCTTTGGTGTTTTTTGACCCCAAAAATCGAAAGTTTCAAATCCAAGCATTTTTTGGCGTTTTCCTATGCAGTTTTTTGAGATAAATCGACTGACGCAGGTAGGTTTGCCGTAAGTATGATAATTTAGGATTTATGCGTCTTTAAAGTTGGAAATATTTGAACGTCATTTTGAACCACTTAGGAGCGTTTTCATCAAACTATACCGCGATTTTCGAACTCCTCGCATCAAAGCACGTCGGTTTTGGTCAAAAAAAGACCATTTTAATTTTTGGCGATTTTTGAAAAAAACGTAAGGTTAACCCCTTTGGTGTTTTTTGACCCCAAAAATCGAAAGTTTCAAATCCAAGCATTTTTTGGCGTTTTCCTATGCAGTTTTTTGAGATAAATCGACTGACGCAGGTAGATTTGCCGTAAGTATGAGATTTTAGGATTTATGCGTCTTCAAAGTTGGAAATATTTGAACGTCTTTTTGAACCACTTACGAGCGTTTTCATCAAACTATACCGCGTTTTTCGAACTCCTCGCATCAAAGCACGTCGGTTTTGGTCAAAAAAAGACCATTTTAATTTTTGGCGTTTTTTGAAAAAATCGTAAGGTTAACCCCTTTGGTGTGTTTTGAACCAAAAATCGAAAGTTTGAAATCCAAGCATTTTTTGGCGTTTTCCTATGCAGTTTTTTGAGATAAATCGACTGACGCAGGTAGATTTGCCGTAAGTATGATATTTTAGGATTTATGCGTCTTTAAAGTTGGAAATATTTGAACGTCATTTTGCACCACTTACGAGCGTTTTCATCAAACTATACTGCGTTTTTCGAACTCCTCGCATCAAAGCACGTCGGTTTTGGTCAAAAAAAGACCATTTTAATTTTTGGCGATTTTTGAAAAAAACGTAAGGTTAACCCCTTTGGTGTTTTTTGACCCCAAAAATCGAAAGTTTCAAATCCAAGCATTTTTTGGCGTTTTCCTATGCAGTTTTTTGAGATAAATCGACTGACGCAGGTAGATTTGCCGTAAGTATGATATTTTAGGATTTATGCGTCTTTAAAGTTGGAAATATTTGAACGTCATTTTGAACCACTTACGAGCGTTTTCATCAAACTATACTGCGTTTTTCGAACTCCTCGCATCAAAGCACGTCGGTTTTGGTCAAAAAAAGACCATTTTAATTTTTGGCGACTTTTGAAAAAAACGTAAGGTTAACCCCTTTGGTGTTTTTTGACCCCAAAAATCGAAAGTTTCAAATCCAAGCATTTTTTGGCGTTTTCCTATGCAGTTTTTTGAGACAAATCGACTGACGCAGGTAGATTTGCCGTAAGTATGATATTTTACGATTTATGCGTCTTTAAAGTTGAAAAAATTCGATGGTCGATTTGAACCGCTTACATGTGTTTACCCCAAACCAAACCGCGTTTTTCGAACTCCTGGCATAAAGACACGTCGGTTTTGGTCAAAAAGAGACCATCTAAATTTTTCACGATTTTTTGAAAAACGAAAGGTTAACCCCTTTGCTACTTTTTGACCCCAAAAATTGAAAGTCTTAAATATTAACACTTTTTGGCATTTTCTTATGCAATTTGTCGAGATAAACCGATTGGTGGAGGCAGATTTGCCCTAAGTATGATAGTTTAGGATTTATGCGTCTTTAAAGTTGAAAAAATTCGATTGTCGATTTGAACCGCTTACATGCGTTTCCCCCAAACGAAACCGCGTTTTTGGAACTCCTGGCGTAAAAACACGTCGGTTTTGGTTAAAAAAAGACCATCTAAATATTTGACGATTTTTGAAAAAAACGAAGCCTTTGCTACTTTTTGATCCCAAAAATTGAAAGTCTTACAGTTTATTCGAAAAAAGCGACTTCACTGAGTCAAGTGTTGCCTGTTGCCTTAGGTCTCCCAATGACAAATGTCGTGAAGTTCGTCCAAAATTGGTTGTTGATTCGGAAAGGATTGATGCCGTGTGTGAACTGGTACTTTAAGATTGTCATGCGAGTTCGACTAAACGTGCGATTGAGGCAGAGCATTATAGATCAGTATACGTTCAATACTGCATGACCAACTAGTTGTCAAAAAGATAATTTGGCGTTAGATTCACATAATTTCATAATCGCTTAAAAAAATGCACATGTCATGACGAATCGTTTGCCTACTCGTATGAGCCCGAAAATAAACAACAGTTTATTTTGTGGGTTTTTCAAAATGAACCCAACCAAAATAGTGGTTTGCGCATGAAGCACTTCAAAGCAAATGGTCGCCTGTTGTTCCAGAAAAAATGGACAAGTCGCAACCGTACCATTGGTGCAACTGCCAGTTCTAAATGGTATATAACCATTTGTTTGACAGAAATCTTCGGAGAAATAAGAAAAACCAACCGCCAAAGACGGATCATTTTGCACCACGACAAATCAAGCCCTCACACAACGGCTCGAACAAGTTACTTTTTTATTCCCGAACATCGGAAATAAATACCGAGGTCAACGTTTTTCGACACCTGATGGTTCAAAATGCATGTTTTAAAGGTACCTCAATCGGAGTGGGAAAAGTGCTTCGAAAATGGGTTTCAACGCATGCAAATGTGTATTCATCTTCATGGAGAATATTTTGAAAAATAATAAAGCCATTTTTGATTATATATATTTGTTTTTGGTTTCTAATTTAGAAATATAGACGGCAACCCTCATAATTATAGACTCTCAAATTTTCCTCAGTGATGATATAACTACGTATGAAAATTTTTAATAAGTAGGTACTTATTCTCATTTAAAATATTAATACTTTATAGTTTAGTATTGTTAAGAACAACTCGTGAAGTAACTACCGATAATACATATTATAATATCGCAAAAAATTATTGCAAAATCATTAAAAGTATGTTATATTGAAGCTTATAAGAAATTTGAATGAAAATTGAACACACAATTGATTGTGAAAAAAAAACACAAACACAATTGATTGAACACAATGAAAACTTGTTTTGTTAAAACTAGTAGCATCTACAACCATTCAAATTTTTAACATTAAGTAACCTTAATTGGAAAAAATTCAGAACTAACCATTCTCAAGATATTTTGGGCATCATCTCATCATCAACTCTTTTAACTCTATATATTTAATATATAAGAACTATATAACGCATTTTATCATCTTTTTACATTTTTTCCATTCATCTTTATATGTTGACTTTTTTTAATTTTTAATTCTTTTGTAGATTATACGATTGTAATGCAAAAATACCTACAGTTCAAATCGAATAAATTTGGATGAGCTCACAATGAGCAAATCCAGTTGGAATGAATTTGTTGCTTGGTTTTATTTACCTGATGCTAGTAAAATTAAATTATTATTCAGTTTTACTCGTATTAACTTTTGTAGTGAATTCTTTTGTAAATTAGGTTTTTCGAAAAAGTGCAATAATTAATTGTTTGTTTTTCATATCTTGGTAAAAACTTTTGTTAGCTTAGTAGTTACATCGGAAAGATATTAGATACAAAATTAACATACATAACAAAATTGCTTCTTTTGCATACAGAAATTTTTAATTAAAAATCCGTCTTATACATCAGTTGGTTGTTATTTGAAATAAAAACACTATTAAGAATACATATTTTTCAAAGTAATATTTGATAACACAATTTTTGTCATTAAAAATGTCAAACTTATACAAGTTAAAAAAATCTATTAATTGTTAAATCTACTACTAGAAGCTCTAAATTAATTATCGTAATATTATTAATACAAATTTACAAATAATAATAATTAAGTCAAGTATTTTTAATTTTTCACCAAGATGGAGCGGGACCGCACGTAAAACTTTAAATGCTGTTATTTTAATATGTTTAAATAAATAAAAAAAGGCTTACATTAATTTTACCAAAAATTAAAATAACAATAATTAAGTTTTTACTGCAAAATATGATAACGTGAGTGGGTAGTACATTTTTTATATTTAAAAAAAATAAAAATACGATGGTTTCAAGGTGGTTCGTGAGAAAATTGGTTTCATAAAAGTCTACATGCATTCTTTAACACATTCTTCTTTTTCTTATGTTTATTAGGCTTTAAGATTATTGTACCATTTTGTTGATTTTTCAATGTTTGACTAGGATTGAAAGCACCTGAAACAAAAATAATAAAATTAGAATTGGTTTTTATTTTGACGCCCCCTTTTCTTATATGCCCCCAGTTTGGGAAACACTGCTTTAATGCATTTTATTATTTTTTATTCGAGATCGTTCTTGTTAGTTATCCCTTTTAATGTAAAATTTTAATAAGCCTGCAATGCATTATTTATAAACATGTTTTAGGTGTGTACATGCAATACGCAATATATTACAACAGTTTATCAGATTGCGAATTTATGAACTATGCAACTAATTACACAAAATATATTGTAAAGTGATCAATTACCCAGAACTCATTGGGTGGAAAACGCGAGACGCATTTTAAAACAATTCAATTAAAATTGCAATATTTAAATTAGAAAACGTAGTTATAGTAGCAATTAAAAAGGTTTTTAGATCTTAACATCATCAGGCAGGGAAAAATGTGAGAAATAACAAAAATTTAACAAATTAATTAGTTAATAAATCACTCATAAACAATGTGGTGGGAATATGATGAGACATCATAAAATAATATGGAATGCGATCTTCTTCGCCCTGACAGATCGAATCATTAATAAATAAAAACATTTTAATGTAGATCAGATAAAAGTATTGTAAATTCCTCGCAATGTCGAAAATGATTAATTTATTATAATAATAATTGTTAAGTTGAAATCATGTTCCATAGCAGAACGGGTCTATTCATTTATTAAAAGTAATAATCAAACTATATCATCAGCTATACAAAGTATCACCTTAATTTATTCAAAACGGCTGTCCTTTATGTCATCAGAGTTTACGTAAAAACAATGACGATAAACAATGGAAATTGTTTGGTTTGTGACAACTCCCAATTCGTAAAGGTAAGTCATATCAATATATTGCAAGTTACAAAAAACAACTACTGAATTCAAGGGAAATTTGAACGAACTCTCACTGTAGATATTACCGGATGTAATAATGGACTTACTGATTGTGACATGATGATGACCATTTGATGGTGGATAATAATCATCGCAAGGATCTCGCAGCTCGGCGAGACATCGTGCGGCAAGATGTCGAAAAACGGCAGCTACGTTGATGTCTTCTTTTACAGAAGTTCGTAAAAGACGACATCCTAACGCTCTAGCTAATAATTCCGCTTCTTCACTGCAACAATAAAATAAAATTAATACATGTTTTCCACTTCAATAATTTTGTAATAATGGTTTACGTGATCAATTATCGTACAAACGTGACCCTCTCAAGTACGATAATGTATTTTATCAAAAATTCAAAATTTAATTTTCTACTGCATTTCTTCTTGAAAATCGATGAATTTTATTTGAACGGACGTTTCCCATATTTTCATTAATTTAATGAATAAAATAAAATAATAGTAATAAAATTCTGTCGTTGGTGTAACCAGAAATGTAAGTTGAATGCATAAAATATGCTAAATAAATGGAAAAATAAATATCACATTACATTTTCTTCAGGAAGCAGTAAAAACGAAATAAATTATTCAATTTTACATTTATTTTGCATATTTTTACAGTCAATTCACACTTCTGATTACCATAGTAGTGACTATAAACAATCAATACACGACAGAACACCTTAACTCTGGATTCACAATTAACATAAGCATAAGAAATCCACAAGAAATATAAATGCAAACCAAGTCTAAATTGAGTATTGAATAAAATCTGACAACTATTCGTATAAAACCGTGGGGCAAACACCCAACTCTTTTGGTGTACACTTAATACATCTCCCTTACATCCCCATGACGGTACGTGACATTTGCGCGCCGCCCTTTAGTAAAGGTAAGTAAATACATCGACCTCCCCCACGTAAGGATCCGTAAGATTTCCCCCCTTCTCAAAAACCCTTACGTAATTAATGGACGGCCCCTAAGGTGATATAAATAACTTTTGTGCCGCTAATTTATTTTTTTTATTAAATTTTTATTTCATTTTTTTAAATTTAAACGGCGCCCAAAAGGCTGCCCCCAAATGTCCTGACCCGAAAAGTTTGTCTGTAATCTAATTCCAAATAACTATATCCAAATATTAATTTATTCTTGCGAAAATATCAAAATTTCATAATACAAAATCTCAAACAACTTTTAAGAGACGAATTTCTACCTTCCGCTTCCCGCGGCCGTTTTTTAAAAAAGTTCCTAGTTTTCACCGCTCATCATTGCCACCTTAACTAGTTGGCGGGAAAATCAGCATATACAAATTTATCACAAAACCAAAAAAAAACTTAACAAAATTATATAAAATTCCCAAATCAAAAATTTAATTTTTCAACGAAGAATTTTGAAAAACATGACAGTATAATTTCAGCCCGTTGACTGGAATTCCCAATCAGCGGCCGTACGATGCCGCTTTTCGGCTACATTTAATAACATTTGAAGAATATTTATGATAATATATTATTTTTAATACAGAAAATATAAAGTTTGTATGTCCCATCAAAATCTCCTGAATGGAAAGCTCTAACTAAACGGAATTTTAAGTAAAGGTTCTGTAACGAATTCTAAAGCCAACGTCGCTTTCCCAATTTTCCCATATTTCCCAAAATCGGGTTACAACTCACTCACGGTGTAAAAAGCTATAAACCTGACATTCCTCCCTTTTGCTAAATTTATTTTGCTAACCTAAAGAGTTTGGGAGTTTTAAGAAGTTTAGGAAAAGTGGCTATTTAACCCAAATCTTGACGATTTGTTTGAACGCTTGTTCAATTGGCTCATTTGAAGTTACCAAGCTAAAACTATTGACCTATTCAGGCCGCACAACCGAAGTAATGAAATTCCACACCATTCTTATACGTCAAGATCAAAATTGAGGACGCCAAAACCTCCCTCAAAATAATGACTGCCGGTACACCCAAGGCTCTGTCCTCACAACGACCTTATTCAGCATCTTTATTCACCCCCCCCCCCCGTGAAAGACAGACCAAAAGAGGTTTTTATGCGGATGACACTACCTACTATAGTAGCTCATTTCGCCCCCAACCAATCATCGACCGACTCCAAGCCACCCTTGCCGACTTCGAGAAGTGACTTTATAACACCATCGTACGGCCCATTTGGACGTATGCCTCGATCGTCTGTGGTTACGCCAACAAAATCCACCTGGCACTACTCCAAACAAACAACCCAAAATATCCTAATAAGAAAACCCTACAGGCCTCCCTCTTCATCACAAACGCAAGGCTGCAGAAGGACTCTCAAATGGAGTCAATCGGAGAATTTATCCGCCGCACAGCGGAGAAGTTCTACGGCAGCCTGAAATCCTCCGACAACTCACTAATCCGAGAGATTGGAAACTCAATCTTAAAAATTTTCTGAGGTGGAAGAGGCCCAGACTAATCCTGCAGCCCCGAGTCCCATAATTCCAACAGATCCGACGACAGAAGCACCTGCAAAAAATAAAGAAGATGATTCTCCCTCCATGGCCCGACGAAACATTGCAAGTAGGATGCAATGTAAATGTATTATTTGTTGAATTAATTGTTGTAATGTTTTTGTGCTGGTTTTGTTTTCCAAACGCCACTCCAAGAGTCCAATCAATCCAATCGACGAAGGAGGTATGAGTCTCAGACCCGGAATTCCGATAAACCATGACAACTAGGCTGAGCATACACTTCTTATTTGCTTATTGGCATGACAATCTATCAACTGTCAACATTTTATTTGACATGTAATGTCAACAAACACCATTTTCTCCAATTAAAAAAAAAATAAAACAACAGCGAATTTACTTTCAATACCGGTGTTGAAAGTAAATCATTTTGCGCACTAGTGAGCTAAAGTGGCTTATTATGTAACTAAAATCAGAACAGAAAGTGAGCTATTACCTAACGGTAATGTATAAAATTTGTTTATTAAACTTGAGGACAAATTAAAACATATAATTTTGTATTGTATTCGAAACCAAATTATTTTGTCTTTCCTTCAAAAACATCAAAAAACTCAATTTTCCAAACAAATTCAACTAAACCTGTTTTAATTTATTGTAACATTGTAACATTCCATTTCACTGCTCATTTTTTATAAATAACAATATTTTAAATTCTTGAGGAAAACTTAGATGCCAAAATAATTTCAAAATATCATTTTGCTTTTAATAAAATTGGGTTGTTGCCTTTTATTAATAAATTTAGATTATTTATAATATCATTTATTTTCGAAATTTAAATCAGCGTTGACCGAATGGAATGTGAATTAAACATGTCCGTAATTTATTGTAATTTTCATTCTTTAATTCACTTTTAAGTATGAAAACATTGTAATCTTGGAAAGTACGATATTATGGCACATGGAGAATTATTTACAACAGTTGTGCTAAAATAAACTCCTCAAAATACGTTTCCTTAATTTTACATGACGTTTTACACAAGAAATATTTCAAAACCGTGACGTGTAAGTATTTCATAAATTATTCGGTTCGTGTAATAACTTCTTACAATATTAACGATTTTCAAAAATCTCTAAATTAAAATTATTGTGACATCGTTCATTTTATAGTAAAAATTGGTTTAAATCGTAATTCATAAAAATGAAGCACAGCAAATAACCATTGATTATAGATTTCGAAAAGATACGTAACCGCATGGGATGTTATTATATAAATAAATTATTGTTACTGTTACTGATTGTGAAGTACAGTTCCATATTACGATTATTGAAAGAGTTGCAGATCTCATTGAGTAATAGCTGGTAACGGATTCCACCATCTATGGTCATACATTAATAATATGTTGCATTTTAATGGAATGAAGTCTTTCTTTAAAAAGCAAGTTCTGGTTAATTTCTATTAGGTATTACATTCAAAAATAACATGCAACATGTTGAAAATCATGTTACATGTTCCACACAAAGGCAGTAAATAATAATTGCATTATATTTTAGGATCGTTTATTATAAATATTACCTTGCTTATTATTGCAAGGTTTTCTCAAGAGATATTGGAAAGGTGTTGGATATAATCCAACATATCTAAAGATATCAAAAATGACCTTGACGTGACCGATTTTCTTAAAATAGAGTTAGTTTGTCTTAATGAAAATTAATTTTAGAATTCAATATAAAAAAATTTACTGCAAAACTATAATTGTGAGCTGCTTGAATGAACAAGCCTTTGGAGAATAACGTGTATTTAACGTTTTCGCTATACCATACGCGCATAAGCATAATTTAGACTCCTAGATTGAATTATCCTTATCCTCATCGTATCCCAGAGATATTACAATGGTTTGATGAGATCATGATTGAAGATAGCTTTATTCCATCCGTTAATATTTCAAGGTGGCGACCTTCTTCAGGAAAGTAATATTCAGTTTCTCGCACGCCATTACCACGCCAGCCGATTTCCGCTTATTGTTAAAATTTGCCGATCTTGCATGTGCGTGGTAATTATTTTAATAATGCAGATAGGAACACTTGAAAAAATCAAGGCAAAATTCAGCAATCCGAAGTGCAAGCATCGATAAGACCGAGAAGTTATTGACCTAATTTCCTCTGGGGTGCTTGAAAATTAATTTATCCGGTTACGGTAGCGTGACCAAATACTGAAGGAAGTTACAAGATTCAGTTGATAATTATTAATTGAAATAAAATTTTAATTAAAATGAATTAATGGCGACCGGCAGTCAATAACGCCAATAAAATCTTTAGTCAACTTTGCACCAGCTGGAACGTTTGTTATAATTCAATAATTGCTGTATTGCTTTTCTTCAGGGAGTATAATTAACCGAAGCTGTCATTTTCTTCAATTACTAACATAAGTTGTTAACAAATGTTTACAATCTCAGTTAATTGGCGGTTAAAGAAAATCTATTAACTTCTGGTAAATAAACATTAATTTGTTTCAAAATTAATAATTATTGAAATCTGGCTGTTTCCTCTTTGGAAAGTTGTTTGAAAACAAAATTTTGGACGAACGTTATGTGGACGGAAATAATAATCAAAACAGTAGCATCGTTAAAACGAATTACCTTTTCACCCTTGGTGACGTCCAATCAATGTCACAAAATACATAAAACGATTTGGAAATATACTCTATTTTAATCCAAATTATATTTAGACAATGATTTTTGTTATAAAGAGCAATGTGTTTTGCAAAACCACGTTCTCAAAATAATTTAGTACCTGTCACCTTATCTAAAATTTATTGACGAACTTTTGGTTCCCGAATTTTTCCCAAAAATTATTGTAGTTTTTCTGCGATTGGTTTTTAGCCTTTTAGTTGGTTTAGATAGTTTTTGAATGGTTATTGATTGAAATTTGTTTCGGCGCGCCGTGGGCAAAACAAAAACAAAACTTTCTTGCCTTCATTTGTGCAAAACTGTCAATAACGCTATCAAAATTTATTTTTTCTAAGGAAAAATGCCGCCTCTAAAAAGTGCGCCCGGGACGAACCCCCTCTAGCTACGCCACTGCTTTTAGCTACCGATAACACCGATAGATTTATGGCATCACTATGATGTAAAAGTCATTCTTTATTTTTAATTTGTTTGTCATCCGCAGTTGACACTTTTGGTGGAACGTTTTATATGCAGAAGATACAAGTCATTACATTTCTGAAAATAAAAATTTTTTAATTTTGTGTTTATACGCACGTAGAATACTAAGTATAATTCTGATACAATTGAACTAAAAATAATAATTTTAACTTACGTAGGTAAAAGGTGGGCAAAGGATGCGAATCATCTCCACAGACAATAGTATACACAAGTATTCAAACGGAATTCCGTCAATCAAATCTTAAGTAGATATTTCGTAATTTTATTACATAAACAAAGTATACTTTTTAACCTGCAGTTAACTTCATCGCTTCATTTTCGTATGCATAAGCACCCCATATAAAAACAGAACTAAAGATAATATTTTCGACCGGTGCCAATCATAAAAAAATTTTTGGAAATATTTTGAAATTTCCATATTATACCACTGATTATAAATTGGAGAAAGATGTGCAATCTTGTGAGATATTATGATGACATTATGTCTCGATTTTAATCATTTTTAAATAATAAAAAACTATTTTGTAGAGAATTTTGTCGCCCTTAATTTCGTATAGGACCATTTTGGCCGTACAATAAGAAAGAAACGAGATATTGTTGTAAATGCAAATTGTTGTGCCTTTGTTGGGAAACTCTATATTTTTGGCATTTAAATTTGCCAGGCTAATGCTCGGAAAGTATAGATACTATAGAAATATGATAAGAAACTCTTTTGTAGATAATTTTGTCACCTTTAATTTCATATAAAACCATTTTAGCCGTACGATAAAGGGGAAACGAGATATTGTCAAAAAACCAAATTATTTACGGTATCACGGAGATTGGAGCGGAACTCCATAAGTTGTAAGCATTGCAAATACTAACTTGGAAAGTGCACGAAATCAGAGCCGTATTAAGCGCAGCCTACACACGCAGCACACTTCAAAAAAATTATTTGACAATTTCAATTTTAATAAATTAAAATAAAAAACGTCCAATGATATGACCTAAGAATTTGCTTGTTTATTACAATTTTTTTCTTGAGTTTACCTAACATGTTCACTTAAAAAAACAATTAATTCTCAAAAAATAAGCCAGTAGGGCTCGCACCATATATTCAGCCTAGGGTTCTAAAGATCTTGAACACGGCCCTGCACGTAATAATGTAGAATACGAAAAAGTAGCTCATCGACAAACTCGCTAACACCAACAGTCAGTGTCGCCCAATGTCGCCACCGCACTGTTATGTTATGAAATTTTCACGCATCTGGGGGAGGAGGGGTGTCCCCACAGCAAGCGCCGCTGGCAATTTTTTTTTATAATAATTTAATAATACTCAAATGCATTGATATAATATAGCACCAGGGCCGGCGTTGAACGGTCCTTTGCACAGGGCGGAAGATTTTTGAGGCGGCAAATTTTCGTTTTTTCGCATATGAAATTTTGGATATTTTTATTTTTAATAAATGTCATTTTATTCTTTATATCTTTATTGCTTCTGTTTATTCAGACAACCCATTTGTTTTTCCATCATCTATCCAACCAGTTAAGTAATTCACGAGAATTCCTATGAAAGCCATGAAATGACTCATTAAAAAAAATTTCGCCTGCGGCGCAAAGTGGGATATTGACCTTAAAAGCTGTCCTAAATTCAAAAAACCAAATGCTACTTAGCCGCGGCGGCAAGCTTTTTCCGTTACGTCGCCAGTTAAAGGCGGCATAGTCTAACTTTCATAGGGTGGCAAATTGGCTAGCGCCGACCGACCCTGTATAGCACAAATTTTTATGCTTAGGTTGGCATCACAAATAAAGAATTCGCTTTTCAGTTCAGGGGCGTCTCAGAAAGTGAATATTTTTTCTTTCAAAATTTTTTCAAAGGAAAAATGTAAATTCAAATTCAAATTGAGGTTCAAATATGAAGTTGCCCATTACGTCGTCAGTCGCCAATGTTGGCCCAGGGTTCCCAAAGCTCCCGATCCGTCCCTGCCCAACTCAGCAAATACTGGAACTGCAATTCTGTAGATCAGCGTTACTCAACCTGAATACCCCCTAGCGCAGCGCGATAACACTTAAGCTAGTTACATGAACCTGTGATTTGCGATTTGCGGAATGCGAATTTTGTTGTGATTTGATTTTTATTGGTTAAATTTCAAAAAATGGTTTAAATTTGACCAATCAAAACAAAAATCGCATTTCGCAAATCACAGTTGCATGTAACTAGCTTAACGAGGGGTGCGAGTCTAAATATTATTAGAAAAATTATTTAATTACTGAAGGAAAACCAAAATAAAAAGCATTCTGACGTAATAAAAACATAAAATACACAAAACTATAAAAAATTATTGTATAGGAGGGAGGCGCGATAAAAATTGTGATTGAAAATTGAATCGCAAATACTGAAAAGTTGAAAAACACTGCTGTAGAATATATATTTTTTATTTTTTTTTTGATTTTAGGTACGAAAATAGAAAACAATTTTCATTATGCGAGTAAAAAATAAATTTAGAAATTTAAATAAGTTTTACTGTATTTAAAATTTTTTATAATTTTTATTGCGATGTACTAATTTTTAGAAATTTTTTGGAGCATTTTTTTATCATTCATTTTTAACACATATGAATGAGAATATTTTAGCTTTTCTAAGGTAATTGAAATCTGGGCCAGGAAATAGTAGACAGATACAGTCAAAATCTCTTTTTTTTATAATTACCTCAAGCTAAATTATTATTTTCGAACCATTCTGTATAATATTGTAAATTTCATTGAGTTGCAAGTCACTGATTATAAATTTAGAAAAGATACGCAATCTTCTAAGATATTATCACGAAATTATTTCCGAATATTAGAAAACGTTACTATTATTTTCTTCAATATAATATGTGTCAGTGGCGTATTCGGGGGGGGGGGGGGCTCTCAAGGCTTGGCCCCCTCGAAATTATTTTTGTATTGTAATTTTCTAACTTTCTATTAAGCGTTTGACCTTGAAAATTTTAAAAATTTTCGGCTGCGACGCTATTATAAGACTCGCTTTGCTCGTGGGCCCCCCTGAACTAAATTCCTGGCTACGCCACTGATATGTGTTAATTATTTGTGTTATAATATTGTTCAAATAATTTGATCAAATCAGTGGTCATTTGCTAATATTCACCGGGTTGCGCATCTTTCTCAAATTTATAATCAGTGGTATATGGTATATTACAGACTATGGAGATTTTAATAATATTAATTTTAAAATATAATTCAAATTTTTTTTTATATGATTGGCACCATTCACAATAGTGATATATAAGCAAGCAAGTTTAGTTTATAATAATGAAAAGTAAAACCATATAATATAATAAAAAATTATTAAAATGGCAGACAAAACACCAGAGAGTCAAAATAATTTTCGACAAGGTTTTGGTGGTCAACGCGGAGGAACAAATCAACGCCGTGGAAGACGTGGTCGCGGACGTGGACGTGGAAGACCAGAGAAACAAGAATGGTGTCCTGTAACCAAGATAGGTCGTTTGGTGAAAGAGGGCAAAATTAAATCGCTGGAAGAAATTTTCTTAGCCGGTATCCGCATAAAAGAACACGAAATTGTGGATTTCTTTATTGGGTCAACGTTAGAAGATGTAGTTTTAAAAATAATGCCTGTGCAGAAGCAAACTAGAGCTGGTCAACGAACACGATACAAAGCTTTCGTTGCTGTTGGAGACGGAAATGGTCACCTTGGTTTGGGCATCAAGTGTAGCAAGGAAGTAGCTACATCAATCCGCGGCGCTATAATAAACGCAAAATGCTCCGTTGCTCCAATTCGGTTTGGTTATTGGGGTAATAAAATTGGTAAAGCACATACCGTACCGTGCAAAATTTCGGGCAAATGTGGATCCGTTCAAGTGAGACTTGTACCCGCTCCACGTGGTACAGGAATTGTATCAGCTCCAATTCCTAAAAAATTGCTCCAGATGGCTGGTATTCAAGATTGCTATACGACATGTACAGGACAGACCTCGTCGTTGGGAAATTTTGCAAAAGCAACGTTTGCTGCTTTGGAAAATACGTTTGGCTATTTAACTCCAGATTTATGGCATACAAATTAGATAATAACTTAAGATTTTTTGAATAATTTGAATTTTGAATTGTTATGTTTATTCTTTAAATATATATTTTAATTTAAAAAAAACATGTTTTTTTAAAATTATAAAATTCAAACCAACCTGAATACAGGTATTTCCAAAACTTCCAATGTTTACATTAATTTAAGTTGGTAAGACAATTATTAAAGATTGGTATTTACAACGCGATTAGAGTTTAGAACAATGACTTCGAGTAACGTAACAAGTTTACTTGACGAAAATGAAGTTCATCCCGATCTACTGGAAAAATTTCAATATAAGTGGGCCATAAACAACTTCAACTATTTTCGGGGAAGTGTTGGTGAAATACTTGAATCTCCTGAATTTCCACATCATGAACGCGAAGATGAAATTAGATGGAAGTTATTGTTGTATCCAGGAGGAAGAATTGTTAAAGGTCAAGATTATATATCTTTACATTTGTATTTAATTTCGTGCATTGGTAGCAAAGTCGAAATAATCAATTGCAAATTATCTGTTGTGAATGTTAAAGATGAAAAAGGATTTACTTTGGAATTTGCTGGACCAATAAAAAAATTTAAAAATTTGGGCTATAATAATTTTATTGCTTGGGATCATGTGCTATGTGAAGAAAATGACTTCTTACCAGATAATCAGTTAACCATTTTGTGTGAGATTAGAATAAGAGCTTCGTCACCGAGTGCAAGCAAACCAAATAAAATCACAGTACCACACTCCACTTTATCCCATGATTTTGGAAAGTTGTATGATAGCCAACATTTTTGCGATGTAACTCTTTGTGTTGGTGATATCGAATTTAAGGCTCACAAAGCAATTTTATCAGTTCGAAGTACAGTCTTTGCAGAAATTTTTGAGCGTGAAACGGGAGATCGAGTTGAAATAACCGACATAGATGCTCCAATATTGAAAGAAGTACTTCGTTTCATTTACACAGAAGATGTAATTAACTTAAAAATATCAGCAGAAAAGTTATTAGCAGCTGCCAATAGATTCAAATTAGAACGATTAAAGTTTTTGTGCGGAAGAGCAATAGGCAAAAGTTTAACTAAAGAAAATGTGTCTACAATTTTAAAACTTGCTGATCTTCACGATGCAGAAGATTTGAAGTCTCGAGTAAATGATTTTATCAATCAACCAGAACACATCTGGATGGAAACCGATGATTGAGATCCTCGTTTTGGTACCAAATTATTTTTTGCTCAAATATACGATCAAGATTCTTTTAGTCAAAATTTTTTTTGTAATCCACTTGAAATTTGGTACATATTTATGTGATTGTAAATTGTAATAGTAACGTTAATGTATTTAATCAGTCCAATAATTTGTTTGCTAATGCTGTAGATACCATCATAATATACATTTTTTTGTATTTATTGAAGTAAATTTATCACACTTCTAAAGAATTTCAACGATTTCCAAAGAATTTCAACGATTTCCAAGGAATTCCAAAGATTTCCAAAACTTCCAATGATTTCCAAAGAATTCCAAGGAATTCCAATGAGCTTAAATCAAAGTGCAATCTAAAGAATTCAGTGATTTACAAAATATCCAGGGATTTATAAGGAATTTCAGAGATTTCCAAAGAATTCCAAGGATTTCCAGCGATTTCCAAAGAATTCCAAGGAATATTCCAATAATTTCCAAGAAATTCAAAAGATTTCCAAGTCTTCCAATGGTTTCTAACACAATTTCAAAAGAATTCCAAGAAATTCCAAAGACTTCCAACGAATTCCAATGATTTTCAAGAATTCCAAAGATTACCAAAGAATTCCACAAAATTCCAGTGATTTCCAAGGAATTCCAATAAGTTTAAATCAAAGTGCAATCTAAAGAATTCAGTGATTTCCAAAGAATTACAAGGATTTCCAATGAATTCCAATGATTTCCAAGGGAATTTTAAACGAGTTTCCGTTTTCCAAACGAAAATTCTAAAATTTTCGGGAAATTTACCCCTTGTTTTAAGCTAAAGATTTTGCTTCTGCACTAGCCTAACTTCACTTCTTGGACATGTATTATGAAAGGAGTATCTATCTTCTGATAGTTCTTACAATCAAAAATCCACTGTTTTACTATTTTGAAAATTTTAATAGTTTAATTAATATTCCAGAATTTCCTCCTCTTCCGACGAACCGCCGCGGTATTATGGTAAGTGATATATTTGCTCTTTAACTCTATTGGGTCTGAAGGTTAAAGTATATGGGTTTACAACTTTTTTTCGTTCGCATTCAACGTCTTTACGTTCAAACAACGCTGCGTTCAAAAGTTAATGCGCTTAAGCGCTCCTGCGATTAACCGGCCTTGCCTTCAAACGTCCCTGCGTTCAAACGGCCATATTGAAAGGTCATGCGTTCAAACGTTCTTGTATTTAAACGCCGAGTTCAACCGGCCGCGTTCAAATGTCTTGCTTAAGTGTATCCGTCACACCGGTAATAATTCTCTGCAGTTTGATATACGTACAGGGGTATAAAGTCAGAAAATTTGCCCATTTCTTTTTATTGCTGTAGCTAAATCTATTTTGAATGCTCTTTCCATTTGTTCCCAAGAACTTATCTGTAGTTCATTTCATCGGCGAGATATAGAGATATAAAGATATGGAAATACATCCGTGCCTTGTGCCTTGTTTTCAACAGAGCAACCAGGCCCGTAGCCAGGATTACATTTGGGGGGAGGGGCACTCATAAAAAGTCTTTTGTACAAAGTAACATTTTCGGGGAATTCCCCTCCGGGAATGTCTATTATTACAAACAAATGTTGTTTTTTTAACATTTTGAGGGGGGGAGCACGTGTCCCAGGTGCCCCCTTAGCTACGGGCCTAAGAGCAGCAGAAAACAGTGTTCCAGTAACTCTGGAAAAGAGTCACTTGCCCAGCTGGAGACCAACATCTATCAAGCCATTGCAGAAATTCAGCCCAATTTATTCCAGAACATCATCCGAAATTGGACCTCGCGATTATTGAATGACTCTTTATACAGGGTGTCCCCGGATACGCTTTACATAATTTAGGTGGTGATAAAGGACACTTTTCTAAGAAATAAAATTTTTTTTCTAAATTCAAGCCCTCGAGAGTTAGGCCTCTTTAAAGTCTCTTTTTAATTTCCACTTTCACGTTGCCATAGCCCGGAAAATATTGGTTTTTTAGTAAAGATGGATTAGTGCTTTTTTAAAGAGCGTGAAGTAATCTACAAACTAGATTCAAACATTTTTTTGTCTAAAATCAACGGCTTTCGAGATATGAATTAAAGTTAGTAAAAAAATGATGAAAAATTGTAGCATTTTTTTATTTTGGGTATTTCATAATCCTGTATCTTTTAAAGGAAACATTTTTCAAAAATTCTGACACCCCATTTCGGATAGGAAATTTGACGGACTACAACTTCTGTTTAGTAAAAATTTTTGAAAAAATTTTAGAGAATAATAAACAAGACAGCTACAAAACAAAAAATTAAATTCAAGTTAGTAGCTATTGAACTTGAACTTGAACCTAAAATATGGAAAGTAGCAAATTAATGAATTTATATAACATTGTTAATCGTTTATTGATATTTAAAAAATATCTTACTGCATGCATAAGGCCAATATTCAAGAAATTCAAATTAAACTTAATTTTGTCTCCGATTGTATCTCCCATACATCCTTAATCAATAAAATAATATTTCAATAAAAATAATAAAATTTGTTTTGTAGCTGCCTTGTTTATTATTTTCTGATTTTCTGTGAAATGGATTGGTTTTTCAAAAATGTTTACTAGACAGACTTTGTAGTCCATTAAATTTCCTATTTAGAATAAGGCGTTGGATTTTTTGTAAAATGATCCTTTAAAAGATGCAGGGTTTTGAAAAAAAAATAATAAAGGTCGAATTTTTCAACATTTACATTTTTTAACTTACTTTAATTCATAACTCGAAAGCCTTTGATTTCAGACATAAAAGATTTAAATTTAGTTTGTAGGGTATTTCACGCTCCTTAAAAAAGCACTAAACCGTTTTTACTGAAAAATCAATATTTTCGAAGCTATGGCCATGTGAAGGTAAAAAATTAAAAAAAAATGTTATTAAATATTTTTCATAGAAAAGTGTCCTATATTACCATACCTAAGTTATGTCAAGTGGATGCGGGAACACCCTGTATATTACGTTCTCATTTTTGACACGTTAAATTATGAAGAATAAGCACGATCATATAGCACGCAACCAGAAGCGGTGTAACAAGTTGATAAATATGAAAGTAATAATGCTACGAGATACTTATTGCTATGATATCGCGCAGTGCCAGTGGCGTAGTGTAACTCCCAATTTAAGCACAGATAGTAAATTCCGGGTTTACGCACCTTTTTGTGAGCAAACGACAGCTTTTTAATTAAATCAATGGCATATGACTGATACATGGAGTAAAAAAGCGTGAAATTTTTAAAGCGGATTTCTTAATGGAAACTCAACAGCGCCTAATTTAAAAAAAAGAGTCGCCTGAGGACGAGAGGTGACTTTTGTAAATTATGTTAATTTGGTCACATTTGTGATAAACGCAAAATTTAAATTAATAATTATAATAAACGGCAATAAAAAATTATTTTACATAATAGAAGATTAATCAAAAAAAAACTTTCAAATCTAACCTTTTCTGTATTCTGCAGATGCTTCATTCTTTTTTTTAATGCAAATCAAAACTATGCTAGAACATAATTTTTTTTTCAAATTGAATTCCAAAAGGCTAATGTTGCATGTTGCCCGAGTATAAACCAGCGGTAATAAATTTAGTACGATAAGAGAAATAATTTAATTTAAAATTTAAATATCTTCCGCTATTGTGGAAATTAATTTAGCATTCTCACATAAACTTGCAGCGAATATGTCAGAAAATCAGAGGAAGATTTTGATTTCACGGAAAAATTTACGAAAACACGATTACAAAAAGACAGGAGTGGAGTAACGCATGCAAAAAAACAATTATGCTTGTTTCACGTCGAATTTACATCACTCGCTTTAAAGAAGACATAATATACACGCTTTTAACCTTTGAGGTCATTACCTTCAAGGTATGGATTGCACGCCAAATTATAATTTAATATAAATTACTGTTCCTGCTTTAAAAACAACTTTGAATATAAATACGCCGAAAACAAACTAAAAAAACATAATGGATTTGAAAATGTTTTGAGCTTTCTACAGCAGGAAGCCATATATGGTGATAAGCTTGCACAGATTGGAAATGGAAGCATAGCACTATAATAGGACGACTAGACGAAATTCAAATTGATTAATGGAATTGTCACATCGTAGTATATGGGGAAGCTCAAAATAAACGATCATTTCCTTGTTCGTTAAACATTTGAGCGAAGCTTTTAGAAGGAAACATTACACGTAATCCTTGCAAGTGTCGAAAAACTGCTTATTTTTACTTAAAACTGACACGAATACTTTTTTTAGAACTTGCAATGTATTTTTTAATCTAGGCTAGGTTAATAAACTTGTTTTGTAAATTCAAAAATAAAAAGTCTCGATGTAAAATTGGATCTAATGTAAACAATACGGATTATAAATAAAACACCTTCAAAGTGTTAATCACAATTTAATAAAATATAAATAATTTTATAACATTTATTTATGTGTTTTAGTGTATTTTCGCTTCATTTCAACAGAGTTTTTAGATAATTTATAGTAATCTGCAATTTATACACTTGTTGACTTTTATTTGTTTAATGCTGATAATTTTAAGCTTTGATCTTACACACAGTTTATAAAATACAGTCTATTTACCCTTGTAAAGAACGCTAGAAATACAAACTAGAAACTACAAGAGCCACAAATTTTTGAATTTTAATTGCATGGCGACAACAATGCCGACTTGCCCATTTGAATTTATGAACAGAGACGCAATATCATTTTAATATTTAAAAATTTCTTAGTAGAAAATAGAGAAAAATTTTTAACCATTCCACATCAAGCTTGGAACAGGGATATTTGTTGAGATGACTGCCGATCATCGCAAAAATTCAAAATAATTATTTATGAAATAAAAATTGAAAAAAATTGTTTTATATTTTACAGTTTCGATTTTAACTTTTCTTTTTATTTATTGCATTCCATTTTTAATTTGAAATATTTTGAGCAGTAACTTGAGAACCTAACCGTAGCGTTCGATAAAAAAGCATAATTTTCCTTCTGCGCTGAGTGGCCAAATGGCCAAAGTGGCCAGTCGTCAAATTTTATTTGAAAATTATGTACTTGAAGACAATCAAGAAACAACCAAACGATAACAATTGAGGAGCTAAGCTAAATATTTTGGGGGGACGCTAAAAAACGAATTTTCAATTTAGCTTCTGATGTCTTGTTTTCACGGTCGGATCCGGAATCAAAAAACCTTTTTTCTTTTGGTCTTCACCTCTTATTTTCAAACATTTCAATCAATTAATTTTTGGGGGCTAAATGCAATTTTATGGGAGGCTAGGCCCCTCCCCCAGTTGCGCCTATGAAAATCGATTTTTTAAAATTCAACAAATGCAAATCTTTTTTAAAAAGTTCCATAATTTTACATTTACATTTTTGTATTTTACATTTTATAAATTTTGACACAGAATCAAAAGAAGATCGTTTGAGACTGAAATGCCACATACGGATTACAAAACTGTGAAGAGGATCAAGTTTTAATTTAAAAACTCAAAAATCTGACCTTGATTCTTGAACCAAATTCTTGAAATTTTCTATCTGATAAAAAGCAAATAAATTATATATAGCAATATATAGCAATTTTGTTCCCAGACTACTAATTATTGTCTACAAAAGTAATGGTATTCAGACTTCCTCCGAGAAAATACAGCCAATATGTAGCCGATTTCCCTTTTCCTTTTCCCGATTATTATGTTGTAAACATTGTTTTCCGAAGGTTATGATTTTTAAAAATAAAAAAAGAAGACATGAAAAGTAAATTTCGAAGGGCAGTGCGGCACGTCGGGGGGGGCGGTGCAGGGAACGGCCGTGCTAATGATGGACAGATGACGCGAAATAGTTGAAAATAAAAGAAGTGCTGCCATATAAGTAATGTCAGTTGTGAGAGGAGCTTCTCTAGATTAAAAATATGTAATTAAAAACTATTTAAGATCTACAATGTCAACGTTAAGATTTACAAATTTAGGTATTTTGGCAATCGAAAAAGATGTACATACAAATCAACATTGACGAATGTAATCAAGAGTTTGCATTACACAAATCACGCAGAATAAAATTATAATTTAATTATTTTAATTTTAATAAATTGATTTTAATAATAAATTAATATCACTCAATAAATTGATTTAAAAAAAAACTTCTTTTGCAAAAATTGGGGGGCGGCAAATTTAAGGTTTTCCGGATTTCCCGCCGGATTGCCTTAAGATTTTCTTTAACTTTTAAAAAATTTTATTTGAGGTTCTTAAGATTTCTTAGAATTTTCTGAAATTTGTTACATTTTTCTAAGATTGCTTTGGATTTCCTAAGATTTTCTTAGATTGCCTACATTTTCTCAGATTTTCTATACCTACCCTAAAATCTGTCAGTTTCCTAATATTTCCTCAGACTTTTCTTCGCTTGTATATGTTTATAGAAAGCGGTAGAGAGATTGGGTAGTTTTTAGGACATGGGACGGAAGGGGAATACAGATGAAAAAGAATAGACTGTTGGTTGGAGCAATGGTTAGAGTGAGAGAGACATAGGATTTGAGATACATATGGCTACATCTCTTTACACAATTCCTTTACTCAATTATATGATTTAATGTAGTATATTTACCGACGAGGAATCGATGGAGGGAATGTGGGGTCTAGACTTTCTCGGTCTAGGCGTGGCCGATTCGGCGTACCCAGTTCGACGCACACCCTAACCGACCCCACCCTTTCAGCGCACAGACAATTCGGTGCAAGGACGATTCGCCGTATCCTATTTCGACGCAAAGATAATTCGTCGCAAAGTCGCGTCGCGACTGCTACTCCGAACTAATTGCGTCTAACTGGCTGCGCCAAACCGGCGGCGCCGAAAAGTCTCATTCCCTTATGGAAGGGAATATGTAGATATGGATCTACTAGACCTTCAGGCTATAAAGTCACATTGTCTAGATATCGGTTTTAGACTTCTATACAAAGTATAATAAGAAATAAGGCTGGGAATTAAATTCGAATATTCCAAGTATTCGATTAATCAAATTGTTCGATTCACATTACACATCTACATAAATTCCCCATTCCGTCAAGAAATTTACCAAATTTACACGATAAAATTGAAAGCATCTTGACGGAATAGGGAATTTATAGGGAATGTAGAAATTGAATAATCGGATAACTTGAATAATCGAATATTTTATTCGAATTATTTGAATATTCGAATAATTTCATCAATGAATATGCAAATACCTAAACAATAAAGATTCCCAGTCTTAGTAAGGAGCTTTATGTTCTGATCCCGTGTTCGTGCATCCACATCTTTTAAATTTTAATTCGTCAAACTAATAATAATTTTAAGGTTCCTCTTTTATGTCAAACTTGTGATTTAACAACCATGGAAAACACAATTACACACAAAATATAAGTATACTTTATATTTTGCCTTCAGTTTTGCACTTTAGAGTGGTTGAGTAATCCGATAATGAGATAATCGGATAATCAGATAATCAGTGATTGGATTAAAATACATAATATCCTAAATATTTAATTAATAAAATCTTGCAAACAGGAGAACAAGTATTTATTAGTAATTCACTTACATAGTTAATCTACAAAATATTGAATTATCGACCGATTATATTTTTTAATCCAAAGTCTAATATTCTTAATGTAATTTCGGCTTTATTTTTTAATATTGTGCTTTACTAATAGTATATTACTAGCCAAGCATCGAAAATGATCCGTTACTAGGCGCGTAGCTATGGTAAAAAGTGGGGGTAGCGAGCTTTTTAAAGCTGTAAGCATATTTCGAGAAGAGGTGAGTATAAAGTAACAGAATCGACCATTAATAATAACACATTACCCAGAGATGTTACCCTATAACCTTGATGGCTAACTACGAATTCAAAAGTGAAGCCGGTCGCCATTTATAGTTGGGTCAAAGGACCCGATCAAATTGCGTGAAAGAAAATATTCTATCTAATCCCAGAGATATTACCCTATCACGGGTAGAGACTTGACCCAAGTACAAATGGCGGCGATCACGTGATCAGGCTTCACTTTTTGGTATACAAAATATACACAGTTAGCTATCTAGGTTATAGGGTAACAATTCTGACATTACCTGTCGATTTTACATTATTAGTCGATTTGTGAGCAGACCAGGAATGCTTCGTTTTGACTGCCGAGCGGACACTCGGAAAGCATCGCTTTCGTTATGTTTTCCGATAAAATGGTTTACCTTTTTGATAATCAACAGATTTACGGATAATCTACTCTACAGCTTTTGACTGATTATTAAAATTTGGAATCTTTATTTTTATGACTATTGTTTTTGAGTTATTTCCGATTTCTTTTACAGGGAAAAATTTTTCAATGGCAAACATTTATCGGATAATTAACAAAAATAATATTAACGATAAGTTCAAGATATTATTTAAATTTAAACCAAGAATGCAGCTGTATAGAAGCCTTAGAACTGAATACACTGAGGGGGGGGGTCTGGGGAATATTCAATAACCTACATTTAATATATACACAAATTATGACTTATAGACTTTGGAATCTATCTAAAAGTTTATGATTTACTCCAATATATAATATATTGTTATTTTTCAGCCTCTTTGACCATTCTGGGGTGCGCTTAATCCCGCATTGCTGCAGAAAGTTTAATGATAGTGATTAAGGACTTGTTGATTTATTTAATACAACCGCAGGATCTTTTTATATATTAAACTAATCAAATAATTTATTTCATTTTATTTAAATAATTTTTTGTTTAATAAATTTTAATCTATAGTATGGAGGTATTCAAAATAAAAATGTTTTTTCGTAGCTTTATCGAAAAAGGTGGGATGTTACTTAAGATTTTAAAGTTGGGGGATGCGATGGATATGGGGCAAAATTGATTAAAATGTTAATTAATTTATGTTTTATTGCCCCCAGCTAACGCCGATAGATAAATATGTTACTTTATATTAAACTTTTTTTGCGATTTTTTTAATTTGTTCAGGCGAGAAGTTATTTTTAAATAATTGTTATACTTACGGATTAACAACGGTTTGATCGATAAGATCAATTTTATTTTGAACTATAACTGTAGGAATTTCTCCACACTCGTTTTCTACCTGCAACAAAAATGAATATAAATTAAAGAGTCTTTCTATCATTTGTAAGTATCAATTAAATTCTTATCTAGCGAAGGCAATCTAATTATTGGCATTTGTGAATCACTTTTTATATAAATTTATTACTACTATAGGATTATGCATTCAGTAACAAGTTCTACATAATTTATTATCGTTATTACTGTTTTTCTTTATTAAATTAAGATACGAGTAAAGTGGTGAATAATTTTGCATAACAGTAAATTATACCAACATACATGTTTGAATTTAATTATAAAAACTATTTACAAAATTAAATATGTATCTACATATTGCCATGTATGTGCTAAATGTGCACACTATCATCGTCATTCGTTGTGGTATATGGTTAATTTAGTTTTCGAAAGCTGTGTAAAAATAATCTCCAGGTGTTTGAACCTTATCACCAGACGGTAAGCTTGCCAAAGGCATTACCATTTTTCTTTCCGACAACAACGTAATAATATATATTACAATATAAAATAATTAAAAAAAGGGTAGCCAACCGAAAAAAATCGTACACGGGCGTACCAACCGTTCATCGATGATAAGTCTTTGCATCAAACTGAAGTATTGCGGTAGGAGGCAGGAAGCATAAATGTGGAAGGTAGCAGATAAGTGATAATTTATGTATATAATTATTTACATACATTATACTACGTAACTGAAGGTTCCATTGATAAAAGAAATAAAAATCAATTGATGAAGATCACTCGACGTGTTATCGTGATTTTCAAATTAGTCAGGTATATTTAAGTTTTTAATGCCAATGACGCCCGAGGGCAATAATCAGAGGACACGTGCCTGGTCTAAAATGAAAGTAAAGCAATGCCCATCGGATGAAAATTATTATAGTAAACAATTTCCGAATTACAATTTTATTGTAGGACGAGACAGTGTAAATAAGTAGGTGTATATCACGGCATCGTCATTTATAGCTTAATTTTTGTACAGTTACGTGTAAATCAGAAAATTATTACATACAATAAATTGTATTAGTACTTACTACAATATACTACCATTGCAATGTAATAAAGTTTCGATATTTACATGCATAATAAAATTTAATTATGGCAATAAAAGTATGTATAGGCATTGTAAAAGTTTGTACAACAGTTAATTTTACAAAAAAAAATAATAAACAATCAATTTTATATTTCATTATATTTTAATACAATAGGAAGATTTTTGAAATGCTTGTCTTTCCTCAATTAAGAATTCACACATTTAATCTTCTTGTCACTTAATGGATATTTTCTTAGAAATACATAATAGAAAATTTGTCCTGGTTTCAACCTAATGAAGTAGAAAGCTTTTTTTAAGTTGGTTGCTTTGCGGTACTCGGAAGTGTTTTTATTTTTATCTATATATATAAAAATGAATCCTCTTTTTTTGTTCGCGCATCACTTCAAAACGGCTGGACCGATTGGGCTAATTTTTTGGTGAGTTGTTGTCTACATCTCCGACAAGGTTTATGTGCAAAAAAAAGTTCAAAATTCGCGAAACAAATGCAAAATTTTACATTTAAGAGTTTATTTGATTATCACCCTATAGAATTAAGCTTAAGAGCAGCTTAAGAATTAAGCCACTTATTGTGGTTAAAAACTTTTCATTCACCCATTGAGTGGTCGTTAGAGGGCGTTATCTAAATACATCACAAATTATGTTTTTACCGAATTTTGAATTTTATATACTTTTGTATATATTTTCGATCGTCTTTGAACTGATTGCTAGTTTTAAGTGTTAATTAATTTTAAGTTTGTTAAACCAATAATAAGGCTCAAGGCGCTGGGTTTTGCACTCATTTTACCCAGCAAAAACCATAATAAAGCAAAAGAAACAAATCAATCAACCACATTTATCCCGGTAAATGAAAATAGGAACGGGAACCACAATCATAAAAAATTTTCTATTCTTAGAATATGTACATAAATTAATAACAATAAAGAGTTTTCTAATCTAATCTAATCCAAAAGTATCGCTTCTCGGCTTGCCCGCATGCGGGTACAGTTTTTGAGAATGGATAGAGATTAGGAGCTTCCTCGACTGCTATCATGGCATTGCAGTACAGCTAGGACTTGCCCAACAATTTAAGTCTATCTATCTCAGGTTGAAAGCACCAATTCATCGAAAGGAGAAGAGGTATACATTCTATCGATAACTCCGTTTGGGCAGGACAACGTCTGCCGGGATCATGCATAAGATCATACTTCACAGGATCATTTTAGTAGTAAATCTTCACCTACTAAAAAATAATTACCAAACAATTTTTAGCAACCCTGTATTTGTAATTCTTTCTTAATCGATCTATTTAAGTGGTTTCCAACTGTTTAAGGTTTATGTGCAAAAAAAGTTCGAAATTCGCGATAAAATAGTTTAACATTACCGAGAACAAAGGGTTTATTGCTACTTAAGGATAGCTGATTAACATTAAAAGTTCTTAAAATTAGGTAGGTAGGTATTAGGTACCAGGTATTAACTTAGGTACCATGTATTAAAGTAGGCACCAGTGGCGTAGATGTGAACACTACCAAACTTATTTAATAACGGATAGATGGCGCTACTCTATCTATGTACCTAGCAGAGTTATCGCCAGTGGTCATGATAAACCCATGTGTCTGTAAGAATGTATATAAAAAAAATTTAAGTGTAAAAGGCATTCATTGCGAAACATTCATTCCGTAAGTTGTTTGTTTGGACTTTGTTGTTTTTAGCTGGTTTGAACCAGCAATGGCTCTTTTCAGAACGCCAAATATTTCGAAAAGGGTTTGTTATAACAGTTACAACAGAGACCAATAGCTATTTCATTATTACTAAATTTAAATATATAAGTTTTATAGTGTATCTAATCCAAAAATGTTATCCAACGCATTTAAAGACGTTATTGAAGAGCCCCTGAAGAAGGTTTTAGGCTACGCACGCTATGAAGATGCTCAGACACAATTAGAATACTGTAGCATGGTACGAAATTCATTGCAAAAGTTACTAACAGACTTTGGTGATGACGATAAGTGTCGTCGTGCTGAATTGCAAATCGCAAAACGCAAAGTCGCAGCAAAGCGCATTAGAAAAAGAAATTTAGATAACAAAATGCGAGAAGAGCAGAAACGCAAAAAAGAAGAACAGGACTGTTAAAAAAGTTATGAAGAATGTCATTGAAGCGACTATAATCATGGGAAAGTTCAAAGGCGAGGATGTTCTCATTCCAAGAATACCATTGATTCCCACTGATTTGCCGTTTCAATTCAAGCGTGTTCAGTTTCCTGTTCGTCTTGCATTTGCAATGACTATCAATAAGTCACAAGGCCAATCATTGGAAGTATGTGGCATACACCTGGAATTGCCATGTTTTTCTCATGGGCAGCTGTATGTAGCGTGTTCGAGAGTAGGAAAACCATCGGCACTACACGTCTTCTGTCCAAGCAAAAGGACCAAAAATATCGTTTACCACCAAGCGTTGCGATGAACGCACGTGGTAAGGTAAGTAGAAATATAGTAACTTTCCATTTACAGATTTACAAAACTTTTCATTTACAGATTCTAGGACAAATCCTCCATGGTGCACCTTTTTATTTTTTAAATAAAGAAATATTTTTACATACCTTACAACTTTTTTATTGTATTATATTTATTGTGGTTTTTTGGTTTATTCTGATGAAGTTCTTTTTTACACGCCAGACAAAAAACAAAAAATTTCGTGTTAATAAAATCCTTTTATATAATCATTGTGACTACATTTCTAAATAAATGATTATTATTCAGAATCTGAGGCAGGACTACGTCTGCCGGGTCAGCTAGTTTGTATAATATAATGTGATGTATCACAGAATTTTGTTAAAAATAGTATTTTATAAAGGTAAATATGCAAACCTAAATTATAAGGGTAGATCATAGCAATATAATATAATTATGCTTTATTTTATCAGGGCCTATCTTAATCTGACAGAAAGGGGAAAAATTGCATTTTTGCAAAAATGGTTAGGTCAAAGTGCGAGGCACATGACAAATTTTTGACTATGGGGTTTGAAAATCAAAAACCAATACACGTCAGAGCTATGACGTCTGTCATTGCTACCACCTAAAAATAAAAAAGTACAGTGATTTTTACTTTTATAAGTTTGTTTACATTAACTTGTATGTACACATGGTACTATTATATTGTATAATAGTACCATGTATGTACAGTGTTGTGTGTTGCGGTGACACTTCAGTATATGTCTCACTTTATCATTGCATGGTATTTAAAATTTTGACAACGTTGGTCTAATATATGACGTCGTCAATGTAAATGAGGTATTGGCAAATCCATTTTAAAAACCATACCAGATTTCCTTCGATTTTTAGAAATTTCCTAAGATTTCCTTGAATTTCCTACGATTTTTATACTTTCTCGGATTTTCGATTTGCTAAAATTATCTAAGGTTTCGTTGGATTTTCTAATATTTTCTACGATTTCCTACTTCTTAAGATTTTCTAAGGTTTCTTGAGATTTCCTAAAATTACCGAAAATTTCCTAAACTTTCCCAAGATTTCCCATCACTTGTACACCAGATTTCCCAGCGATTATCTCTTCGGGTTCAGATCTCAAGAAATCGTAGGTTGAAATACTTTTTTTAGCAACAGTTGTTTGGAATCTCTTAATGTCGAGAAAAGTATGTGGCAGAACAATGTAAGCTGATTAGTGATCTCTGATTATGTTCTTATCAAGACGGACCTGCATGTCTACACCTTTTGCAGTTGTAATTCATAAAAGATCAACTGCTACTCAGAAAACGTCAATTGTAATTCAGAATTCCTCAGTTGATATTCAGAAATCGTCAAATAAAATTCAGAAACCGTTAAATGAAATTTAATTTTTTAAAATAAAGAGCTTCATAATAAAAACGTAAAAAACAATATTTTAATTTATTCATATCAGAAAAAATAAGAAATATAGCAATATGTTAATTCAAATTTCAGCAAATAACTTAGCGGCCTACTGACTTATCGTCCATTGCTAAGGCTGTTGCTTGATGTATTGTGCAGGTGGGAGGTAATCCATACCTCCTAAACCTCCCGGTTTGTAAAGCAATGTCTATTGTAGTACATCTCATTTATGTTTAACAGTAAATGACTCGTATGGAACATTAAAAAGCATATATTTTGACTTATTTGTGACTTTTTTGTAAAAAAAGCCTTAAATCTTGAACATGGAAACAATGGCACGCACCCACCAGAGCAGCGTTTTCCAAATTAGGAGGCGTGGACAAAAAGTGAATTATTCGGGATTGACATGTGATCAAATATTTTTAAGGGAGCCGTGGGGAAATAAAGTTTGGAAACCACTACATTAGAGTGTGAGGTGCTAACCGATCCTCTATCGGTTGGTATGATCTTCTGTGAAACTTTAAAAGATTTTAGCAGTCTCAAAAATGTCCACGCTTAATCTCTTGAAAACGGTTGAGTATTTACCTCTAAAGCTGTGTTCAGATAGAGATTCTTGTCTTGCCTTGCTTAGGTTGAAAACTGGCAAAAGCCAATCGTACTGAAGTATTTTCTTTTGTCCTTGTTTGCTAGAAGAAAATACTTCAACCTGATTGGCTTTTGCCAGTTTTCTACCTAAGCAAGGCAAGACAAGAATCTCTATCTGAACGCAGCTTTATATTTTATAAATAAATAAATAAATACTAAATAGGATTTTGATAACTGAAGTACAACACCATTTATTAGGGTTAAGACATAGCAATATATTGACATAATATCGCCATGTTCCAATATTTCCCGTTTAATTTTTTATTTATTTTGTTAAATTTGTTCTGTTTTTTTTTGTTGTAAATTAGTTATTTAGTGATTTGTAGATATTTTTGAATTTGCTGATTTTCCCGCCTATCAGTTACGGTGGCAGTGGTGAGCGGTAAAAACCAGGCTTTTTACCAATATGGCCGCGTAAATGTAATTGAACTTTTAATTAGAAATTTGTATTTAAGAATCAGCTCCACCAACCTTAGAAAGGACGCCGAAAATATGCCAACTAATTTGATAAAAATTTGAATGAACCAATGAGCGTCGAGTTATTCCTCAAGTACATTTTGTTGTAAAAGTTACAAATCATTGCGTGTGCTTACATTTATCCTGGTTGTGGGGACGTCCATTAATTACGTGAGCACAAAATGGGGGGAGGGGGGAGGTTCAACAAAATCTCATCAAGTCTCATTTAAAGGGGGGGGGTCAATAAAAAGCTCACGTCAACTTTTTAATTCAGAGATTTAATTAATTAAAAATAAATTAATTTAAGATTCATTATTATAACAAATAATATTTTATATTTTAGTGTAAAATTATATGTAAATATGTAAAACATCAAATAAATTTAATTATTTAAAAATTATAGAGTAAATCTCACGTGAGGTGAATGGAGGGGGTCCCGCTACATCTTACCAAATCTCACCAAGGGGGAGAGAGGGGTCCAAATTTAAAAAAAAAAACTGCTCACGTGTATATTTTATTCGGTTTATTTAAAGAAACTTCTTCATCTGAGTGTACATTTTTAATTTTAGACGCGTCCCTAACATCGGTTCAAAGGTTGGTGGAGCTGTATTTGAGTTTGAGTATTTGAGTAATTGGTCCACGTTTGGAATAATTGGATATTTTGATGAGATTAAAAATTGGATTATATTTTAGGATTATTGATAATAATTATTGGAGAATTGAAAGATAAGTTTGAATGTTGGCAAATTAAAATTAATTATTTCGTAAAATCTGTAAATTAAAATTGAATTCAAGGCGTCAGTCCTAAAATTAAGTTGATATGGGCGACAGATGTGGTATGGCGTTTCCATTTTATACCTGAAGAAAATTTACTACTTATAATATTTAATTTGAATCAATAATTTGGATTAATTCGATGATTTTGTTAAAAAAAAACATTACCCTGTATTTAAAATGAATATGAAAATGATAAATGAGGCCCATAAAAAATCACAATTTCAAATTCAAAATGTATCTACATAATTAATTAATTAATTAATTTAAAAATGTTATTTTTACAGACTTAAACTCATCAAAAATATTTCTCAAAATTTTATATTGACGTAAATTTATAAATTGTTCAGCAAATGTTTTGTTGCAAGATCACTTATATCAGATAGTTCTAAATTGTTATCATTCACGGAAACCATATAAAAATGCGTGTATACTCAAGAATCTACAATGACGTGATTAAGCCGTTTTGTTGTTCTCCAACCGGACGTTCACCAAAATGTAAATGTCGCCACTTCAAAATTAAAATGTTTTAATCCCAATTTGCATTTCAGTTTACAATCTGCATTTACTCACTCACGCTGTATGGGCTATTCCAACTGATTTACCACATCAAATCCAAAAATGTTTTGCGTAATGCTGTATATATGTCGCTCTTTGTATAATATGTGTATTATGTACTAGGAAGTCGGTATGAATTTAAAAAATAATCATCCAAATAAAAATTTTAATTAAAAGTAAAAGTAATTCAATAAATAAATTCTAAAATGCAAATATACGTAATAAATACATTCGGATGTGGGTAATAAGAAGCAACTTAATAAATTTTCAATAAAAATTGCCATAAAATAAAAAGTGAATTAATTAATTAAAATTAATATAATGTTCCAATTAAATATTAATATAAATTTAATTATTATTTAATTAATTGAATTATTAATTTTTATTAAATAAATTAACAATAATAGAAATAATTATTAAATTAAAAGTAGGAACGAATCAAACGTAGTGGAAACCAGCCGCAAGGATTAAGTCGTAGCGTGATTTATATTAAAAAAAATTTTAAATCTTAATTTTAATGTTCAATTGGCTAGGTATGTGTAGCTGATATAATAAGATAATAAAATAGGTTTTAAATTGTTAACGTTCACACGTTCCATCCTCAAGTCTGCTTAGACCAATAATTTTGATCGTGATATTTATTACTTTCACTTAAGGCTTCTGCACTATCATCATTATAGAATTAGTAAACGTCCACAATAAATTGGAAAACGAAAATAAGATTAAATGAAGTTAAAAACGTTATTAAAACGCAAGAGTAAACAGGAAGTATTGCACAAGTTTAGAAAATTACATATATTTGAAAATTTTGATTAACAGTTTAAAGGGGGCAATTTAAATCAAGGCGATTACTTGTCTTAAGACTGAAGCCAATTCGTGACGATATTTCAAAAAAAATTTCATTTAATACGTACTTTTAGTTTCCAAGAGTGGGCTGCTTCGAAGGAATCCCTATCAGTAGTGGAAAATGCAAGAACGCAAGCCTGTGCTCCTCTATAATAAGCTTTAGTAATAGCATCGAATTCTTCTTGACCTGCCGTATCCCAAAGCATTAATCTTACTTCTTCTCCATCGACACTGAAAAACAAAATTTTTTTTAAGTATTACATAAATTTCTCGATCTATTTAAAAAGTTTGACCTAGCTGTCGTAATCGTTTACAAACATGAAAAGCAGATGCTAGTTATCTTGCAATGTTTATGAGAGAATCCGATCTCCTGCTGAAATTTTAATAGCGCGAATTAACACGCAATTATCGCGGTTTTTGCAAAAAGCTTTAAAATCCATCCAATACCAATACCAACAGAATATGTCTATTTTAAATTATTTTTTTCATGTTTCTCCGGATAAAGCGTACACTAGGAAGCAAGCGGATTTAAAAACTTGTTAAAATCTTAATAACAATTTCATAAAATTAACGTCATTGCATTCCAATGCCAAATTAAATCTGGAAACCATAAATCCAGAAAATCTGAAAATAGCAGGAAGACACATTTTTAGATCAAGACCAAGTGTGCCACTGACGCACATTTACAAATGTCTATTTTCAAGAAGACAAGAAATAATTAAGTAATTTCCCAAAAATTAACTTTTCAATCTTTAAAAACAAGCTCGAGATTTATTTTTAAGAGATCCATTATGTAAAATGAAGTTTTCGATGTGTAAATGTTGTGACAACAATTTGTCACGGTGCAGCAAATGTCACACTCAATTTGGTGGATGTGATGCAATTCAAAAGCAAATTTAAATACCTATCGCTGAAAATTTAATTTAATAGTTGCAAAATGCACAAAATGTGGGTTTCGAAAAGTAATATAGTTTCGCAAAAATGTTGAGGGTTTCTTGACTCTGGGCCATCGAGCGGTTCAGTTGAATTGGGAAAATTAGCAATAAATTAGCTTGACATAATTTTTTATGTTTTAAAATTAAAATTTTAAGACCTGCGTCAACGGAGATCATCATTCATTTGCAAGGTTTCCCAGAATCCCGAAACGAAATTGAAGACATAACCACACTTTAAACGCTCAAACGGGAATTTTGCGGTTTGCCCGTTTCGCAGCCTTGGTGTACAAAAAAGCACATTAGACAACCTTCCATCTTGTGCAAGGATTTCTTAGCGTCTACCTCAAGGTCTATGTCACAGCTGATAGTTTTCTAAGTTTAAAATTAGAAAATTTAAAAACTTCGTTCACGTGTGGCGAAGAACTGGTATAATTAATTACGAAACTTTTTGTAATTGATTTCTTGACAATTTGCCTAATGTCTTCAAGGTCTTCGGAAAATTGGGAGCCAAAAGCCAGAAATGTTATGATTTCTTATGTTTCTCGCTTACTTCAAACACAAAAATAAATTTTTTTATTATCTCTCGTGGAAAAACCAATTGCGTATTATTTCCATTTTCCGAATGCTAAAACAACAATTTTTCGAGAAGAAAAATAAATTTTCGCAATTGACGAGAATAAATAATGTGAATTTCGAAAAGTTGAATTGTTATTCGCAATTTATCATAAAGCTTTGATGTGAAATATTGGCTTAAAAACGTTATTTTTCTTTACAAAAATTTGTAAAATTAGTTTTTGTCATAATTTATTCACGGATTTTTATTATTATGTGAAATATTTGAGAATTTTTGGAATGCAAGACGTAATTTGCAATAAAAAGTGGACTGCAGTGCAGTTTTTTTTTTCGATAACGAATTTTGATGACCAAATAGCGGACGTGGGAAATTTACGATAAAATTGGACACTAATTTAATCAATTAATCTAATAAATTGTGATATTTACAAATTCGTTATTAATTTATGTAAAAAACCTGGTTTACATAAATATTCTTGTAAAACAAGTTTAGTTATCTTGGAGTTATAGATATGGAAAAATTTTGCAAGTTTACAGTTTTTTCCTCTCAAAATGTGATCCACTTATTTCTTAAAAACCACCTATGGTTTGGTGTTTACTGTAGCTTAAAATAATTGGGTATAATCTTAATTTTACAAGCATGTTTTTCATTATAAATATAATTAAATTTGTTAAGTAACCATAAAGAAGGTTCATTCCTCTTGCGAGTGTGATTTACTTCTTGGATTTTATCCAGTAAATGACCATAAAAATTATTCAATGCGGTACGGTATGCCTTCAAATAATGTGTTTTGTAATTTAAATTAGTTTTCTAAAAATAGGCAAAGAAAATTCAACTTACTCTATTTGTCGTTCCAGAAAATCAACACCAATAGTCTTTTTGTAATCCTTCGTGAATGTGCCTTTACAATATCGTTGAATCATACTGGACTTTCCAACTCCACCATTGCCCACTATAACCACCTGAAAAAGAAAATTAAATAAATTAATGGATTAAAGAAAATATTACTTTTCATATTTATGAATTGAATTCGAGATTATTTATGGCGTAAGAAGTAATAATTAACGTCAGTTGTTAGCATTTGATTGATGCATATGGATATTGGCCAACTGGCCATTTCAATGACAAATAATTATTTTCAATTCTTGCATTTCTGCGAATATATTAATTGTGGATTTCTATTTTTTGCAAATCCAATCATTAGGAAAGTTTCAAAGAAAATTGATATTATTAACTAACAGTACTTGGTCGTATATTGGAACAATCGACAAAGGCAGCTTTTCATTCTCATTTTATATTGTATGCAATAATGCTCACCAGAAGATTATAATGCAAAATGGTATGTACATTGCATGACATGGTAATTTGAATTGACCTTTAACATCAACTAATGTCAACTTTTTTCATTCCCTTTTACTGCTATATCTCATTAATTTTAATAATTGCGCTTTGGCGAAAATGTCGCTCTTATATAAATTTGCATTGCAACAGTTTGTATTTTACAGTGTACGAGTATATCTACATTTCCTCAATTACTAATTTAAATGTTTAATTACTGCTTTACGGAAAGCATTTCCTTTTGAACCTTGCTATTGACAAACATTTCTTACTCTGAAGGATAATTACATTTTAATATTTGCAACGATTTTCCTTTACTTGATATTGTAGCAACTGCATTCACATTATACATATTTAATTAGAGTATTTCAGTTTATTATCTACAATTTACATAAATACATAGAATTTTAAATTTTCTAAATTAACTAAAATTATGTAAAGTAGTAAGAACCTCCGTTTTTCTAATATATTCTGAATTTTTGTTAATTGAGATATGGTTCAAATCTCATATTAAACTCAGGGCCTCAGTTTGAGTCATACTTATTTTATATTATATTCATTATTTTATTGAAAAATTTTGATTTAATATTCGAATTTCGCGTTACAGCTTTTACAGCATACAATTTATTATCCAATAATCGCATATAACCGCACGCAATCGCATCTAACCGCATGCAATATTTCAATATTAAAAAAAAATTAATACAAAATTAAATTCTGAATTTTTAAAATTAAAATTAAATATCTCGCAGAACTGCCACCATCGCGGTAACAGATGTACCACAATGTGGAAATTAACTCCATTCTATTGACGGTCCGTGAAGTTTACACGACTGCTTCAATCTCATTTTTTAAACCCTACAGATGTGTAGAGTATAGAGACATATTTCATTTTAAATTAGATTTCATTGGTTATAATCGAATTTTACTTAAAATGTGAGCATCTTCTAGACCAGAAATCAGAGATCTTCTAGACCCGTAGCCAGGGCCGGATTAAGACTACATGATGCCCTAAGCAATCCACGCCTGCGGGCCCCCTATTCATAAGTAAACTAGTATCGGTTAAAACAACAGCACAGCGTCGGAGCAGAGGTGGTGATCGGCTAATCGCAAATCGGGAGCATTCAGATTTCAGAATGCTGCACACGAAGCACGAGTGAGGGAGCAAGCGGAAGCGAGGTTATGACTTGTGACTCTGAACGTCAACGTTCTAGCAATGGTTCTAGTCAATTTAAAACGCACGGATTTTCAAACAGCTTTACCTTTCATGTGCTAGCAAATATTTTTTTGTTAATATAGCTTACATTTAGAATGTTGTAATTCGTTCACAGGTTTACATGAGTGCCCACCAGGGTCGTATATAAGAGAGCGGTTTTGCCCCCCCCCCCAGTTTCTTCTATTTAGCAATAAATTCTCGATTACAAGAATTAATTCGTTGTAAAAATATACAACATTTTTAAAACTTTACAAATTATTATTTTAAGGGGATTTCATCCCCCCCTCTTATATCTAAGGGCTTCTTATATCAGGCGCTATATTTTTTAAGATGGCGAACAATATTATACAGATAACTGCGGGTCAGTGTGGTAACAAATTGGTGATTTATGAATCAGCATAAATTTTATTTTAAACGTCTGCTACAGAATAGTGAATAAAAGTGGTGATGCTGCACTAAAAAGTGTCCAGCTTCAGCTGGACAAACAGCAAACAGCTTTAAAACTAACAAGACGACCGGTCACGTCGTTGCAGATTTTAAAGGCAAATTCATGCCACACTTCTACTACTTTGAATTTGTGTAGTATTTAAATTTCAAATTTATCCTACTTATTGCTGCAGGGGCCGCTCTAGCCTTTACGCCGCCCAGACAAAAATCCAAATTTCCGCCCCTTTATGGCGTTAGTAAGCTTTTTTTTTAGCTTTTTCGATCTCTTTGTGGCGTCTCGGGTAATTTCATTAATATTTCAATTTGTCACGTGAACAGCCAAAATGCCGCCCTTTAGATTTGCCGTTTCGGACAAATGTCCGGGTCAGTGTTGCCAGTTTTTATTCCACACTGGTCGCCGATACCGAGAACAGATGTTGCCCAATGTCGCCACCGCACTGTTATGTTATGAAATTTTCACGCTTCGGGGGGGGGGGGGTGTCCCCACAGCAAGCGCCGCAGGCTTTTCTTTAAATAATAATTTAATACCCAAATGTATTGATATAATATAGCACAAATTTTCATGCTTAGGCTGGCACCACAAGTAAAGAATTTAAGTTTTAGTTCAGGGGCGTCTCGGGCAGTGAATTTTTTTTTTCAAACATTTTTCAAAAAAAAATGTAAATTCAAATTGAGGTTCAAATATGAAGTCGCCCATTTCATCACCAGTCGCCAATACGAAATTTTCAGTCGCATGGACAGTGCTCAAGTTGCCTATTTGGCGATAAATCGCCCAAACTGGCAACACTGGTCCGGGTTATCCGCTCCCTACAGCGGGCCCTGATTACAGATTACAGATTACATTTACATCTGTATTCATAAAAATTTATAAAGTTAAAATAGCTTTACAAACCCTTTAAAATGCAGGCGTCATAAAACACCAATCACAAACGTTCATTTGTCTACATTGTAAGGTTTTCATTGGTTGTTTAACTTTAATGAGCGTTTTAGTTAAAATAGGTTTAAAACACTCTTTAAATATTTTTATGAATACAGGGGTTAGTTTATTTAAGTTCTGCTTAATAACCTACGTTCACCATTTTTTAAATTTTTACTTGCTGCATTTTACTGTCGTGTTTTAAAATCATAATTTGTGAATTTTGAATTTTGAAATTTTAATATTTGTTTGATTTGGAAATTTATTTTGATTTTGTAAGTAATTTGTTATGATTGTACGTAAATATTTTAAATTTTGAAAAATGTAAGTTGGTAAGAATTTTGTAAAAGAGAGAGATTGGCTAGGTCCGTCAAAGCGGACGGACGCGTTTTTGCGGAAGTCTCCGCCGATTCGTTTTATTATGCGCCTCTGATTTGAGATTTTTTTGAGTTTAACGAAATAAATAGTGTTCATTGCGTGGTAATTTGTTTTATTATTGAAATTTGAGGTTTTATCCATTTTTGAGATTATTTTGAAGAATTTTGGAGGATTGATTTTGTAATCAATATTACTACTAATTAAATGGTAATGAAAATTTGATTAATTTGAATTAGATATCGTATATTGGATAAGAAATTATTTGGATATTTATAACGGAAAGCGTAATACGATACCGGCAAAACGTGTGGTCAAGGTATCACGCACACATTTTGTTCAACATTAGTTGGACTGCAATAGAAAAAATGCATTTTCAATTTTTAAAAATTAGTATTATTTTAAAAATTCATCGCAATACATAATATATACCCAAATAATCCTCCTAATTAAACTCTAATATAATAAAAAAAAACCAACTAAATAAATTTTAAGACTAACAAGTACCGTAGTAACGTACAAACTGACAAAATTTTCATAATCTTCTTGGTCATCATCGGAGTACCGATGATGGTACCACACCTCCTTCGTAGATATTTCTATCAGCAGTAGCGCCCAGATAAATTCATCGGACACTTACTGGTGGAATTCTTTTGATAGATGATCAAATTTAGTCTGCATCCCACTTAAATCGTCACTGGACGTAGTAGTACCGTAGTCCAACAAATACATCCTAACCGAACTGTAGCACCCGCTTGCCAGAACAGCACCGACTGGAATTCCAACGTGGAAACTTTTATTTAAAATTTGATTGCTTTCATTCAGCAGGACTGAGCTAATCGACGTTACTATTACAACATTTGTTTGCAAGTACTACTTTAATTATTAAATTTTGATGGGCGGAGCTAACCAATGCAAATGACCAATGCAGAATTCGCATTACATTTTTATGGTTATTGCCCTTTGTTTACCAAAATTTCATTAAAAATTTTTCACATTGTTTTTTTATCAATTTCGTTCTAGAGAGCACATTTCAGAATTTTTGGAGGTACCAGCGGACACCGGGAGTCTGGTGTGCGGGAGTTCGGAGAACAATTTTGAAAAATTAGTAGCAAAATAAACAAAATTGAAAGAAATTCCTAGATTTTCGCGAAATTGAGGACTTATGATAAATTAACTTTTTTGCAGTATAAATAAAAAATATTTAGCTAAGTTAGTGACGAGCACCCGTGTGTTCGCGAGCATCGCGTTGCCTCTCCTTGGGATGTTAGAGATTTGGTTACAGGTCTAAAAGTAGAAGAGTGTACATCATCAGTTTCATCACTATAGAAATATTGTAGGAAGTGAACTTGAGAGTTCACGCAATCCAATGATGGATTAATTTTAGCATCGCATAAAACTACTATTTAATCTTAAAACTATAAATATAAATTTTGGAAACAACAGCAGAATTCATTATATGGGTCAGAAAAAAATCTTGGAAAATTTGCTAGCGTAGGCGTGACAAATACAAATGGCACAAAGTGAATCAAATACCCACGATCCACGAATGAATTCATTAGGTAACCAATTAGCAGCTAAACGTTCCGAATTTAAACCTGATCAAAAGCACTCTAGAATTTCTCTTAATATTTGTAAAATTAATGACTCCAACGGCAGCAGTAGCGTTTTAAATTAACTTATTATTTTCAAGTGGTGTTAATTTTAGATGATGGCAAATATTTTCGGGGCAGGTAATTGCATGATACAGCTATAGGTCAAGAGCAACAAGTAGCCAAATTATAAATCAATTCATTTTGTATAGAGGTCCATTAATACATTTCGATGGATGGATACGATAAGGGGCAATAAACTATAATTTCGGCTTTGCGCTTTTTATTTTATTATTTACGAGAAAAAAACGGCCACTCTTACCTGGATTATATTTTTAGGCTGCTATTATAGTACGTAAAAGTTATAGTTACGTATACCATATGTTTTGGGTAACAGATGTACGCGTGATAGTTATCCGAACTGTCCAAAGTTACTGTATCATGCAATATCCAACTTTTGGCATTCAAAATTTATTCGAATAGAAAACTTTATAAAAGGGATCATTACATATAAATATCAGATTTAATTCAATTGAAACTGAAAGGAAAGATTTGGAAAGTGTTTTGTATCGAAATGCCAATACAATAGATCTTTTTTTGTATCTGTATGATCTGCAGATACTTCTTTCACTTTAACTGGACTTTATCCTCAATTTACTGTAGTTACAATTTGTAACTTTTATTGTTTGAATTTTATTCTCACCGTCTTTCTAAAGTAAACTAACAAAAATATTACTTTTTATAGACCGGCCCCGAGCTGAACAAATTTTGTAAAAAAAAATTTTCAATTGAGAAATGATAATTGAAGAATGAAATAGAAGAGTTGCATTAAGGTGAGTCAAAAGTAATTTTGAAATATTTCTATAAAAAATCCTGAAGTTTATTCTTGCATTCACCGAGTATTTTACGTTTGGGTTCATTTCAGTAATTTGTAAGCGATCAATTTTGCACTACTTAAACAGCTGGATGTAATAAATAAATTGCACCTATTAAGTGAAATTTATTTTTGAAGCTTAAGACACAAAGGAAATATAAATTGCCTATTTGTCCTACATTTGAAAATCGAACTCGTGCAACGGTATTTATTATTTCTTTCAATATACGACATAATGGTAAATTAAATGGACGACGGTTCGTGTACCAGCTAATAAAATTCTTGAAAAATGCCCGCGTTATGCAAGTCAAGCATACTTGAACGTAAAACAAATTTATATTTTGTTGTTCAAAAATCCAACTTTATGTGCAATTTAGACGCAAATTAAGTAAATATAACCATAAATTTTAAATGGAAACGTAAACGCGCTCTCTTGGGGGCCAATTTATTTCAAAATAATTTAAAACGTAAACACATCATCTCAAAAATGATTTCACTTTTTGCCAGAGCCGGATTAAAAAAATTTTAAAAATAGGAGCGATAGGTAAAAATAAAAATTTATGTGGACCATAAATTTCGCTGGTCCTTCACAATCCGGGCCCCCGGTTTCCCGCCCGACTTAAATCCGCCTCTGCTATTTTAAATTAACAAAGTATAACGCGAACTTGGTGGTCCAAAATAAATTTGTAAATATCGATTTCCAAGATTAGCTCCCGTTATTTCTTCATAAAATTATAAATAAAGTAAAACTGCACCTGCATTAATTGTCAAACTCAAATTTTCTGTCGTCTACCACTTAAATTAAAATATTCTCGAACCAAGTTCATCTGTCACTTAGCAAAATTAAATAATTCAGCAACTGCCAATTACGCTAACCTTCGATCTTAAAATAATGCATCCGACTCCAGAATAATTTTTTTAGCTGTTTGTTAATTGCCTTGTTGACGTTTTTTATACATGTTGTTATATAAAATATGAATGAAAATTATACGTTACCTTGAGGGCCACCTCTAGTTCTTCTTCACGCATATTGTTAGGCACGTGGCCTGGAGGAACCCCTGGAAAAGGAGCTCATCGCCCACTGATTGCTTTCTTCATCGCTCTGAAAATAAAATAATTGGGTTATAAAAGTTGCAAACGAAAGCTCAGATAATATTTTAACGATAAGTAATTGTTTGGCAAATAACCACTTGTCAACACGTAGTCAATAAATATTATAAAACAAGAAATGATAAAATCTGGAGTATTTATATAATATGTATTTTATTAACGAATCGCATTTAATTCAATCTCATTGCCAATAACTAACTGTGCAAATTACAAATTTGCCACATTTTTAAATTAAAACAATAATATTTACTCGTTACTATCGTTACGTATCAGATACGCTAACCTTATGGACCTTATGAAAATTGCAATTTAATTTTAAAAAATTAAGCTGCATGTTTTTAAATTAATTGCTTCGTGTAAGTTTACCTAATTATTTTTTAAAAGCGTAATTAGTTTGCAATGAAGCATGAAAGTTAGAAAACAGGATGCACTAATAATATTACTTTATGATTCTAATAAATTTGCCACGAGCAATATAAATTTTCCAATAAAGGGACAGTGACATATCGGACAATTTATACAATCATTAAAGTTCTAACAATAAATTAAGAAAAATGTAAGAAATTGTCAAGAACAATCTGTAAGTGGTACAAGAACTTATTTATTTAGAATCATTCTGCGTAATAATTTACCAACGAAATTGTTAAAATCAATGTTAAATTCCTGACTTTGAAAGCTGACACCTGGTATATAAATGAAAAGTGATGGATTAACTTGAAGAAAAAATTTGTTGTTGATTTTATCAGATAATGATAATGGATACAGTGGGATTGCAATTTTATGTTCCCATAAGACCACCGCGGTGTCTCAAATGTGATCTAAATGTGCATGCATATTTTTCCCAAAGAACCATTACAGCAATCATCGCTTTAATTTACTTCTATAGTACACACAATGGTCTCGTTTTTCAATGTTATTAAAAATTATTATGTGTAAACATAATATAGTCGATTATAATAAATAGAAACTGTTAAAATTGTTTAGTATTTTTTGAGTTAGCCATTGTATGCAGACTTGCGTTTGTTAGATAAATTTACATACAATGACGTTATATCTATGATGCAGTAAAATATGGGTGAGTATTGTTTTCTAAAATCGCATTTCTAAATTTTTTATGTTTACTTACATTGTAGGCTTGAAAGTCGGTAATTAGACGGTACCGAACCTTCCGCGTGAACATTTATGTAAAACTACAAAAAATAATCTAATTACTCTTTTGTAAACCCAGCCTGGATTTCTATGCATATAAAACCCAAAAACACTTTTTTTAACGTTTTTTGTTTTTATTTTTATTTATGAAAATAAAGTATGAAAGTTAAAAATGGTTATCAATATAATAACTATTTAAACGTCGCATATTTTCTATTTATTTCTAATAATAAAGGTCGCGCAGCCGATTCGGCGCGACCGGTTTGGTGCAGCCGGTTAATTAAAACTAATACACATGTATAAAAAAAATGGGTTAATGTAGCTACTGTATTAGGGGGTATCCAGTCATTTGGCCGAATTTTTATAATATATATTATAGAATAATATAATATAAGAATAATAAGAATAATAGAATAATAAATTCTGTAGTCTTCTCGGAGCCAATCACCCCACAATTTGGAAATTCATCGATGACTCAAACGTGAGCAAGGTAATGTTGAATTCAGCCTTACTCAGTATATTGCAGGCTACGAGCCCAATCCTCCCAGGAAAAAGTATGTCAAACTGGCCAACAGGCTCAAAGGACTTGTCGCAGATTTCCCCAACAAAACTTCAGATGACTTTCTTGGTGGCATTGCTCATAACCTTCAGTTTAAAGCAAACGGATCTTAGAAATATTTTGTTGATTTGTATTGAATATTTCGTATTATGTATAATTTTTAGTATGATTTAAATAAAGCTATATAGGTAATTTATTTAAATATTTATATGTCGGCCGAATGACTGTCGGCGAAAGACTGTCGGCCAAATGAGTGTCGGTCAAAAACTGGTCGGCCAATAGAATTTGGCCAAATGACAGTGATTCGTATTAGGGATTCATTTCGTAATTATACGATAATCTTCGCACATAGTCGATTATATTTCGATTTGCATAATCGCTCACTACCGTTTTTATGCGTTTATCCGCATTCTCGTATTTTTTTTTTTTCGGTGGTTCGTGGTCTGCTAGTAGGTGTTCATAGAACATATCACGTCCTCTTTGAACTTTCTTCTATGCTTCGATGAATTTTCATAAAATGGTAATAGGTCCATACTTATTTCCACTTGGAGACGTCGATGAGCCGTTTCGGCATGATTGCTTGTTCTGTCTACATTATTTAATACACCATTTTATAATGACCACATTATATTATTATAATGGGAAAATTTCAGGCCTTTTAGTATTCCCTCGACGGTTCATTTGCCCAACATAATAACCCTCAAACCATTGCAGTAGGGGTTGAAGTTCTTCAGGCAACACTCCAGCTAACTTGTCTATGGCTTCGACTAAATCAGCAGGCGGTATAAACGTGAGAGATACCACCATTCTAGCATACAGAGCAAAATTGGAATCTGCTTAGGCGCTGGACACCCAAAAAAGACGTAAGACGCAGACGGGGCGCGGACATATGTCTTTTCATACAAAATGTATAGTAGACTAGTAAGCGATGTGTCCGCGCCCTGTCTTTTCTATATGTTTTGCGTCGCGACGTTTCTATACATTTTGTATGAAAGGACGCGGAAGAGACATAGGTCCGCGCCCCGTCTGCGTCTTACGTATTTTCTGTGTGTCGACCGCCTTAAGTTTAAGTTACTTAAGTTGTTTCTTCATATTTTTTATCTAATGAAAAAAAATCCATGCATTTCCGCTGTTGGAAACGCTATTTTAAATGCAGAAATTGAAGCCAATTCAAAATCACATGATATTTTTTTATGCCGGATTCAAATTTTTTTATACATTTGTATTGGTTTTAATAAATTTATTATTTATATTAGATACTTTTCTATTAATGTTTAAATTTTTCCAAATTATTTTTCTTTCTTTTTTTTCAAATATTTTATTCTCGTTCCGAAAAGTCTTTGCGCCGAACCAGATCGCGCCGAATTGACCGTGCCGAAACGACCCATCCCGATACAATATGCCAATAATGCGCAATACTGTCGATACTGTCTAATACTTCCGATACTGCTACTTTATGCTAATATTGCCATTACTACCGGTGACTACTATAAATACTGCCTCAATGATACACCCCCCGGGAAATTATGTTAATTTGTTTAGCTCAATTGACGTTTTTTTCTTAAATAGAAATCCAATAAATTAAATCCGACCATTCCCAGTGATGGTGTGTTAGAAATTAATAAATCGCAATAACATTACATTAATCTCTGTCTTTTTGTGCAGGAGAACTAATCGGAGACTCGGATTTTTAACCTGTCTAGTCTATCTATTCAGGGTCATTAATTAGAATAATTTTTTTTTTAATTTTTATAATACTACCAAGAGATACAAAGTGATGTTACACTGGATTTACAAACCTACAGTAGCGGTCATGGAAATTGCATTGGGAATTATTCCCGAATTAAAAGATAGATTTATAAGTACCTACTAAGTACGAGTATACAGATATAAATTAAAATTACAAATTTTGGTTTGAAACTCATAAGCTCAAAAATTCATTTTCTGCTTTGAACAAAGTTAGGTTCATCAAATCGGGGGGTCTGGGGGGTATGGAATACCCCCAGCACATCAGTGATTGTGTACTGAAAAAGAAAATGTGTTATTGAATTTCAGATCAGAAATCTTAGATTTTAGATTTCTGGTTTGAAATGCATAAGCTCAATAACACTTTTTTTCGCACAATCTCTGATGTACTGGAGGGTATTCCATACCCCCCAGATCCCCCGGTTTGAGAACCTAGCTTTGTGTGCGTATTATGTTTATATTGTCGTGTTTCAAAATCATACTTTTGAATTTTTAATATTTGATTGATTTGGAATTTTATTTTGATTTTGAAAATAATTTATTATGATTGTAAAAATTTTGAAATTTGATTGTTTGTGCCAACAAATTTAAAGTTTTTGATTAATTTGCTTTTTGCCGGGTCCGTAATGGTGGATCGACGCGTTATGATATTTAATAATTAAATATTTGATATTTTGGATATTTTTGTTCCTATTTGGACGAGTTTTGGCGAATTTTTGATGGTAAATTTGTTTATGAGACGATTTTGGAGACATTTTAATTGAATGGAATAAATTTGGATAAATGTGATAACTTCCAAAACGTTATAATCTCATTAAATTTAAAATTGTAAAATTAAAATCAAATCTGCTGCAACATGTGCTGTTATCTCACAATATTTTATCATCTTTTCAATTTTGAACGGCAATGTACAAACTTATTTGAATATTTAAAAATTTAGATTTGCTATAAAAATTCATCGCAATATAATTGTGTGCGGTTATTGAAATGTCATTGGGAATTGTTATTTCAATTCAGAAATATTCAGTGATACAATTTCCATGACTGCAACTGTATATTGTATTGCTATGATCTACACTCTTAATTGAGATTTGGCTTTAAATTTTATAAATGTAAATTTATCCTACATATAAATTGTTCTACATATTATTATGAAATTGCAGAAATAATCAAATAATAATCACTATTGTCCTATTTTATGTTCATAATTTATTGCTATAAATTTTCTTTTCATATTTATTATACAATTTAATCCACCTACCTATTCTTTCTTTTAATTATTTTTAATATAAAATTCTGTTTACTATAATTGGGTGCTACTGCATTTTTTATAACTAATTAAAAATTTCAACACTGCAGATTTTATTGATCATCAACCGCCATATTAATGACTGCAGTTCATCTTGTTAATTAAGTGATCAACATCAAATTCACCTTAATTACTTCCTATAAATTTACATATTATTAAAAAGAAAACCTCATATCAATTTTACTTTCGACATTTACAATAATATTTCCTCCAAAATAAAACTCTTCCTATAAAAACTTCACTTCACTAAATGTTAAATTTTTATGCAATTAATGATAAATAATTTTTTCGAGATGATTTTTTTATTTGTAAGAAATAAAACCTTGATCATTCTAAATTTAAAATAAATCGATTGGGTTAAATGAAAATTTTTTTTAAATAATAATTTTAAAGTTCTGAAATGTGTAAATTGGCAAAATTGCCGATTTTCTTTAACACTTACTAAAAAATCCTTCCGTGTAAATAAAAAAAGTATTTTTTTAGGATTGTTAAATGCCAAAAATATGGTTTCATTACATCTGGATAAGCTGGAAAAATTCCAAATCGTGAAAATTCGAAGTTGGCATGCTAACTTACAATTTTTTTTATAGTTAAATTAAGTGCTTTAATTACAAGATCAAGCAATGATTATTCCCATCTGTTTTTGTTAGTTTTTAGATGAGTTTTTAATAATAATCGGAAAGGCCTTTCATAAAGCGATACCGTCATGTAGCGACCTAATATAAAGGTGGGCTACAGAATACTATCCTAAATACTATCCTAAAAATTATTCAAAAACCGATACAAACGACAAATGTTTAAACCCTACTACGCCACTGTTTGCGTAATTATAGTTGTTGGTATGAAAAAACCTATAAAAGCTCTTTTATAGAGAATTTAATTTGCTACATTTTTCATGATCGCTATTTTTTTGTATGATTGACAGATAACGAGATATTTAACAAAAAAACTAACTCCTTGCAAATGCAGAAGCTATCTCGGGATTCCATAAACATTTATTATATGATTTAATTGAAATAAAAAAAACTTTAACAAATCGAGAACGCGAAAGCGACATTCTCACCCTTTAAGTTTAAATATATTTTTAAATTTGTATCTTTGTGGTTTTAGCAATTTTATAGATCGAATTTGCGGTATAAAACGTAAGACAAAAAATGTTGTTTATTATGACACATAAAACAAGTTTATATAAAACATAATAAAATTATATAGGACAAGTTTGTCGAAACAAATTCCACACTACTTGCATTTTGAAATAGCTACTTTTTTGTCTAATGAAATAAAATCGAATCTCAACTTTAATTTATTAGATAGTAGGTACTTTTAACGTTTTTTTAACGTTTTATTTATTCGCTAGTTAATGACAAAATTTTAACTGTTCTCCGGAGGAAATGATTTGCCAGGTTTATATAAAATAAAAATACTGTCAAGCTATTACGAGTGGGCTTGTAATAAATGCACAAAACGCATCGTAAACGCATCAACGCAATAATAAAATAAATAGAACTTTATATTACGGAAATTTCATAAACAGCGAAAAAATGGACGAAATTGGAAGAGGACAAAGAAAGCGGCGAATAAGAAATTGAAACGAAATCATCGGTTTTTGATAATCAATTGGTGGATTAGAGCAATAAATTGTGTAACAGTAAAGAAGGAAGTAATGCAAAAGTCGTGAGCCACATTCTTAAATGTACATACTAAGAAAGTCAATGCACGGTCCATAAAGTTGGATGCTAAAAGACCCTAAGGAGATTAACTGCAATTTTCAAGTTGACAATATTCAAGGAACTGGATTTTATGCATTTGTAACTGGGTACCGATTTCATATTATGATTTATACTTTGTAATACATTGTTTCGGAATGGCTTCACGATATCTATGAATAATTGAACACATGATTCATTAATTTTTAAAAGTTGTAATAAAAGTATCCAACGCTGCAAGCACTCGTATTCTTTTCTTCTTGAGCATTTCAGAAGCTTAAAATGCCACTAAAATGTGTTCTAATTGCATCATCAATCTTTTGCTCTGGTTGCTTCTAGGAAAATCCGCAATCACGAAGATTTATGTAATCGATGAGCATAGCTGAATCGAGAATTCGCAATCCTTCGAGATATCATTAACTATTTTTGGTTTAAATAAGCGTCGTTCATCCAATTGATTTGATGGAATCATCGATAACATCTGTCTCCATAAAAGTAGGTAAGTACTACCCGAGAGTAAATACAAATTTTATTTTTAGAGGATTCGACGAAAAGACCGTAGTCGAAGGGTAACTCGAGCTTTACATAAATAGTTAGGATAATAGAAAGTTCTGATTTAAAATAACTCAACAACTAAAATCGTCGAAAGTGTTTATTTTAGGCTCACTCTCCAACTTCTGCTTCCAGCTGTAATTGAATCTAGTGCGATTTCGCCTTATCCCATTACTTTTTCTTCTTCGAGAAAAGTTTTCTATTAAAGGCTAAGTGGAACGAATTTTTCCTCGGCGGCGTCTTGTGTTCGACAAAAATGCCTTTTCATTTTTTGGCTACCGAAATTATCTAAAATTAACACCTATCGAATCGATTTTATATTTAAAAAGCATAAATTGGTTCGTTAAACTCATAAATTTTTAGCTATAAGTACTAAACATAAATAGCATAATAAAATGATTTTGGCATATTTTCAATCAGATATATTTACTATAACTTGTACGATGTACTAAAATCTGTTTTCGTGTAATTAAATTACCAATATATTAACCAATCCCCAGTACAACGTCCTCACAAATTTTATTCAAAAGTAAGCAGAGAGCTTTTAAAGCTCCAACTCCAAAGTAGGTGGCCAGAAAATTTATTTTCCAATAACAAAGTCGTCCAAGTGACGGTCGAGGAATTGAATCCAATTTAATTCAAAAACAATCTTTTGTTTGTCGTTTATAAATGATACGATTATCTTCGGGTTTCAGTGACTTAATATAGACAAGTCTGGTGGTAAGATAATCTGTTGGAAGAAGTGACAACGTTACCAGTTGCTCTTAACTCCTGAACAAGAACGTCGGCAGCATAATCAAAATCCCAGTCGGTACTTGAAGGCGACCTTGTTGATGGAGGTTACTGACCTATCCATTATTGTATTCCACATCTTGCTGAATTCATGCAATGCTAATAACTTAATGGTATCACCTCAACAAACATTATGAGAATAAGTTTAACATTAAAAGTTGATTGTTGTCGACAGCTTCTAATAATGGCATTCTTTTTTGACCGAGTATTTGTCAATATTGCATTTCGAATTAATGGAGCATTAATGGAAGAGCGTGACTCGTTTATAAATAAACATTCATCGTACTCTTCATAAAGATAACATCTCCAGCAAAGAGCTAGCAAATGGACAAATTAGTGACCAGGAGATCTTCCTTCTCTCATAAAATGAGCAGCGAAGCTCATACATACATCTCAGGTGACGGTTTGACCTATTGAAAAACTGTTTTTGGAGCAGGAATTTGCAAAATCATTATTATTTATTTTCTTTCTCCAAATAAACATAGAAGTTTAATTTTTGTTATTTTTGGTTATTATTGTAGCGGAACGTGCAAAAATATTTCTCCTTTGATAAATTTCGTTAGACTAATATTGCTGTCAATAGTTTAATTATAAAATCGTGAACTTTAGATAAATCCATTGCGAGGTAGCTGTCCTGATTACTACAGTACCGTGCAATCGAATTAGGGCCACTCTTTAAAAATTAATTTTCTTATATTTACCTTTTCATTTTCGCAATTTCACGATTACTGTAATTTCCAGATCTTAAAAGACCTTCAATTTTAACTTTTTTGTCCCATTTAAGGTCCTTATTTTTACCCATTTCGTAAAAATAATTTTGAAAACTTAAAATTTTATATTAACACTGTAGGTATTGCTCACTATAACGAAATACAAAAAACTAACTTGTTCACAACACTTGTCGGGTAGTATACACTTGTAGGAACCACAATTTAATTCAATCCCTTAAATAATGACCAACAACAGACAAAACTACCCCACTTAAAATACCCAAATTTTTGGATTTTACAAATTTTAAATTGATGTATGACTGTTAGGGTGAAATTTGATACCTGCAATTTTTTGAATGCATTTTTTTGAATGCAATGTATTTTTTGAATGTTTTTGAATAATTATTACTTGATAGAAATTCAAAATTAACCAAATCTAAGCAATTGCATTAAAAAAGTAAAAAATCGTGAGTGGCTCTAATTCGCTTGCACGGTACTGTAGATACGTGTGCTTTCCTAATTAATTATTTTCTCTAGAACTTCGCAGTGAATACCAATTCGCGTATTATATTTGAAATTAACTTTCACATTAATGCAAAAAAAAACCCTGAAGAGCATCAGTTAACGGCAAAGTCAAACGCGAAATGCATTTCTAGTGAGGGAGTAATTTTAGAATACAATCGGGCATAATGACAAAACTAATTTTAAATAAATTAGACACAGAAAACTAGAACATCTTTGATGAACTAATTAAGTTTGGACGAAAACTTTTTTTGTCACAACTGACGAAAGATCACAGCGGACACTGTTAACAAATTCAAATCAAACCTACTTTAAAAAAATTAAATTAGATATTCCTTTTTGCAAAAATGTTTGCTTTATTGTGCACTATAAGGTATATTATAAAACGAGATATTTTAATTTATTCATAAAAGTAGTCTGACTGTAAACAGAAAATTTAATGTTCGCGATTTATATTTTCAGTTTTCTTTTTATTACATTTTCTAAATTATCCTAATTGCAAAGCTTTCAATTACAGGTTATTAAAATTCTGTAATGAATTTTACTATTTTGTAGTAAACAGTTTTCTCATTAGAATTAATTATAAACTTGTTGAATACTCAAAGTTTAATATTCTTAGCAGTAAACTATCATTTTAGAAAAAAAAAACGAAATTCCGCACGCTAAAAGCTATACAAAGTCGCAAAAATCGGTTTGTTGCTTCGCACTGGAGCTTCCGATTGCCTCTGGATACTAGAATTCGTCATAATAAATTCAAAAATAAATACATAAAATAATTAAAACAGGTATTTTTTAATTTATTTTCGACTACTAACTCTAACTACTAACTAATTAATTATTGTACTTATCAACTGGGGTTCGAATACGGGCATTTTATTTTAAAGGCAATGTATTCATTTTCAAATATTAATATATTAAAATAAAATAAAACAAAATCAAAAAATATTCGAATGTTGTACTTTTCGTAGGGACTTTGTCGGAGGTAAATTTTAAGTTGGCTATACTGAATCGCATGCCGTTTTCAGAAAATCATTTATATTATGTTTTCTTCAAAAGCAATAAAATGATTATTATTAAATTTATGTAATTGACATTATTATTACTGTTGTGCCCACAGACACCGCAATAAACCAATAATTGCTTTTGACTGTTATTTCGATTTATTACTGATTAATCGTTATTTAACTAGGTAGTTAAAACTAACATAAAAAATGTGTTATTATATAAAATACTTGAGTTATTATGCAAAATAATTGCATTCAATACTAACGGTAATATTTTGCACTAAAACGTAAAACTTGAAGTCTAACAGTTGAATGACATAAGGTCAAAACTCTAGACATTTTCAAAAAAGGTTAAAGTGCCACTTTTCGTCACCGCAATTGTTTTTAAAGTAAAAAATGGTAGGCGGCACTAAAGTAAACATTAAAAGTCAAGAATTAGCCCTTAATAAACAATATACTATTTTAGCAGTCAACCACCTCTACTTCTAGATATAACTGTAGCTATATTTTATCAAAATCGATTGATAAAGTAGCCAGTGCCATAATCCGGTTTGAATGGGGGGACAATTGACAGACGTACAAAATAAATTTGATTTTGCATTTTCAAATGCAATGCAAATTGGACGGTTAGAAGACGTTTTTGTCATATAAAAATCGCACTTACAGCAAAACTTTTTGGACATTATTTGTTGCCAATTTCGTTGCATTCAATTTTGTTTATATACATTTTTCCATTTTGTCGCACCGTTTCAAACTGACAGCGACTTAAACAGCACTCATTAAAATACCAAAAATAATGTTATCTGTATCTCGGAAACGGTGTCACAAAATAGAAAACTGTATATGAACAAAAATGTGTAGAATGAAATTTACAAGACACAAATGCATATTCATTTTTTTATTTTGTTGCACCGTTTCCGAGATATACACAACATTATTTTTTGTATTTTAGTGGGTCTTGTTTAAGTCACTGTCAGTCAGAAACGGTGCGACAAAAGTAACAATTTTTTGTTTAATAACTGTTCGAGCGTCCCATTAGCTCTCTGCTTCGTGCCGCTAATGGAAGGATCGACGCGCCAAGGGAAATGTAGTGGAGATAAGCGTAAATTAGGCCAGTCTTGGGTTAAAGTTGGAGTAATGCGAATGTGAATTTGCAAGTCCAAGTGGGAATGCAACTACGCAGCGTTTATTGTTAAATAAACCGAGTTGAGAATTCCGAATCCGGAGGATTATTGTGCGAACCAGTTACTACAGGTGCCTAATTGGGGATATTTGTTTAACCTGATGCGCCATTCAATTGAGTCAATATTCCATCAAACACGATCGAGAATTTTACCATCCGATTCAATGATTGCGAGTGTATGAATCGCAAGTTATTGTTTCTTGAGTCCTGCTACCGTCTTCGACGTACACCAAGTGCTAGTGTTAATTGTATGCTTCGTTTGTTCAGCATCTTTTGTTTAGTCAAGTGCCGAGTGGTCCGTTCCCGACAGCGTCAGACGAGAATCTTCAATCTACAAGCAGCTGGAATCATCACGTCGTTCTTCGTTTTCCTGGAGAATCGAAGCAGGGGTAGTAAACTACCATTGTGATTGATTTGTGTGTGATTGATTTGTATGTGTTGGCTGCCCTATTCAGAATTTGTGCATTGGAAGTTGTTGTATTAGTTTCAATACATATCTATTCATTATCTGTTGTTTTATTTGGTGCAGTATTTCCAATTACTATAGAGCTAGTTATAACATCAAGGGCTTCACCACTGAAATTTTTGTAATACTGGGGAACACCTATCCCAGGGTGGTGAAAAGTTATCGGTTCCGGATTTATTTGGAAAAGATAATTATCATTATACAAAGTAGAAAAGTGTATATACACAAAATTAAAGGCAACGAAATTTTCAACAAAAATTGTCTAAAAAGTTTTGCTGTAAAAGCGATTTTTGTATGACAAAAAACGTCTTCAAAACGACCAAACATGGGAGTGTCCGGATATTTTCTTTAGTAACTGTAATTTCTAGACTTTTGTTTTCAGCGCACAAGGCTGCCATTTTAAAAAATACACAAAAAACCGGTTGAGACCCGGGTGGCATCAATACTACGTCTCGCTAACATGAGTATTGAGACCGCGAGGTACTACCGGAACCGGAATACCGCATACTTAACAAAAATTTTTGGACTAAACCCACGCCCAAGCAGCATTTTAATGCTAAAAAGTAATTAATAGCTATATCTGGTAACCCATCTGGTAGCATACTCGCTCCGGCAGCCTGCTAAACAGCGTTTAAATTTTGCATCCACATTGCAGCAATATTGCAAAAGTGACCCACTATTTTTAAGCAAAAAGCTATCTATTTAAAAGCGAAACCAGCGAAAACCTGATTTTTTTAGGGTTTGCTTGATCACTGCTATTGAAAATGTCAGAAAAATTTTAAATTAAAAAAAAGTTAAACTTGGCGCCGAATTAACTGGCATCGAATTGTCATCTCCGATGTCAACACTTGCACAACTTGAATGCATCTGCGGTTGACTTCGCCCATTAAAAACCTTACTGCAACTATTAACATACTGTCAACAGAATGGAGCTCACTTCTATTGTCATTTTGGTTTTGACTCCCAACCCTTTTATTTATAAGAAAAGAACTCCAAAGAGAACCATCATCTTCGACGGACGTTAACGGGAAGAGCTCGTACATGGCTGAGTCACGCATCCCTGGTCCATTGATTGATTGACATAATTTAGGCTGCATCCCACTCACACCGCTGCCGACGCATCGGAAATCTACCAGAAACGTCAACAGTAGTTGGCCCTAGAATTGTGAACGCGGAAAAATAGTCCCGACCGAGATTTAGACCTAAATACATCTACATATTCTATAGTATTTATATCCCAAGTTCTCGCCCCGTAAGGCTAATGTCCAATTTCTTCACCTTGAGATATCTATCGGATAACGAATCCACTTGACAAATTAATAAAGTGGCTAAACAGACAACTGCAATTCAAACTTAAAATTACGAATCAAAAATTTGATTGTTTACTTGATTAATTTGTCGGACGGATTACTTATCCGATAGATATCTCAAGGTGAAAAAATCGGGCATAGATCACCGACATTGCTGCATGTCGGTTTCAACAGAATGGAGTGTTTTTTACTTGCGAGATCCAAACTAAATCGAAAATAAATTAATTGATATTTACAACTGTATTCATAAAAATTTAGAATAGATTTAAAACACTCTCTAAACCTATTTTAGCGTAAACGTCAAAAAACACTATTCATAAACGTATTTTAGCTTAACAAACCTTCGCTAACAGTATTTTAACTTGACATTATTTAAAAATGGAGGTGCCTTCTTTAAACCTATTTTAAACCTATTTTAAGGAAAGTTGACACTCTATATAAAAAATGAAAACACATTTAGTTGTTGCTACAACCTTCTAAATAGAAATATTCAAAATATTCAAATATACAAAATGTAAACCAGGTGGCGCGTTGCCCCAAATTTTATACAGGAGTTGCCTACCCGTGCTATACATACAATAAAACAACTTTTAGGTTATATTTTAGTTCACTTATTCAGTTAGTAGTTCATATAATTCGAAGACATCAACTCAATTACACCAAATTCACTAGAATCGCTATTTTAACACCATTTTAGTTAAAATAGGTTTAGAAACCGTTTATGAATGAACAAAAGTTAAAACGCTCTCTAAGTCTTAAAACACGTTCTAACTAAAATAGGTTTAGAGAGCGTCTTACAATATTTTTATGAATACAGCTGTTAAAGTTAATCCTCATTTTTATTATAGCTTCATTTTTGTAAATATCTATAAAATCGTCGTATGGAACTCTAACCTTCTCTCAGACCCCCCAAACATTGGGGGTCTTCATCATATGATCATATCACATCATATGATGGCTTGATAGTCGATGAAACAGTGTGTGTCTGCCTTTCTTCGTTAATTGTGTTTTAATTTTTTATATTTTTAAATTTATACTGGCAAGATTACGAGAACTTTTATCTTTATTAAAGTCATGTTCACAATCACACCACGCGTACAAACTATTATTTTCTAAATCCGGGGAGTTTGGAGGGTATGGAATATCCCCCAAATTTCATGATCTACTCTATCGTCTGTATATCCTTGGATATATCAATCAATTAATTATTCATCGTTGGATATCAGCCTTCTTCCGTCACATATTCTTCTTCGGCGCTGAGATTGACAATGGAGAATCTACACAGTTTAACGTCAATTTTTAGAAAAGTGTGTTTAATTATTTAGATCCCACATTTCCCCACATCGGTTTGAGAAAATGTGTGCGGTTGTTTACAACATTAGTTGTTATATTATAGTTTTACCAAGAATTGAACCTGATACCTGCAAGTCAATCACCATCATGCATACAAACTTTCATTTTCTAAAACCGGGGGGGGGGTATGGAATTCCCCCCAGTACCTCCGCAGTTATGTTCAAAAGAAAAATTCTTCCGTAGATATTATTAAATCTCGTGTGATTGACTTATTACTCATACCTGGTTTGCTATAACGGCCAACAAATTCTGAAACTTTTCCAAATTTGAAATTAGTGACCTAGCGTCACGGGGTCCTGGGGAAACGCTTGCGTCAGCCAATTTCAAACATTCTTTAAACTGTTTTTTTTTTAAGTTTAAACTTTTCCGTGAAATTTTTTGGATAAAATTCGAGAAAGTCCTACTATTAAATTTGGTAAGAAAAGTTAAATTGGATATTTTGAAATGCACTCTGAGATTCTTGTTAAATAACACAGCAACAGCTTATGTCTTATCAAAATCTGAATTTATCCTAAAATTTTGATAGCTTCGATAGGGTCTGCAGATCTTACGGTACTTTTACAGCCAGTACTGGTACTGTACTGTAGCGGTACTGTACCGGTACTAGTACAGCCAGTCATTTAGCTCATGCAGTTAGTTCGTTAGCAAATTCACAGCTAGGGTTTAAATCTCGGTTAAGCAATATTTTTTCAGCACATCATAAAATTTAACTTTCCTGCCCGACATAATTAATATTGAAACCTTGTAGGCATTTTTAACTTTCCTTGCTCTTAAGGTAATTTTACTTATGAAAATAATATTCTATTACAGTTAACTTAACAGTAAAGATTAAAATACAAAATTAAATTTAACATTAGATGAATGCAAATTTAACATCGCTTGTTATTAATACGTAATTGCAAATTTTTGCTATATCATCGCAAAACAAATTGGGCACATAATTATGTTGCTCATAGAAAATCTACATCGTAGCAATGATGTAGCTTTCAAGAATAAAATTTAAAGTATAATTTTGTTTACATTTAATTTTATATTGTGATGCTGCAGTCCATGAAAAAATTAATTGCTCTATATATAATGAGACTGATTAAAATTCATCTGGAAATTCATAATGGACTAGCAAAATAAGTTTATTGTGTTTCTCCATTGGAGGTATAATTCAAACAGAATTGATTTTCTTTACTAACAAGTAAAACTTTTTAAAATAATGTTCCGTAGTTTTGCCGATCAGATGAAAGTCCGCCGAAGTTCAAATCTAATTTCGAATTTAAATTGCATATTTCTCAATTAAAATTTACATATTATAACAAATAATGGTTAATGATTTTGTGCTAACAAAAACTAGATCGCGGAGTAATCGACCCCAATTCAAAAATAAATAAATAAATTACTCGATATACCTAAGTATGCTTTGATGTACGACCTAAAAATTAATATAAAATAAATAATTATTGTTTTCTTTAACCCAGAAATGATGTACAAGAAACAAGTGTATATGCACAAACCGTTACTTTCAAATTAACTACGAGACGTGTTAAATTGATGTGTTTAATTGTAGGTTCTTGTACTAACACGAATAAAAATATTAATGCAATTACATGCTAATAGAACATTAACTTGATTATCCTGAGATAGAGGAGTTCCTCATGGGAGTTTAGTTCGACCACTACTATGAAAGTAGATGTACTAGGTCACTCCGGCGATCAAGAATTTTTAAAAAATTTTCTAAGTCCCCGGAATGTGATAAAAAATTTTTAAGTATGGTAATTAGAGCTGGAATGCGTTTCTAATTTTAATGACCACTAATTAAAATATATGGGGCATCTTTTAAAATCAATTAAGTAAATGACTGCATATCGTGAAAAAAATATAATTAAGAGTAGATCATAATTTTTCCAAGATGCTGTAAACGGTCCATACTTCACTCCAATCAATATTGGATATATTTAATTATGATGGTTATTAATGGCGGAAATTCAACTCTCATATGACAACACATCGAGAAAAATATAATTAATTAACATTGATTAGATTAAGACTCGTGATCATATTTTTTTTTCAAGAGGCTGTAAACTGATCATGTGATTATGAATAACCCACCCTATCAAGCAAACACTGAATATTTAATTTACGTTTATTATTAATGGTGAGAATTCTTCTGCCCATTAATGTAGCTATATGTATTTTAATTATCATCAAGGGGGTAGAGTGAGGAGGTTCTTGAATAAATAATAAATCTAGAAAAATATAATTAACTACTTTCTTATTAGCTTAATGAATATGGTTATAATTTTTTTAAGTCCATGAGGCTGTAAACTAAGACATACTTCACACCTGTCAATCAAGTATTGGATATAATCTCTCTTCTCTCTCTCTCTCTCTCTCTCTCTCTCTCTCTCTTCCTTTCTTTCTTTCTCAGGCACGCAAAATTTCAAAAAACTTTCCATCATATCGTTGGTAGGTAATATTTCAAACAAATTGAATATCATTAATGTAGGTATGTAAATGTATTTTTATTATCATCAATGGGGTAGATTGAAGACGTTCTATAATACATCTAGAAAAATATAATTACCTACCTTTCTTAGCTTAATGACTATGGTTATAATTTTTTCGTAGTCCACGAGACTGTAAACTAGGCATACTTCACACCTGTCAATCAAATAATGGATATAATCTCTCTTTCTCTTTCTCTCTTTCTCTCATGAAATTCGATGCCCTGATGTATACGACAGCATTAAAAAAGACATTTGGTTTGATACTAGTGATTATGCTATAAATAACCAATTCAGTATTCCACTTGTAAATAAAAAAGTGCCGGGATTAATGAAAGACGAGAACAATGGTAGAATTATAACTGAGTTTGTAGGTCTTAGATCTAAAATGTACAGCATACGTGTGGAGGGTGAAGACTTAATTAAAAAGGCTAAGGGGGTTAAAAATTATGGTGTAAAAACTAGAATATCATTTGATGATTATGTAGATTGTTTAATTAATAATAAGTTAATTTTAAGGAATCAAAATAGTATTAGATCTGTGAACCATACTGTATATAGTATTAGTCAAACCAAAATAGCTTTAAGTTCAAACGATGATAAGAGATGTGTACTCCCTCATACTATGGATACCTTAGCTCAAGTATTGGATATAATCTCTCTTCTCTTTCTCTCTCTCTCTCTCTCTTTCTCTCTCTCTCTACCTCTCTTGAGGGTTATTAATTATTCACTAATTATATAAAATACATAAGATTATATTTTAACTGAGATGGTTATTAATTTATAATTATTTAATTACATTACGTATTATTTAAAATAAGTTATTATCCGTCTTATATAAAATATACTGTTTTTAAAATTAAAATTTCATTATAATTATTTTGATCGCCTACGGGTGTAGACATTAGTGACATTCCATTATTGTAAAATTGCAGTCAAAATCAATTAGTATCGTTTTTACTTTCTATTATATTTATCATAAGGTATACCACATTATGTAAATACCGTTTCTAAAATTGTTTTTAATATTTAAATCCATTTAAAAATCATTTACAAAAACTTAATAATAATAATAATAATAAATATTTTAATAACGATGCTAGTTTAATTCAAAATTCCATCAATCTTCACTACACCCACTTTAAGATATAAATTAGTCTAAAACATATGGACCCTACCACATTTTTTGAAGATGCTCAATTTCTTTTACAAATTGAAGGATCTATATTTTTACTTCCAGTGAACACGGATAAGTACATTTCATTTAGTAAAAAATAAAAGAGAGTAAAATATCGTTCAGATTTGTTGATTCGTTCAGGTTTCTACCATATAGTTTGGATAAATTAGCATCATATTTAACTGAATTAAAAATGTTAAAAGTGAATACCCGAAAGATGATCAATATAATTTATTGAGACGTAAAGGGGTATCAGCCCCAGGCCTCACTTGGTATAATATGTTAAAGTTAACCATGGTCGAATTGGACGTGATCACAGACATCTTCTCACACATGATAATACACCATCATTATTAATGATGGTGTATTTTTTTATTGTCTTTCGACATACCGGACACGTTTTAATATCACCCTTAAGACACTCTTCCAAACAACGCCTGCAAAATTTATGATTGCACCTCAAGTTTGCCATACCCCCTTTAAAAAAATCCATACAGATTGGGCAAACCATTTTTAACAACTAAGTCAAATTTCCAAAAATGAAATCGTTTTTTATACACACATAGTTTTACGGAATCCTGTGGTGACAATTCTATGAAAACTTTCACCCTAATTTTTCAAGAAACATCTGGAATATACAATACCTACAAACTTCCTAGCATACACCACAATTTTATTATCTTAATCGGTTTCGTCACAGATTAGAAAAATATGCTATGGGGTTGAAAAGAATCATAATAATTAGTAAGCTATTAAAATATTTTTTTTATTCAAGGTTTTGTTCGAAGTGTTTAAGGCTTTGGGTGGCTCGCAGCTAGACATGTCCGTTCTGTAGGATCCCTATAGGATGGGTGTATTTACTTCGGGAATACGAGATTAAGCAGTAGTTGATAAATCATAATAAAAAAAATTTTTTTATATGTACTTTTATTAATAAAAAATAATAATAATAATACTATTTTTTATTAGCACACTAGTCTGGTCCGTGGGGTAAAAAAATATTTTGTTAACATTGAAAGTGTTTCGACCAAGTATGCTTTTTCTTTTTTACTAAAACGTTCCATAAAAAAATACTCTGCGACCGGATCTGTAAACCATATTGTATATAGTATTACTCAAACGAAAATTGCTCTAAGTTCATACGGTGATTAGAGATGCATACTCCTTGTGTATCAGAAGCCTTCCAAAAAAAAAAAATAGTAATGACAAAGCAGATAAAAAACTCTGTAGTTTTTTATATTTTATAAGGATAAAGAATAAAAATATTATAATACATTAGTTTCATAATTTTTAATATGTTGCAATTCAAGTACAAAAGATATAAATTTATTTTAATCTTACATTAATTCATATAAATTTTTCTTAATTACTTCTGGATACATCATATATAATAATTCAGTGATACATAGCAAGTTAATCCCCTTATGATATGCTAGAGAATTTGCCACACCCTCAAAATTGAAAAATACACCCCCACCTGACTGAATACATTGAAGAAGTATATCAGTATAAAATTCTTGCAGGTCAAATCCCTGCATTTCTCTGATGTTCATATTTATTAATGGTACAATTTCTAGTAACCTCATCATTGAAATTCCGGCTAAGCAAATATAAAAATTATTTTTTTTTTTCAATTGTATTATGTTGTTTTTTATTAAATAGTTGTCCGGTAATTTTTAATCCGCTGTCAACATTTTCTATAGGATCCAGACAACCATTTTTAAAAAAATTCTTAATTTGATCGGTATATGTATCTTTGGTCAGCATATCCCAATCCTCAAGGTTTAACGGTATACTGATGTTATTCGATCCGATTATATATATCATCATTGGTATCCAGTTTTCAACATCAACACCTATTGCTATAAACTTCGATTTGACATATTTAATGCGTACCGTCTTTCATGGACTAATTTCGGTTTTATTTTCATTATTTTTTAATTTATTAATTAATTTAATAAATAAATAAAATTATTATTTAATTTCATGCATTACTTTAGGTACTTTATTCGGAGTATTTACTGCAAAAAGAAAGTTATGTCAACCATCGTCGATTGGTTAGAGGCAGAATTTTCTAAGGGATGAGTCATTTGTCAAGAGGGTATAATATAAGTATGATACTTTTATTTATAGATTTTATCTTATCTTAATTTTTGGAAAATTATACACGCTGTGCTATGCCGTA